>SCLH01001223.1:53405-99369 GCA_004367855.1 Oikopleura vanhoeffeni
TCTGATTTTAATTTAGGCTCTCAGCTTCAGCTAGCACCTGATCATATATGCATGATGATTGGCTCGCGTTAAATGAACGCAAGAAAAAATATGGTGATAAAGAGATTCTTAGAAACTTAAAATTATAGGTTGAAAAAAGTTTTAGGCGCCAATTTTAATCGTGCTGAATAGTTTTAGTTGGACCAATAGATGGCACTGTTTTAAGTGGTCGAAAACCAAATTTTCAAAATATAGGCAAGTGTATATTGATTTTTTGATAGATTGTTTGGATTCAGCGTTAAATTTGAAAGGAAAGTATATATTATCAATTGATTCCGACATACAAAAGTCAACGAAAATAACTGAAATTCGCTATTTTAAATTTTACAAAATATCAATTTATGATTAGTTTTAATTTCGACCAATCAAAATTCAGCTTAGAATAAGCAATTTTAAAAAGCATTTCATTATAATGCCAAAATTGAGCTAAAACCCATTTTATGGCCACCAAATTATCACTAGACAATTTGCAGAAAACCTATTCACAGTTTTTGCCAGTCCTTAATATAGGTTTTCAAAATTTTACAACATGTTTCAAATACTCACACTGTATAATAAATAGCAAGTTTTGCTTACCGATTTCGATGGAATTTCAACTGAGCTTATTTTTGTAGGTAGAGCTGGACAACTGTAATTTAAAGAAGTTTCGACACTTATGGCTTGTTCTCCTTTTAGAAGTTGGGTTACACTTGATTCCACAGATTTCATAGGACTTTTTGAAGCTGACTAAATGGCCTAATTGGCCCAGAAAACAAAAAATATCGTGGATATTAAGAAGTATTCATCTTTTGATCAATTTTACTTAATGAATAATTTTTGTTTCATATCAAAGAACGCACTACGGACAAATGTGACACGATTATTGTTCCTCAAAGATTTGGATTGACATTTTCAGAACAATCAGAAAATTGGTCCGATGTTGACTTATTTTTGTTTTTATTTCTCATATCATTTTTCTAACCTAAGTTGATCTTGAAAATCAGGGTTATCCGAGATAACTTACCTCTATAGCGCGTGTTCGAATTCCAGTAATGGTGCCTTAGTGATTACGCACCAATCAACTTTGGCGCTCCCAATATCAATCACCCTTGCCTATTATCATATCCAAGACAGTCACTGAGAAAACATTAGTGGGATCCGAACACGCGCCATAGAGATAGCCCTCATTTTCAAGATCCATTGAAGTTAGAAAAAGGATATTTGTCCTCATTTTGAGCTTTTTTGAAACTCAATCTGATGAGTAGTTTCCAAAAGCCGAAATTTCACGATTTGGACACACTATTTCTTAATAGGGTCACTTTGGTTCTGAAAATATATCCGAACAACTTTGAAATTCTATAATTTCTATGACCCGAAAATGTTATCTTTTATTTTAATTACAAGGCCAGTGCAATAAATCAAAAGTGTCTAGTTCTCCCCTTGACTATGTAATTGTTGTAAGTTCTTCACCTTGTGGTCACTTTGTGGTCAAAATAATCGACAAGTTTAATTCGAAGTGGTCACTCATTTTGAGAAATTCAGTTAATTGAGAAAGTTCGAGTATTTAATCAAAATTAACGGAAAATTAATTAGCTTATTAATTGGATAAAAGTTGCCGAATGAGGTCGGCTTTGGAGGTAATAATGCTGACTAGGGCCTTGTTTTCAATATTACAACTTTTCTTCGATGAAAATAGCCCTCAAAATTTCCAAAACGTTTATTGCAGGCAACAGAAAATTTGATGTATTATTTATTATATCCCAGAAGAGAGGCGTTTTATACTTGTAGTAAAGCAAGCTTAAATTTTGGCCTAAATATAAGTCAACGATAAATACATATAGTCAACGATTATTTCACTAGTTTTTATGATTAACTTGTTTTATTTCAAATTAAATAATAATTGTCCCCTTTATATCGATCATGATGCCCGAGTAACTAAAATCTCTTATTCCTTATTCTTTTAAAATGCAAATGAGAGCTTTAGGTTACTCGGGCATCATGATGGATATACAAAATTTTCATCTTGATTATTATGGTGCCTATAAAACTGGTCAAATAAGGTCAGATTTTAAGTAAACATGCCAAATTGGCTATGTTGTTGAAAGACACCCTACAAAAAACTGTCTTCTAGATATTGAATCGAAAAACCACCATGTTGAGTCCTTCTCTCGTTAATAATTTATTTATCTTTTAAAAAATCAAATCTTGTTCAGATAAAGAGTTATTGCTTTCTTTTTCAAATTGAATTTTCTTTACTAATAGATACCTATTTCAATGACTAAACTCCAAATTTTTCCCTTTAAATTACCTTAAAATTTTCCAAATGTTAGATCAGTTTCATAATAGAGGCAGAAACGGTTCAGAAGGAAAAAACTTAAAAAAATCCAAAAAACTTTTATCAAAATTCTCAAAAACTTATTTTCAATCAATAGCCAGCCCACGACCTTATAACTTTTGGGCTATCTCGACAGTTGACATTAATTTCTCCATTGAAAACAACCACCGTCTCCTTGTGAGGATTGTATGGCAAATCAAATGTGATCCCATTTTTTGGTGCATCGCAAATTAGAGCATCTCGTGAAAGCTAAAAATACTCATTTGAAAATAATATTCAAGCTTAATTATTAATTACTGGATTTTGGAAATCAAAAAGTTATTATTACTGTAAGTAAATGCAATGAAACACAAAAAAAATTGAAATATAAATTTCGGATAATTTTGTTTTTTATGGTACCTGAATAAGGGGAATTTTCTTTAGTCTTTCTGGACTTGAACACACTAGACAATCTTGAGATTCATTTCGTTTGCGTTGAGGACATCTGAAAAGTTTTTTATTAACTGACACATAAAGCTTTTACAATAGGGTTCTTTTAAACCCTTGATTTGAAATTTCAAGAAAAGTAATATAGAAAAAATATCTTGGCCGTTTTTTCGAATGCACCGGACTTCCCATTAGGTACGGGAATACCGCTGATTTGCCTACGGTCTCCATTAAACTAAGCCCAAAAATCAAGACGGGATGCCGCGGCATTACATCATAAGCGTGTGGCACACGCCGTGTGCGGAGCGTTAAACCAATGGAATTAAATGTAAAGTTTTTTTTCTTGGGAACCCATTACAGGGCCCTTTCGGCGATATTGGCAAATTCGGCGATATTGGCACATTCGGCGATATG
This sequence comes from Oikopleura vanhoeffeni, assembly GCA_004367855.1. Lineage (NCBI taxonomy): Eukaryota > Metazoa > Chordata > Appendicularia > Copelata > Oikopleuridae > Oikopleura > Oikopleura vanhoeffeni. Next base: position 56,599 of record SCLH01001223.1, read on the forward strand.
GAAAAAATAAATAATTTTTTTTTGAATTATGAAAATCGTGTTGGCGTTCAAAATGACGTCATTTGTCGCACAAATTTTTGATTTTATAAAGTGTTTTACAGCAAATTAGAATGAAGTGGAGTCACCGATATGCGTAGAATTAATAACTGCACAAAACGCAATCAAATAAATCTTAAAATGAGTAAACTTGGGAACTTCGATGTTGAAAATGACGTCATTTGTGACGCGTACAAATTAATTTGTGATTGAAATCTCAACCCTGTCAAAAATTAAAAAACGTTTTTGAAATTGCATATCATTACGCTTCAAATTTCAAGAAAAATTGGTTGATGATAAGCAAAAAAATTACAAAATTTTCGAAAAATGATTATTTTTAAAAACGGAACAAACATTTATTCCAAAATTTTATCTGGGTCAAATTCAGCTCAGAAATTTAAAGTCTCCGAAATTAAATTAAAACTGAGGTGGTCAATTTTTGCCGTTCCTACTTTATGCAAGTCAATACTAAAACTGAAATAAAATGGTAGCTTGATTGTTTGACACACATGATTAATGTGAGTAGGTTGTAATTTCACTGTATGGATATTATGACGCATTATATATTTTGAACCAAAGAAAATTAAATAAATATTCAATTATTAATTACTTATATCAACTATTAAGCTTTATCATTTTTTAAATAAGATTTTTTTTCAGTCTGTATTCGATATTTTATAAATGTAATCAAAATAATTCTTACTTGAAAGCTGCTGTGGAATTGATGAAGTTGTAAAGCCATTGTGCGTTACAGGAACAATCCCACATATTGTTATGAAGTGACAACGTTGTCAGTTTATCAGTATAAGCAAATATATTAGAATCCAAATGCTAAAAAAAATTTTATTAAAATACTGTTTATTTTCTATAAAATGCATTACACAAAATCATAAGGAGCCCGTTTTGCGAAGAAATTTTAGGTCTATCCATAAATCATGCTGGAACTCGCTGCTTATGCACAACTAGTACCGTTCACGTTCTTTATATTTCCAAAAGTGTTTCTGCAAACATATTTATTTATTTTTTTAACATCAAAATTTCTGAACTTGCATCAGTTGTTTAACTCTACATAATTGAATTTGTTTTTGTCATTTTTTTTCTTCGAAACATATTTCATACGCTTATAGACTCCGAAAAACTGAAGAAATAGCAATCATTGTAGTTATCTCCGTTTCAGTTTCAAGGCAATGACAGAGTTTTTTTAGATATCAGCCAATTACAGGCTATTAGCACTTGAGAGAAATCAAATCATCAAAGGAAATGACTTTTTGATGTACTAATCAACTTGATGAAACACTTATCACTCAAATTTGTGTAGCAACAAGTTAATCTTATAAATTCATAGCAAATATTAGTGATTATAATAGCTACTGTATATATTCGAAGCTAACCTATACTTACTCAAGTTAAAAAATTATTTGTCAATAAAATACATTGTACAGTAAGTTGTCTTGAGCGGTGAAAAAACTCGTATTTTGTACAGTATGTGTTTTTTTTTACTTGCAAAATAAAATAACTTATTTCTACAGCGACCACGATGACTATAGTAGTAAAGTCAAGTACAATTTGTCGTGGTAGATGTAGAAATAAGTTATTTTATTTCGCAAGTAAAAAAACACAAAAACTGTACAAAATACGAGTTTTTTCACCGCTCAAGACAACTTCCTCGATTAGTAACGTTAGTGCATTTCGTTAAATCTAACTTAATTTTTTCATCTACATGTACGTCATCGGCTCAAATCTAAGCATTTAACCCGTTAATCATTGTAGGCACGAAGCAATTTAACTGGCTTATTATTTTGAACTGGCCAAACTGCATAAACATAGTGGTGGTTGATATTCAATATTAAAATCGCCACAGAGTTTACAATTTATTTTGCAAAAAATAAGATTTAAAAGTTAATGGGACAAGACAGTCAAGATTTATATTATCTTATTTTATTGTGATTTATCTAAAAATCAACTATACAATTAAAATCGAAAAAAATGCTAGATTGAGCGATCTCTCTCGCGTGGGCGGAGCTAGGTATTATGTATAACTGGCCAATCAGTGACGCGCACTCACTCCGTACAACACTAAAACCCCCTGATTCGTTTTGTAATAGCTGTATCTGCAAAACTATACATGCTTAAGGGGGTAGCAGCGATGTGGCAGACTGGCGTCAATTTAATTTACGAAAATTTTTAGTTGGTTTATTTTTTTGTGCTTATTATCGTAAGCTTAACCAAAATAAATGTGTATCAGCTCATTAAAATATTTTTTTATCCTATTTTTAAGGGGGTGGTGCTTCGGTAATTTTTTGAGCCGCCTTATAGAATTAATTATGAGTAATTACTTGCGGATGATAAGTGACCCAGCTTCGTGGTGGCACATTTTTTCGAAAGCAATCTAGAACAAATTTGAATTTTCATTCGATTTTTTTTGCTTTAACCGCATAAACGGCTATTCACATGATGAACATTTTTATGTGTGATATGACCCCGAAACGATGCATGACATTAAAATTATCGGAATTGTCTTAACGAATTCTAGAATTTCCGATTATTTTAAGCCAATGTTAAACCTAATTCTCGAATTGACGCTGATTGTGTTAATTTTGACTTAGTGGCTCACTTGTTGATCAGTGAAATCTCAGCTTCTTTGTGTACTTTTGTCCATCAGACGAATTTTTTTTCGACTTTTCATTTCCGGTTTCCTTTCATTTTTTCTATGATTCTAGGATTATTCAAAATTCCTTCCGTCACTTTGACCGCATTATATTTATATACTTAGTCGAAAAATGCTTCATTCTAACATTCGTCTAAAAGAGTAGAGTTTGAATCGAAAACCTGGCAAAATCGGCGTTCAAGTGAGATTCTAGAAAAAAAAACAGTCCAAAATCGAAAAATTCCTTCTCATCCTATTTTGTTCTCATCTTACTGCTACTTTGTGTAATTTTGAGAGACGCTTTGTATTGTGGGGTCTAAAAGAAGATAGCTTTAGAAACCGTTTAGCTCCTAGAATAGACTCAACCCTCTGGTGTGTATGTACCAAGTTGACTTTGGAGTATTTAATCGTCTAGAGAAGGTAGATTTACAAAAGGATCCTCGAATTTTACAACTGCCTAGATTTGTTTGAGGCGTGTTGAAAGGTGACACAGATATACAACCTACCCCTTAAGGGTCTGGTCGCATTTTAAGGCCACATACAGGTTTCAGCGTCGCTCATGACAGTACTAGAAACAGCCGACACATGGATTTCAGTGTTAGGATATGAAATTAAGTTTGCTTCCAAACATCGCGGCCTTGATTGCCAGACCAATCAGACGACTTCAAAGGGCACTATTTTCACTTCAAAGCTACTCTCCGTGTTTGAGATGAGAGAACTACGGTTATGCTTATGACCAGAGAACGTCGGTCAGAGCCCGAGGTCCGATTGCTCATTCAATTTCGACTGGACTTAGATTGAGCAAAAACGGTTTTTTGGCTTAGTTTTGAGTGCCTCGTGGGAAATTATTCTCCTCTCCTGGATTTTAACCGCAGAACCTATTACTGGTATGTATAGTCCCTAAGGATTCGCGCAAGCCGAATCCAATTTCTTTTGCTTCTCGTCTTGTTTGAACGCTATTCAATTTCTCTCAGAAATTTCCACATTTTGAAAATGAATGATTAATTTTCAATCGCTGATTAAAAATACTATTTGGAAATATGAATATTAAGACTTCTTATCATTATTTTTGTTCTATATTTTCAGAAAAACATTTTACAAGATCAATCTAGAATGTTCTGTTCCGATAGTCTCTAATTGCCCAGTACTCCCTTGTAGGAAGATTTGGTTCGAACTTTATTTTTGATTCGTAATTTTCAAAAATCAAACTTATTAAAATTCCGCATTTTTCCCAAAACTTTTTTTTCTGAGTTTGTGAATAAACGAAATAAATAGCGACTTAATTTTTTCATGCATGTTTATATTTTCTGACTGTGTTTTAAAAATCATAACCTGTTCATTGTTCATTTTTGTCCGATTTTTTTAGAATATGAATTTTCGCAAATCAGTCCAAAATTTTTTATTGATGCTTTTTGAATATTCTGAATCAGCCGTCGTTGTGTTATTTGTGGTATTCGATTTGATTCGGATTTTCAAGCGATGGAGGTCAATCGGATATCGTTTCTGAACTACTGATGATGAATTTACTACTGCTGTGAGACCGGTGTTGTGCCATTTTGGGCCGCATGTATAAAAATTATTTTTCAAAAAATCTCAATTAAATTTTCGGGTGTTATAGTTTTTTTTATCAGGTCAGGGATGTTTAATATTTAAACGCAATGAAGTCAATTTTTTTCCTAAAAAGCTGTTTTTCTCTTTTTCATGGAAAAAACTTCTCATTTTAAGGAAATTTTTACAGTAGTAATGATTCTCCCACTTAGCGATCACCCGAAAATGCCTAAAGTTTAAATATTGCCTTCCAAAAAAATCTCAATCGGGTCAAGTTGGAATGGAGTTATAATGAAAAGTGGTTTTTGATTTTACAGATATTAGTTGTGAGAATACAATATAAACGTTTGCAAGAAAACATTTTATTGAATAAAAAATAAAAATTATTTTCACATTTTTTTTCTTTAAATCACTCCGAAAAAATGTACCAATCTCGACAATCGCTGCTCCCCTAACCGCCAGTGGAACTTTTTTTTATTTTTTGACGTGGGTTTCCAACGTTGTCTCTGACGAAATGAAATAGCGTGAAAATACAAATCAAGTAAAAATTTGTCAGAAAACCAGTTCTAGAAACAGATGTTTTTCGATATGGATTACGGGGAGTCTGGTTTGCACAATAGGCCGATTTCATTGGTCAGATTTGGAAGGGATCAACCAATCAAATGATCGGATTCTGCATTTTAAAAATAGTCACGATCTGTCAGTTAAAGGCCCTTAATTCATATAGTTATTAATTATTAGCTCAAAAATAAAGACAAAAAGTTACAAAAAGGATTACATGAATTGAAACGTGATTATAAAATAATTTGAAGCTAATTTTTGGAATTTTGACTCATCATGTGCATATACCATTAAATGGGTTGACGGGAAAATTTGTTCAATTTATAGTGCTAAATCGGATAGTACAAATTGTACTCCTTATCCTAATAAAATTTCATCTACTTTGAAACAACTACTTTGATGCTTCTGATTATGATAATGCCTCTTTTGGCCCAAGTTCAAACCAAATTAGTCTTAACACAATAACCCAAGTATCCAGAAACTAACTCATGTTAAGGAGGTATGCGACTCTGATTTGGCCTTTTCTGATTTTTACAAAAATAATGGCGTAAACGAAAAATTCCTATCTCCTCTAGAAATTTTCTAGAATTTGAATTTTTCAGAAATTTTTCAGAATTGTTTTGTGATTAAAATTTAACTATGGTCTTATTACGTTACACAACTTATAGTCTGTGGAACTTGTCTGGGTCAAAAACTGTTGACAATAAATTCCATCGTAATCAGAACTTCTTATCGCATTTCAAAAAATCAATTTTTTTCGCGAGATACAGTATCTCAGATACTTTCTAAAAATTTTGTTTGTTTTTGAGAAACAAAAGAATCATTCCCCTGAACAAAAGAAGGTTAAATGTAGTTTTTATGTGATGACATTATTTGCCCCGTGTGAAAAAGTGATTTGGGAATGCAAATGCCTTAAATTAGCTATACTAACTCTAGAGCTGAAGTTTCGAAATTTCAGCATATATAGTTGGTCTTACCCAATGTGAAGATACGCACGCAGGCTGTTCGCATTCTGACAAGCACATTATTAGTATCTTATTATAAAACATCTAATAGTGTTTTATTTTGTAGATGATAAAAGACCAATTCTGATGGTAATTACGTTATTTCTCAAAAACCAAAAGAGCTACGAACGTGAAACAAGAAAAAAATGAAATCAAAGTGCTTGTTTTCGTCAAACTGAAATCTCGAAAGACAAAATAATAAAAAAATTAAACTCACTTCGTTTTTTTTCAAGCGCGCACATAAATATCAACTGTGAGTAAATCAGACCGAAATTGATAAATTTCAGCTGGGAAAAGTTCCAAAATTTAATGAAAATTGTGAGAGGAGATAGTTTTTGGAAAAGTGATCAAAAAACGTAAAATTGGCGCCCGAGAGCATTCTAGAGCAAATTTCAAAAATTTGAGCTGGGAGTTCTTCTGAATAAAAATAATTCTTATACCTCAATTATAAATATTGTCCGATCAAAAAACCAGAGAGGAAATGTTTTCTGTTTTTTAAAATAGATTGCTCTCTGGCTCTAAATTTTATGACCTAAAAATAAATTTTCTAATCCAGATCAACTTGAAGTTGTTTGGACAACAATATTTTTTTACCTTAGCTCTCACATTTTCCGTTTTAGCACAATCTGCAGGCAAAGTCAAAATATGTGAAAAAGGTCGCCCCTCCACCCTCTTAATATGACGAAAAAGTACAACACAGAATATTTTTGACCATCACACCAATAGTTACAGTATCGTTACAAAAAGACATTTTTCAAACTGTAAAATCTATCACCTCTCAGACCATATTTAAAAAATTATTGAAGATTTTGTTAAATTGATGCTATTTTCAAAATTTAGGCAATTCTTGATATTTTTTGAGCTGTTTTTAATTCAAAAGATTTGAGAAATTTCGTTTTTAAGTAATAATTTGAGCTCAAATTTTCCAAACATATGAATTTATATTCACTGCTAAATTTATAAAGAAAATGAGCCTCAATTCGGGCCCAAGTGTGGGGCCCATTTAAAAATAATAACTTCAAATTTAAAATACCCTTTTTTGGCCGTCGGCCGATTTGAGGTTTTTTTTTCAAAAAAAATTTAAAAGCCGATTTAAAAAACCGTTTTTCTTCCAACATTTTTTAAGTAATGTCAAGTTCTAGAAAATCTTCGACGCAACTCGTCTTAGTTCTGAAATAATACAGAAGCAAAAATTGCAAAAACGTTCGGCCAATCTACGCACTAAATCTTTGGTTTCAATAAAATATATCCTTCTGTTGTATACTTTGAAGCCCCCCCCTTAACAATTTTTTTTACTAAAGTAGTGATAGACAGGTCAGTTTGTCACTGACGCAGATTGCCCACGGTGGTATTAGTACAAAATAAATGCCAAGAAATTGAAGACTACATGTACGGTGGTATTTATGCGAAATAAGTACTATGTTTGTAGTTCACGTGCAAATAATTTAAACTCTTACATATTTACTGAATATGACTGTAAAAATGTCACTATAAAAATGCAAGGGTAATATCACAGCTATCAGCTCTTGCTCTTTGCTTTTTTCCTGGCGAAAAAGTGCTTATATAGTTTTTTGTATTATGACTGTTATGTACTGTTTTTATTTAGAAAGTAAGACAGTCCGACCCGGACTCTAAATATATTTCCCTGAACCCTTTTTAACTTATATTACAGTATGTACTTGTTTTACTTGCGAAGTGAAAATTGTCGTTTAGGTAATTATGGCCAATAAAAAAATAGTAACTAGGTGGATTTTATTTTCAAACCCTTGACATCGGCTATAGCTTGGCGTTCAAAATAAAATCCACCTAGTTACCATTCTTAATTGGCCGTAGTTAGCTAAAGAACAATTTTCACTTCGCGATTAAAAAAAGAACATACTGTATGTTAGACAGTATAACTGACATCCGGGAAAAGAGCCCATTTTCAGTTAAGGGTATCCCGGTTCCTACATTTTCTGCAGTTATTATGTCATAAAAATGCACCAAATCAATTGTTTATGTTTTGACCGCATAAAACAACCCGAATGACAAGAAATTTTTTTTCGAAAATTTTGCGTTTTTTCGATTTTTTTCTAAGTATTTTTTTCAAAATTATGTTCAAAATTAACGTTTGTCTCAATTTGACCACTAAAACTTCAGTGTTCCCCCAGCTTTCTTTTGAGCCTACTTTTGAAACAATCGAAGCACATTTTTTTTCGGAAATTTTACCACTTGACCTTGAAAAATTCATATTTTGAGTTTCTGGTCGAAATTGCAAAAAAACGCCACTGTAAAGTTTTTATTTGTTTTAAACTAGCTTTATCAAAATTTTGAGCTAATTTGCAAATTTAACCTGGGAGAAGATAGATTTTTCGATGCGTGATGTCCAAAAACTGTGGTTTTTTGCATGTTCTAGAAAAAATATAGCATTTATCGACAAAAACGCCACTGTAAAGTTTTGAATAGTAATTATACAGGTTGTGTTAAAATTAAGGTTTTTTTCATAATAAAACCTGGGAGGAGATAGATTTTCCGTTTTGCGTTATGTCTTCTTGTTTCGCTTATGTGTCACGGTGTGTAAGCATACAAGAAAGTTTTGTCACATTTATTACGCAAGCTGAAGGCTAGTTCTAGAAACTGGCTAATCTGAATAATCTCCTTGAAGCAGTGTTTGGCTAATATTTTATCGAGAATATGTAAAATTAGGGACCGGGATACCCTTAATCAATACAAAATTTGAATATCATGTTCTAAAATTGAGCTTTCTTTTTACCGAGGGAAAACTGTTATTGGGACAAATCTCTTATTTACTAAAACTTTTGAACAAAAACAAGAACCATGAATCATGGTCCATGATGTTCGTGGTTATTCCGGTCAGCAGCTAACGAGAAAACCTGGCACCTGTTTTTACTCTGGTTATTTTAAGTCAATTAATCAGATATTATTAAATATATTTTCAAAAATCCATCAACTTTTTAATGACTTTCAAAAATAACTTGAACTACTTAGTTCACTTAAAATATAACGTCATAGAAGTGTGTTAGTTTTATCACCATTTTTTTTAATTTTTGATATACATTATGTATTATACATTGTGTGTACTTTAACCTCATGAATGAAACCACGATGAAATTATTGGGTCAATTTTTGCGGTATAAACGAATACATATTTTTGGAGACATTGTAAAACAAATTATTTCAAAAAATGTTGATATCCTTGTTAACTTCAAAATTTCGCTTTTCAAATAAAAAATATTTCATTTTAAGTTATAATTTAAAACTTATTCTGGAATTTTTTTATATATGATAGTCGTTTTGTAAATTTTCTTGAAAAAAAAGATGAAAATTTTTGAAAGAAATATGTTCAACAAATTGATTTTCAGGTTTTAATTTTCAGCATTATTTTTTTTATTTTGAACTTTTTTGCTCTTTCTTTCGATTTCCATTTTGAAAAGTTTCAATTTTCGTTACTTGTCTTTGATTTTTCGCAACATAATCGACCTTTAGACATCAAATTTATTAATGGCGCGTTTTTCACTCATTTAATACAATTTTTGAAAGGATTTTATTTCATAATTAGAAATATCCACGCCTATCAAGCGCGCTCATTGGTCAACTTTTGCTGTCCTTTTCTCAAGATGACTCATAACTTCAAACATAAACCTTTTACCGAAAGACACCTACTTGATTGTACAAGCAACCTGAAAAATATTTAATTATGTTATCCAGAGCCAATTTCTTTAAATTTATGCTCCTAGTGAACGAAACAGCAAATTTGACGACAAACTTTCTCCTCATAGATTTTTATGAAAATTTATTAATTTATGCTCTCAAGTTATAAAACAGCCTTGCAATCGTATGCAGCCGTTTTTGAAATGTTGCTTGGTATCTCCAAAATTTTATTGGAATAACTGTTTCTTTTCAAATATTTGAAGAAAAACCGAAAAATTAAATTTAACCCTGTTTTGGTCAGAATTGAAAATTAAATTTGTTTAATTGCAAAATTAATGAGCTTTAAAAAAATAATTCGATATTGGTACTTTAATTTGTCATCCTCTTTGAATGTCACCTTAATTTTTAACTCCATTTATTATTTTTACTTTAATTTGAAAATCAAAAAAAAACTTATGAGTTAAAAAAATTGCTTGATTTTTTTACAAGAGGGTGGTCGTAGGATACGACTTGTAGCGTGATCAGTCTCCTGCTAAAACTAACTCTACGCTTATACTATGGTAGTACCAAACTAAGCGGCGACCACCCTCTTAAATATCGTTATCCATACGGAACTAACTATACCTATTTAAATTTTTCATAATAATTTCGAATGGATAATAAAAACTGAAAATTCGAACTCTTGAATTCATTTTCTGAAGAAAATTTAAAAATTCTAGACTAAGATTTTAAACTTGAGAAAAGATTTCTTTCCAAATTTGTTCAGGCTCGTTTTTAGACTCAATAAACGTTTTTCGTTCTTTTTATTTTAATTTTTGTGTGTTTCACTATTTCATGCTCATAGATGATAAACCAAGCAGGAGGTGATGCTGGTAATAACTGGCTTAGACAATTGGTAAGACTTATTTTTGTTATAATTGGGCTGTTAATCAATTTTCAGAATTATTTCTAAATGCGGTTATTAATATTAATTATTAATATTTGAAAATTTTTAGTTTGTTGGGCAGATACCGGGCGATTGGAATAGAGGAAAATTGGAAAAGTACTTGGCGGATTCATTAAAAATATCAGAAAATGATATTCAGACAGAAATTCAGTTCGATCATGTCGCAACTCTCGAAAAAACTCAATCAAATCAACAAAAGAGTAAGTTTTTTGTGACAATTTCAGATTTTTCTGTAATTTTTAAATTCAGAAATTGCATTCATTCGATTCAAAAGTGAAAATTATCACAATAAAGCACTCAAAAAAGAAACTTTCAATGAAAGCGATGTCAAACTGAATATAAAGGTAAATTTTCCATATTTCTTAGATTTCAAATTATACGGGTTCTATTTGTATAAAAGTATAAGAATTAATGATTTAGATTTCATATAATACTAATATTGGGCACCACACTTAAAAATTTATCACGTGATATTATAAAACACTATCGAATCCTACGGGTTCCACATCGCGTAGGTTATAAAAGCGAGCGCAGGTCGGTGTTTCCAAGATCAGTATTGTACATAAAACAAATTTTGGGAAAAATTTACAATATTTTGCGGAACATTGGTAAACTGAATTTTTTTATTGAAAAGAGACAATTTAAAATAAGTCATTCAAAACTAACCGGTGAAGTTGAGCCACTAGTACCGGAAGTAATAGTTTTAAAAAATATACTGGCAAAAATGAGCCTCAAGCGGTTGTCTTGTAATAGTATGGATTAAGGGCCCTCAGTTGACAGATCGTGAATATTTGAATGATACAAACAACGCGGGATACGAGCACCCAATCGAAACCCTGGATTACAAAATACTGCGATTTCATAGGTCAGATGTGAGCAGGTCAAATCAATGAAATGCTCGTATTCCGTTTTTTACACAAATTCACGGTCTGTCGTATAAGGGCCCTTCATCCGTATGATAAACCATGGGTCAAATTCAATCGTAGATGACGCTAGAGCCGAAATAAGATATCTTATTTCCGTCCATAGCGCCATTGTGATTCAGAGTTTTAAATGGCAGTAACAAATTCTCTAGAAGATGCGCTGAATATTATTAGCGCTATCGATTGGTCAAATTAAAGGTAAAATTGGTCTTATCGGCAAATTCTATATTTCGGACCATTTGCAAGAAAAAGTATTTTGAAGGAAAACATGAAAATTTCGTGAATCTTTGTCAAACTATCAAAAAATTTCAGCGAAGTATTTTCGGAGCAATTGAAACCCTCCATGTAAAAAGTTTTTAGGGAATTTTTCATCAAAAATTGTAAGGTATCATAATTCCTGAAAATGGTGGAAAGACAAGCCGGGGCTCGAACCCGGGGCTCTATCATCAACGACGTCATGATTCTAGCGTGTTAACCAACTACACTACGTTGCCCGACATTTCGAGTCGGATATTTCTCATATGGCGCGAATAAGTCGCACGACTAATCGCTCCTTACAAAATCTTAAAGGGAACGTCTTTGATAATGTTATTTTCTCAAATTAAATTTTATTTTAGGAATCAAACCAAGAGAATGAAAAGCGGAAGTTATTTTTTGGTCGATTAAGCGATGATATAACAAAGGAGAAAGTTTCGGAAATGATCGATTTAATATGCCCTGGATACGAAAAGCATATTGAAGATGATTTCCCTCAAGTGCCCGAACAAAATCAGGGAAAGTCAAGAATCGCATTCGTTCTTTTCAAAACGCACCAAGCGGCTCATGACGTCAAAGGTGAGCTTTTTGTTTTTTCAAATGCTTCACAATTGGGAATATGCTTTGTAAAGTAGTATCTTAATGTGATTCTCAATAGATTTTTGCATCAAACAGCCGTAAAAAAAAGTTTTTTTGATTTTATAAAATAAATTTACCAGTCAAATTTAAAAAGGCGGAAAATTATTTATTGGCAAACTGTATGCGGCATACAGTACAACATTTTGTGCCAAAATTTTTATGCCAAAAAATATTTGTAATTAGAGACTTCTCGAGGAGTCAAATAACAGTTTGTTCATCGTTTTAGTCAGAAAACTTTTTGATCGGCAAATATACCTACATTGGTAGTTTTTCAAAAGCAAATGATTGGCAATAAAATTTTTGTCATATGACCCCTAAAATAATCGTTTTTTCGAAAACAATTAAGTGGTGTCAAATTACAAAAATAAATTTGCCAAATAATTTCTTAATAATAGTCTGCACGCCGTCAGTAAAAATTTAGAGTAATATGCAATAAACAAGCAATCTTATCGTGAAAATTTTTCCCACGTTTTCGGAAACCAATTTTTACCCGAATAGCGATATCTTATATACATAGAATAAAGTTGATTTTTCAAGTAAATCTCTACGAATTATCAAATGATTGATAAAAATATTTTAATTAATATGAATCCTCAGGTCTGGCCAGGCGTTGTAAAGGAGGTGGTATTAATTCATCCAAAAATCTAAATTCATCAAAAAAAGGTTAATTCATCAAAAAATGTTAATTCCCACGTTTTAGAAAATTTTTAGAAAAAATGGTTAGAGGAAGCGTTCTGTGACAGTGAAATTTTAACACATACTGGCTAAAAAATTTGAAAAAAAATAATCTTTTTTCATCCAAAATGTAACAAAAGCTCCTTTTTACATTTTGGATGAAAAAAAGATTTATTTTTCAAATTTTTATGGCCATATATGTTATATATTTCAACTGTCAAAACGCTCCTCTTAACCACTTTTTTTCTAACAAATTTCTAAAACGGGGAATTAACCTTTTTGTTAATGATTAACCTTTTTTGATGAATTAACCTTTTTGAAGTGAATTAGAGTTTTTGATGAATTAATACCACCCCCTTGTAAGGGAGATCATCCCAGCCGATTTTCCAACCCTTATCCCCATTTACTCTCAAATCTCTATCTCATCCTTTTACAAGCCGGCTGCGCAGTCTCCTCTTAAGAAAATACTGTAAAGAACTAAGAAATATGTTATCCTTACATTGTAATGATTACAATAATTATTTTTTTCTAGAGGGATTCAAAAAGTTGCTGGAACCCGATAACCGGTCCTGCAAACCGGAAGTAATAGAATTATTAAAAAGTCGAAGCCACAATGGTAACGATATTCGTGATCTTATTGCCGCTGTCGATTATCATAAACGAACTGGAAAAATGGAGGAAGACAGATCTCCTAGTTCTTTAGCGGGAAACTATTTTGCGACGAAAAAAGCCTCTGATGCTGGAACTCATCAATATTCGGTCAAGGCCGGGCCAAAAAAGGATGGATGTTTTGATATTCATTTGAGATCCTGCGTTTATGACCAAATGATGGATGCGCACATTTCTTTGAGGTGAACATAAAAATTTGAATTATGACACTCTTAAAGAAATACTACTTTTATCTTGAAAAGTCACTTCACAAAATTTGGCGTGGAATTAGTAATTTGACACCATTTTTGAAAAAAATATTTTTTTATCATCGCCTGAGTTTCAAGTGGCGAAAAAACAAAAAGTGAAACCTTGTTTTAAATCCGATATAGTCGCTTTCAGAGCCCACATACGCTAAAGATAAATATCTTTCGAATTGAAAATATAGAGAATTTCAAGTGAGATCGAATGATACTATTCTCTAGAAAATCGAATGAATAATTATATATTTTTAACGTTTCACTTTTGGTTTCTTCACCACTTGAAACTCACATTTGGATATAGGTTAAATTTTTTTAATTGAAATTGAAACTTGCAAAAGTTATAATAACCATTTTATTGATTCAGCTGGCTAAACAAACGTATTAAAATTCTTGGTTTTTTCAATGTGATGCATCCAGAATACGCGCAATTTTTGTCATGTGACCGCTTATTTAAGAAAAGTATTCATAGTGATATGAGTCATATTTTATCAAATATAATTCTTGTCCGTAAAATTTGCTTTTGCGAAAAAATTTTAGTTTTACAAAAAAAATATTTATTAGACTGAACCATTTTAAATAACGCTTTTAATGTGACGTCGAATTCGAAATAAGTAATTTTTAAGTTTGCTCGATCTCCAACGTACAAAACACCACGTAGAATTTGGTAAAGGTAGCAGTGCCAATATCGAATTCAGTCCTCAACTCACTATCAACGTCCCACCCTTTACTCCTGGTATGTACGGTGGAAATGCGTTGGCCTCGCCCCCAGGCAATCACTCGATCAACAACCTACGCGCCGCTCAGAGTGAAAATTTTCACCAAATGTCTCACAGACAGCGCCCAGGGGGAAATAACTACACCTACATGTATGGGGGTTTTGGGGGAAATCCTACCCACGTGAATTCTAGAAATTTGAGGAGAAATCAATCGTCGACTGGTCCTGTGCAAACTCGCTCTGCACCACATAACAATTTAGCCGCCACCAGATCAGAAAGTGTTTTACACCGCTGAGCACCGTATCATTATTTATTTAATTTAAGGCCCTGCTGCATTTATGTTAGTTTTCTGTTATATTTTATATAAATAAATTATTATTTTACTAACATGGCCTATGTTACATAGGGTGTCATCAGATTTCAGCATCGAAATTTCGCAGAATGGAAAATTACTTTTTCCACAGAATTTGAAAAAAAATTACAGGTAAGAAATTTCGAAAAAATCCAGGTTTTTGATTTGTCAAAAATCGAATTCCTTTAAAAAGTGTGTGATAAAAAGTCTTGAGATTTCAAGTTGTAATTTTCAACACTATAAAAATTATTTTGATCCAGTACTCTAGAAAATATGACCGATTTAAATATAAAATGTGATTTTTGAAAATATCGCACGATTACCTTGACCTGCGCCGGCAAAAAACATACAGAAATTTTAGTATGCAACATACAGTATGTTACATACTCAAAATTGCATTTGAATAATGCATTGGCTGACCGATATTTAATAGCGTTTCAAAACCATTTATAATCAACAATAAGGGGTACTTTTCAAGGTCTTTATTTTGGTCTCTGTTGCACAGAAAGGAAAACCCTCGGGGGGCCGCCCTCCTGAAGTTATGTTAGTTTTTCTGTTAACTTTATATAAATAAATTATTATTTCACTAACCTCGATTTTGTTATTATTAAGTCGAATTGTTTGAAGGGAAGAAAATGGAATCGATTTTCCGAGCACCAAAGTTATGAAAGTAAGAGGGTCAATGGTTTTGATCTCATTTCCTTCTAGAGATAATTCTTTTAGACTCGATAGCCCTCTTAAAAGCAAATTAAATAATTTTGGATGAAAAATCATGATAGACATTTTGGAAAAAAATCAAGCTAAAAGTTTCGGGAAAGGGATCAAAAAAAATTAGACAGCACTAATTCTTTGAGTTTTTTTGGTTGAACTTTCTAAAAAAAATGATTCCGACCATGAAATGTTTTTTTTTGAAGCCACCTGGTGGTCACAATGTGAGTATTAAAAAACAACCTTTTGAGCTTGGTAAGGCGCTTTAAAGGTTGGATTATTATTCATTTTATGTTGCTATGACACGGATCGCGCCACAAAAACATTAAGCTTTACATGCCAAAATTATTTTTTTTAATTTTTGAAAAAAATTTTCGAAATTTTTTTTCGGTCATTTTGATGAAAAAATGCGTAGGCGAAACGACCAAAAACTCAAATTGATTTTAGCTAACATTCTTTCCGGCCAAATTTTATTTGCTATCCGATAAGCATTATTTTAGGATTGAGCAGGCATGAGCACCTACTTCAATCGTCAATTTAAAGCATTAAATGCCATTTTATCAAATAAAAAATTTCCGAAAATTTTTTTCTCTATTTTCAAAAAATTCTCCTTAAAATTCTGCACCAGTCACCGATCACAAATCGTTAATAAAATACTTAGTTTACGAGTCGATTTTACGCCCGGTACTGACCCTAACAATATGACATTGTTAATATCAATTGAAAGCCAATTGTTGGTGACTAAAATTGTTGAATATTTAAATTAAGGACTTTCGGCTCACAGATCGTGACTATTAATCCGGTGAAAATATGATCAGGGTGTCCACGCAAATATTAACCGATATCATGACTCATTCTGAAATTCAGGTTGTTGATTAGCTGAAAGTATCCTGCCGTTTGTATTTTTCAAATCGTCAAGATCGGGATAGGATCAGAAAAAAGCTTCGGGATAGACATAACAACTGGAATCACGATTTGGAGTTGAAAATTGATCTACATCGATTACGGGGCCCTCTGGTCGTTTTTTGCCACTTTTTCAGCCAAAATTTTTATATTATTCGGCTTATGAAAACGACTCATCCGATTAAGTTTTTCGATAGCTCAAACTGAGCACAAATATCTACTGAATTATAAAATAATAATAAATTGGACAGAATCGGACGATTTTTTGGTGTTTTTCTGAGATTACTGACATTTTTTGATGGTCAGTTTTTATTAAAAAAAAATTGAAAACAATAGTCTGATTCGGACAATGTTTTCAATTTTATTTCAAACTATTTGTGCTCAGTTTGACCTATCTAAGAACTCAATCGGGTGAGTCGTTTTCAACAGCCGAATTATATAAAAATTTTGGCTGAAAAAGTGGCAAAAAACGACCAGAGGGCCCCGTAATTGATATTTTTCGCTTTCCACGGATAACTCGAAAACGAACAATAAGCAAGGTGGATTAAACCATGGCATTTTGTGACACAAATTGTAACTCAACTTGACCATAATGTACTGTCAGAATTTTGATATTCAGTAATTCTGGCTAACGATGTTTTAAGATCTTATTTTTATCTACTCACAAATTACTGATAGAAAAATGAATTTAATTTGACTGTTATGAGTGTTTTTCTTCTAATAAACTGTCAAGTAAAAAGATCATAAGATCTAGATGTAATTTATGAACTCCACAAAAAAGTTCTTTTGACGATTCGACCTTAAATTATTTTCGAGTTAACGAATGAAAATATTTGAACCGACGTCCTGATGTATACAAATTTTCACAGAATTTGAAGTTGAATTAGTGGGTTCGAATCTTGGTCGGCCCCCACTTTTTTCTTTGAATCAGCCGACAATTTAAATTTTTACAAGGCGTTTATCATTATATTACGACTTTTGATAGATTTAGACCTAAAGTAAACCAGGACTATTTTTGGTGATATCTATTACAGGGCCATTTTTTGCCACTTTTTTAGCCAAACGTTTCAAAGCCCGTAAGGTTGTATTTTGTGACCACTTGGAGGCTCCAAAAAAAATGGTTGGAATCATTCTTTTTGAGAAATTTTAACCCCATAAACTCAAAGAATCTGTACTGAGGGGTTTAGTTTTGCAGATAAATCTCCCGGTACTGACCCTACTTATGCGGCATAAGTTATACCTATCACTGTGCTCCAGTGCAGTCGGTAAAATTCCTCAACCACCCTAATGACGCATAATCATTCGGCGTTGCGTTGTACACATATTTTTCATTAGATCAAATTTGGGGTAGGAAATTCACGATGCGTGCTTAGCGTACCCAAATGAGTACACTAGACACCGACTCATTTAAGTTACTAGGGCATCATGATCGATATAGCGGTGTAAGTACGATCACTGTCGGGCAATTATCGGATTTCAGGGTCGACCGGGTCGAAAATGCATTGGTGAGTGAGAGATTCTTATTGACTCATTTCGTCGAAAATTTTCTGGTAATTCGTAACCAAGAAAATATATTTTCATCCAATTTCTGCAACCGCACGTATGCTAATTCACAGGATTCGAGAACATCAAATGCTCTCATGCAATTCGAACATTTGCTCGCATATTTTGTCATGTGACGAATACATTAGAAACTCAAAAACTTTCGTCGAAGAAAACGACCATAATTTTACCAGTCCCGGTGAAGCGAAATTTCAAAAATAAGTTCAAAATTATCAAGAAAGGATTCAGGTTCAAAAAAGACCGTGAAAGAACTGAAGCTTTCATGATAAGAATTAAACTACCTTCTATTAATGATCAGTTCGACCACAAAGCGTTCAAATTTTTCTGAAACCCAAAATAAGCATAAAAATGCCAACCTACAGTAGGTTACCTACTGAAATATTTTTTTCGAAATTTTTGAAAAAAAAATTACACAAAACGAAACGGAGATAAATGACAAAAAATGAAAATAGCGATTAACATTATTTTTTGACTCTGATTTCCGAAAAAATATTTCAAAAATTTGGCCAAGATAGGTGACACCTTACTTTGATAATGATAATAAATCGAAACGTTAGATAACTATGCTTTTCAATAACAATTTCTGCAAAATCAAGTAATAAAATCTTATCCGCAAAAATGCCGACTAGTCCCGAACCGAGTCGATCTGATATGTTTTTACGTAAATCCGGTTGGTTTGAAAATATGCACATTTTCGTCAATCTGGAAGTGTTACGGAAGTGTCAAAAATCACGACTAATATTTGAATGATATGGTTATTGTTCCCGGTACAATAACCTCATCGTTCAAATAATAGCCGTGATTTTTGGCACTTTCACAACTTCTAGTAGACATTCAATTAAGCAAATATGTCAGCTAGTCAACTGATCTGTGTTAACCTTCAAAATTATGTCACAAGACTTCATGGACATTTCAAGACTTTTGGGTTTTCAGACATATACCTAGGTGTCCCATAGAACTTTGACGTCAGAGACCTAAAGAATCGCGTGATTTGATTGATCAATACGCATTGACTATTGTGTATTGACCAATCAAATCACGCGATTCTTTAGGTCTCTGACATCAAAGTTCTACGGAACACCTAGGTATAATCTTCGATATATAAACGCACGATGAACAAATTTGCCACGATATTTATTTGATTTGTGATTTTACTTATTAATTTAGCCAATGTACGCATTATCTTCAAAATATACATTTTTGCAAAGCTTTCCGATGACGGAAATTTAAAAAAATAATTCATCCGTTTCGGAGCTTTTTTAAAATGAATAAAAATATTTTTTTTTCCTTGGCAATCATTTAATAAGTTTTGAAATTTTCGACAATTATAACAAATAAATAAAAATTTCAATATAATTTCCGATTTTTTGGGATCAAATTACCCTGGATACGAGTTTGCTGGAAAAGCTGTCTATTTACAGAAATTTTTAAAAATATTCTCTCTATCACTCTTTGTAATCATTTAAACAAATGAAATAATTTTTTTTGGATTCCTTACTATTTACCCCAGAAAAGATTTTTGAAAAATTTTTGACATAATAAGGGCTCCCGAGCGAAAAATCAGCAACACGAAAATTCAAGTATGCCATAATGGCAATTTGCCTTAATTTTGAAAAGTCTAAAAAAACGGTTTTTGAGTACATAAAAGAGTGCTGATTAGTCGGAGCAAACAAAATTTTCAGCAAAACCTATCATAGGTCTCAATTTTTAGATTTATAGGACCCTTTTATCAAGTATATATTTTTTAGCTAGTTTTTGATTCACATAAAACGGTCAAATAAATTAGAAAAAATTTCAGACAGAACCAAAATCGTGGTAAATTGTTCGTCAAGCGTTCTCATAAAACGGGCATGAATAATGCCGCATTATTATCTTCAATTGAATAGTTAGAGGTTTTTGTTTTCCTGTCAACTAAAAGCATTCTCAAAATTTTTCGATCTTAACAAATTCTTACCGGAATGTTATCGGGTGTAGTTTTTCAATTCTATTATTGTCAAGAAAAATTGATTCGAGCCTGTAAGCTCCAACAAATGCATTTCTATGGATTTTCCCGATTTTGTTCCTACTAAGCTTCAGTTGCCTCAGATTTATTAACTTTGAAAATTCATTAGCATTTAACTCTGTAGTGGAATGAATATGTTGAAAATTTTTGAAAGTTTGTGACAAAATCGAGAAAAAAATTATTCCAGCTTTCCTGTGAGCTCGTTTGAACGTAGAACTAGTGAGCATAGACTTGAGGCAAAAGCATTTTTTGGAATTCGTTGAATTTTGTTATATGATAAATTTAAGACTGTTGTCGGAGGTATTGGGGTCGGAACTTCTTCCAGGTATTTGAAAATACATGTCACCTAAAAATAATAAAATATTATTTAAAAATAAACAATAAAATTATAAAAGATTACAGAAAATTTTATCTTGACGAATTTTGCCGTTCTTAACATGTTCATAAATAAAAAAAAATAATAAAAACCTTTCTACATATATGTATATATTATAATATATGTTACATAACAATCCAGATTTTATTCACCGCGTTACCTCAAGGTGTGTCGTAGGTTTGAGGTTTTTGGTCCTGATTGTTAACGTGGGCGTAAAGAGAAAGTTAAATGGTCAAATTTATGATTCGAGAAGCTCAAAACACGTTACGTAATCACGCGTCACAAAAATTTTCAAATTCTGATTCGCAGAACCGGATGCATCTTTATCATGCAGAGAACAGTTCGGGCATTAAGGTTTATAAAATTTGTATGATTCAAAAGCATATGGTCATGATTCAGAAAATGATTTTCAGAAAACAAAATTCGTTTATTAGGTTTGTCGAAATCGTTAACGACATAATTCAACACACCAGCATTATTTATTATATTTTAGTTTTAAAACATTTTCGTAATTTTTGTTTTTCTTGTGTGGATTTCAAACGCGCTCTTTTCCGACACCTTAAAACCTCAAAATTGTGAACATTTCGTTTTATCTTGATTTTAAGAATTATTTATGACACTGCATTTTGAAAATTTTTAATCCATTTTTTCAGTCCTTATGAAAAGCAGACTTCAAATTTCGTTATTTTTTCTAACCAAGCCGCTTGGCTAAAGCGTTTGAATATTTTTCCGAATTCGTAATGTTTTCAAAATAAAATTAAGCACCAAAAATTATTTATCAGAGTTCGTTAATAGCGAGTCGCGACTCAGCTTAAAGTATTAAGTACCCCCTGTGAACTGTTTTCAGTTCGAAAATTGAACTTAAACCGCCATTGTGATTATTAAGACAAAGAAAAAGTTTGGGTTAGCTCGGTTAACCGGTTGGTTAAGCAGGAAAACAATGTCACAGTAAGCACTGTAATATTCAGTGACCCATGAAAAGATCAGAGCGGTCTCAAATTAAAATTTTTTTTTTATGAGGACATTTTGAAGTAAATTTTGGTTATTTTATTTGGCTTCCTTTGACATGTAAAAACACAAAAACTCTATTTTTAGAAAGTGTTTTATTAATTAAATGTACTAGTGATAGTTTCTCTAGTTAAATCGTTAATAACTACTTTATAGGGCAAGACGGTTCTATAAAAGCTCAGAATGATTAGCTCAAATAAATCAAAAGCCATAAACATAATTACCGGTACATCAAATCATTTTGGTGAACTTTTCAAAAAACACCAAAAACTAATTCTTTGGGTTTCTCTATATTTATTATTCCGTAAAAGTAGTTTTTAGATACATAATCTGTATTACAGATAGTATGGGAAGTTTTTTTCGTAACACTTTTTTATATAAAATCTAGTGCGAAAATAATCTGATTTGGAAAAAGGTAAACATTTTCTTTTAAATTATTTTTAGGGGCGCTCGGAGCTCAGGACCGAGCTAGATTTTAGACATTCTGAAATTTGATTTTTGCTTCGGCTGCGGAAGTGAAAATTTTCTATAGCATGTTTTGTCTCTACGGGCCATTTACACGAGAGATCCTTTTTAGTTTTTAAAGCAAATCAAACAATATAAAATAAATATAAATTTCAAAAATTAACGAAAAAAAAATAACAACTGCTACAGTAGTGCTTTTTTGTTGGATAAATATTTTAAATTTAATCGAGATCGATAGTACCCATTTTCTCATGAAAATATCATAATTACACCAATAAAATAATTTATTGACAATTATAACTGCTATGTGCGATAATTGCCGGATGTTTTTGAAAACGAGAGTTTTTGACGTCGACTGTGAAAATTCGTGTTTTACGACTAAATATTTTTATTATTTGCGGAACAATTATGTGGGAGGGCAAATTTTATCTGACTATACTATTACTAACTATACTACTAGTATTTAGTCGTAAAAAAAAAATTTCACAGTCGACGTTGAAAATTCGAATTTTCGAAAACTTCCGATAGTGATAATTTCTTGACGTTTAAAGTAGCACTGTATCGTAGTTACAAGAATTCACCAGAGTGAGAAATTCTCACTCGGAGTTCCGGAAGTTTAAGAAAAATCAAAAATTTTCATGTCGACGGTTGAAAAATTTTTATGAACAAATATTTCAAAAAAAAACTATCAAGGTTGAAGTTCATAAATTATGCTCTTTTACGGTGATTTGGAATATAAGGTTATAAAAACAGATATTATCCGGGGGTGTTCATGTCTTATTTGCAATTTTGCAGAGCTAGTTTACGAAAATCTGAAGTTTGAGCAATAATTCCAAAAATGTCAATTTGTAGACCTAGCCTTTATCTTGTGAAAGCAAATGTCAAACTGAGATTTAGATGATTACACCAATCGGCACATAGTCGTTACGAGAAGTCACTTCGCAAATTTTCAAAATCTATCTCCTCCCAGACCATCTATCGAAATTTCGAAACAGAAATGTGCTCCGATTTTTTCGAAAGTAGGCTCAAACGAAAGCTAGTAAAACACTGATCATAAAGATGGCTAATTCTGAAATAAATACTTTGAAAAAAACGCGAAAATTTCCAAAAAAAAAATCTGTGAATTTGATCGGAAATACATTTTGTAGACATCCCGAAGCAATTTGGTGCACTCTGATTGTCTCTTAGTCTTCATAAAAATCAGACATGCACACCTTTTTAAAGGTTAAAATTGTGTTTTTTTTTTAATTTCCGGTACTCCCAGTGAGAGTCTTCCACGCTTTATTTATCAATATAGTAGATTTACTAAAAATTTGAAATTAAAACCTTTCTACATTATTTATAGCATAATGCGAGTCGCATTCTTCATCAGATTTTTTTTTGAAAAATTTCGTTCTGACAGACTGATTTAAACCGTTGACATTTAAAAACGACCGGAACTCCCACCTTATTAAATGACTAGATAATTACCAAATTCACACATCTTTACCACTCAGTACTTAATCCGGATTCTGAGTATAAAATTCGACGATAATATTGATAATCTTTTTCGGTATGTTTTTCACTCAAAATAGATTCTCCAGGCAACGCTGCCCGTTTAGTAACTTTTATTTACATGAAATCAGCAAAAGTCGCAAATCGCCTCACAAAGTCTTTTTGATCAACTGGGCGATTTGTGGTAACTGGTCGTGTATTAAAAAAAATGTGGTAAATGACCCGTAATAAAGTTATAATAAACTTTTCTTTAAACTTGGGCAATTTGTAGTAACTGGGGTGATTTCTGAGTGAGAAAATTTATTGTTATCTACTGTATGTAAGTTTTAATTTGACTAATAATAACAGAATAATTCAAATCAAAACTGCCGATTTGAAATATCATACAGTGAGCCCAATATTGCCGGAAATTTTTTGTCAAAAAATTTCGACGATATTGGGCATTTTCGGCGATATTGGCACTCTCGGCTATATATAGAGAAAAATATAAATTTTTTTGTTCAAAAATGTAAAAACGCGTAGGTGGTCGAAATGACGTTATATGTCGAACAATTTTTCAATTTTATAAGGAGTTTTACAGTAGGTTCAAATGAAGTGAATCACCAAAATTCGTAGAATTAATAACTTTACCGGAGGCAATGAAATAAACACTGAAAATTTCGGAAATTCAATCTGGAAAATGACATCATTGATGACACTCACACTGTACTTTGTAATACAAATCTCAAAAAATTTGCCGATATTGGGCATTTTCGGCGATATTGGCACATTCAGCGATATCGGCACTGAAAGTATTTCAGCTATAAATCGTGAAATTTCGTAGGTTTTTTCGGCGATTTCGGCAAATTCAGCGATATTGAGCCCCCTGTATATAATTTATAGATAAAAACGTTGAAAAAATGTAATAAAATATATCAATTTTGATTACATCGGTTCACTCTTAATTTAACGCAACACCACAAAACACAACTTGTCATCGGAACAGAAAAGTTTTTCAGAGTTTCAGTGTTGCCTCAACTTCCACTGCTAAATTATTAAAATAAATTATTAAAAATGAGGGAACTAATCTGAATCGAAATAACTGTTTCAACGCATATGAACGGTAATTTGTCGATTAAATAAATCAAGCCTTATCAAAAGATGATTTGATGAGATATTTTTCCTCGCTGATTAAATAACTTGATTTATTATTCAATTATTGGGCGAATTGAGCCGGTGGTTGGTGGCATATTTATGCGGAATCCCACAAATGAAAAATTTAATGGTGGTCAAAAATATAACGAAGAAATATATATACTTTTTGATTCATAAGTGATAAAATACCGATTTGGTTCTCTACAATTTTTATGAGCGGTCTTGTAAAAATTTAATTAACAAAAATCAACAAATTTCTTCTGTTTATGTTTTTGAGTAAATAACTGTTTCTGATGCTGAAGATGTCAGATCCCACGTAATTTTTTGGCAATTTAATTTTTGGAAGGTTAAGGATGTGGGCGACGATAATTGGGCTCTTTTTTACACATTTTCAGGTGAAGTTTCTGAGAAACCTGGCTTCAGAAATAATTATTTTTTTTCCAAATACGTAGTACAACTCGTAAGAAAGGTGCCAGTACTATTCAGAGCATCTGATACCTCAACCTACGCTCAGAAAATGGTTTTTAGTAGGCGTCCCTAAAAGCACTAAAAAGCCTACTCCTCATTCATCTCTCATCACTTTTTATTGATATTTGCAATTTAGAATGTANAAAAATGGGCTAAACATATTAGTGACCTCACTCTTCCCGTACTCTGTGTAAATTTTCAGACGCTTTGTATGTGGGGTCTAAAACAAGATAGATTTAAAAAAAACTGTTTAGTGTTCTAGAATAGACTCACCACCTGGTGGTGTGATGTAACAATGTTAAGTTTGAGATATGGAATCGTTAGGCGAAGGCTAGACCTATAAACGAGTATCCTCAGATTTCTCACAACTACCCTAGAATTATTATGAGGCGGGATTGAAAGGTACCAGATTACGACGCCAACCTCCTTAAAAATATGATTTTTGCCGAATTTGGAGGTAGTAGGCAGTGTATTCAATAAATGATAAATATATGAAACATCGCTTGGCGCAAATTTTGAAAGACGAATCTTAGACGATTTGAAATAAGGAATTTCAAAACTCAAAAATGTAAATCGATGTTTTCAAGCTATCTTGTAGAGTTTTTTTTGGTCATTTTAAAGACGAAGGATTTTTTTGTTCCTCAAAATTTTTTCGAAAAAAAATCGATTTTTTGGTCAATTTTTCGGGATTTTACAGGTAGTTCCCAACCCAGTTTTAGCGAAGCCGTAAAAAGAGCTATAAGGCTGATTTTTTGCCCAGTGAAAATTAAGCATTTTTCGATTACCCGTTCTTTTGCTTTAGGGTCGGCGACCAATATTTGACCTCAAATAACCCGTCAAAGTTCAAGGTCAATTTCAATAGTCATCGTGTAGACTTGCAAGTACTCTAAAAAAACCGGAAGAATCGACTTTTTAATGAGCGTATTAGAAACTATGGGTCAATTATATACCGTAAGGTCGCTAGAGAGCCAAACTGGACTTAAGATTGACCTTGAGTGTTGACCAGTTTTTGCACTCTAGCGACCTTACGGTATATAATTGACCCATAGTTTCAAGTACTCTCATTAGAAAGTCGGTTCTTCCCGTTCTTTTGAGGGTACTGGCAAGTCTAACCGATGAACTTGAAATTGATCTTGAATTTTGACGGGTTATTTGAGGTCAAATATATTGGTTGCCGACCCTAAAGCAAGAAAAAAGATAACCGAAAAACGCTTAATTTTCACTAGCCAAAAAATCAGCTTCCTAGCTCTTTATACGGCTTCGCCAGAACCGGTTTGGGGACAACCTGTAAAATCTCGAAAAATTGACCGAAAAATCAAATTTTAAAAGAAGCGAAAAAATCCTCCGTCTTAAAATGACCAGAAAAAAATTCTCTACAAGATAGCTTAAAAACATCGATTCCCATTTTTGAATTTTGAAATTTCTTATTTCAAATTGTCAAATCAAACACTTTCAAAAAACAATTTCAATATCATATGAACTTTATAAATTGCAAAATTTGAGTGGATCACCAAGAAATATTCTATATTCATTTTTGCTGATAAAAAATAATTAAATAAGCCCTAAAAAGTCTATAGTTTTGCGTTGACCACCCCCTTAATAAGAATGATCGATCATAAAAAAGTGAATTTAATTTGTTTTCAAAACTTGAGCGTTTAAATTGAGACTCTTGAATCAAGGGCTTTAGTCGACTATGAAGTTCATCAAGGACTTATCTGTTTTCAAATTATTTAGATCAAACATTTTAAAAGTAAACGACTCAGAATTCAAAAAATGTTTTGATTGAAAAAATCTTATTGGAAAAATTATTATTGAGTCAGTCAATTAATTATCAAATCAATTTTAAGTATAAAATTAATTATTTAATAAAATATCCAACTAATAATCAATGATTTATTTAATTAATTATTTGATTAATCACTTAATGAATTATTGAATTTATTATTGAATGTATTATCAAATTAATTATTCAATTAATTAGTAAATTGATTATCATATTAGTTTTCAAATTGAGTATTGCATAGATAATTAAATTAATTATTAAATTAAATATTGAATGAATTATCATATTAATTATCAAATTGATAATTTTAGTAATTTTTCGAATAAATTCTAGAGATTGTAAAAATTTGAAATTAAAAAAAAACGGAAATTTTGGTTCATCTATTAAAGACTATCCAAAGTAATTTAATATGACAAGTCAAATGAGTTTTTTATTTTATTTCTCCTACTTATGTAGACTCAGCGACGCGTCAGAAAATAAAGTACAGTTAAGTACTCTTAACATTAATTAACATAAATTGATTTTTTGGCAACAAAATGCTGAGGTCATCAAGAATACTTCCAGATTAATCCTTAGACTCCTACTGTAACCCTTACCTTATCACAAAAAATTTCATACAATTTTAAAATTTTGCAGTCTTTTCTCACTTGTATTTTTTCTTCAACATTGCCTCAAGTGAGTTTTGTCGACTGTCGCCCTCAAAAACGGACAAGGTATTTTTGGCGCGTATACGCTCTATGTTGGGTCAATGCGATCACAGTTTACAGTAATACCTTTAAATAAAAAATGTAATAAATTTAATTTTTGCATCAAATTATTACAAAAAGTACTCTCTTTTTTGACTAAGCTATACTCAAAACTGGCGCACGGATCGATAAGTGCCTCAACCATACGGTATACCGCGGTATGCTTTAAAATGTCAAATTAAATCACCACATTCTGTTTAACTCCCAGTGCTTGTCAAAGTTATTTACATACTGATTTGTTTAAAATAATTTTCCAAGATTGTATTATGATTTCTCACAAGTTCTGCTCTAACCTAACTGAATGTTCACCAAAATCTTTTTTAATAAAGTTTTATAATTATCGAAAAAAAGTCCTTACAGTATATAAGATACTGTATATAAACATTTAACACATCACGTTATTTCAGAGTATTAATTTAGATACAAATCCCAGTAGTCAGTTTTTAGTATCAAAAATCCTTCCTGATTAACTTTCTTAGAACAATGAGAAAAAAGATGTTCTTATAAAGTGCTGTGAAACGTACAGTATGTACTTTTTTTACTTGCGAAGTGAAAATTGTCCTTTAGCTAATTACGGCCAATTAAAAAGGTAACTAGGTGTAATACTAAACGTGGTATAAATATAAAGTCAGCAACACGAATTCCCGTGATTATTCACTTGTTAATTCAGCATTTTAAAACAAAGGCGACCCGAAAGTTGCGATCACCACTTGAATAAGCTTATTAAAAGATAAGTTATAATGAAGCATATCCTATACGAGGAAGGTAGATCAAAATTGCCTAGGTAAAAATAAACATTTGTGTGTTCAATTCAGGATTTATGTTGGTTACCCGTCTCATTCGTGGTAAAAAAAAAATTGTCTGGGTTTTTTTGTATTTTACCTGTATTTCCCTGTAATTGTTGTATTTTACCTAGGCATTTTGATCATAATAGATATGTCGAAATTCGATCATATTATATGATATGCAATTCATAAGTTTATATCATTTTTAATTGACGTAGCTAGAAATATGTGATTTTCTGGAAACACCGGTAGTGAAAAATCTATTTTTTCGATAAAATATTATGTGATTGGATCCTCGAATATTTCATCGCTTTTTCTAAAAATTATTTGTAATTTCTCTGCTCTAAATAGTTTAAAAAAGTTCGAAAAAAAAATTTCCGGTTCAAAAATTAATTTAATTTTACAGAGTTTTACAATTTCGACTTAACCAAATCGCAATACTTCAAAAACTGTAGATACTATCCCCGATATGTAAATTCCGAGTCCTCATCGTGAGGTCCGAGTTTTAACGTAGGCAATAGGGATATCAAAACATTTCCCCCTTTTTTAACTGTACATGTAAATAAGAAAATCATCCTCAGCCAAAAAGATAGGGAAATTTGAAAAACTCACGCAGAATAAATCTTTTAATATTCGTGTGTATTCTTCTATATTCGTGAGAATCTTGTTATAAGAACGGGCGCGCGCAATGACTACTGTTTGAGTACACAGGTGGTAACATAACTTTACTATGAAATATTATTATTATGGTTTATTCGCATTCTCATGGTACAGAACGGCTTTGGAAATAATAGAACTTGTGTACAGCTTTGCATAATGATTGTAATATTAAGTTATATTTAACATTTTCGTCAACA
Organism: Oikopleura vanhoeffeni; assembly: GCA_004367855.1. Taxonomy (NCBI): domain Eukaryota; kingdom Metazoa; phylum Chordata; class Appendicularia; order Copelata; family Oikopleuridae; genus Oikopleura; species Oikopleura vanhoeffeni. The sequence continues at coordinate 85,755 of SCLH01001223.1, forward strand.
TAGTCAACTTTAAAGTGTTTATATTCAAATGATATAGTATTTTCGTGTTTTCTTGTTTTTTTTGATATAATTAACTTTTGAAACATCATCTTATTTTTTTTTGATATAATTAACTTTAGAAAAATCATCTATTAAATATCTTTTGATATAATACACTTTAGAAAAATCGTCTATTTTTTCATTTTTTGCGATTAGTCATTTTTCCAAACAAAATTTTAGTTTTTTTAACAATTTAACTTCAATTCAAAAAATTTCAACTTAAAAAACATAAATTCAACTTTTTGAAAATGATTTTGAACTTAATTACTAAAATTGAGATAAAAGTTCTGATACATGCCATAAACGAAAGAAATTATAGGTCACCGAGAAAAAGACGCGTGATAATTTTGATTTTAAGCAGCGTTTAAATTGAAAGAAGCGGTTTCAAATTTTTAAGCTTTATTTGAGTTGATTATCTCATCATTCTTTTGCGCTAAGCATAAAAGCGTCAGCACGCGAATCACTTTGAATTCTTCGATTAGTGCTTCGAGTTTTGTGTTTTTGTCTCGCAAAACTTTATTTTCAGCTTTTTCTTGATTTAAGGGTATCCCGGTCCTATAATTTGACATATTCTCGATAAAATATTAGCCGAACAGGGCCTCGAGATATAATTCAGATTAGCCAGTTCGTAGAACTAAGCCTTCAACTTGCGAAAAAAATTTGCCAACTTTTTTGTATGACCACACTCCTTCACACATAAGCGGCACAAGAGCCACCTAAAGCCAAAACGGAAAATCTATCTCCTCCAAGGTTTCAATTTTGAAATAAACTCAAATTTTAACATAACGTATAATTAGTTACAACTTTCACTGGTAAGCTTTTGTCGATAGTGCTTAATTTATTCTCGGAATACGTAAAAAACCGTCCAAAATACCGTTTTTGGACTTTTTTAATCGGAAAATCTATCTCCTCCTAGGTAAATTTCAAAATTTACTCAAATTTTTGCAAAAAGCTAGCTCTAAACACAGAAACTTTCAACTGGGGCGTTTTGTCAAATTTTCGACCCAAACAACAAAAATATAGAATTTTTCAAGGTCACGTGAAAAAATTTCCGAAAAAATGTGCTTCGATTTTTTCGAAAGTAGCTCAAAAGAAAGCTGAGGAAACACTGAAGAGAAAAGTTGGCTTACGTCAACCCGATATTTTTTGAAGTTTTAGTGGTCAATTGACACAAACGTTATTTTTGAAGCTAATTTGAGAAAAATACTTAAAAAAAATCGAAAAAACCCAAAATTTTCGAAAAAATTTTTTGGTTGTCATTTGGGTTGTTTTATGCGTTCAAAACATAAACAATTGATTTGGTGCATTTTATGGCATAATAACTGCAGAAAATGTAGGAACCGGGATACCCTAAGTGCGTTTTCAGCAAGGTTTTTGCTTGTGAAAGCTTCTGCTTTCTCAGAGTGATTCTTATGATTTCTAGTCGTAAAAACAGCAACCATTTTCTCAGCTTGCTTGATTTGTGTTTCCATATAAGTTGGTGTTGAAACTTATTCGTCGTCGAATTCTAATACTTGAAGATAATTGTAATAGAGGCCAAAATTAAAATGATAAAACATAATCTTTCTGGAGTTTTTTAGAATAGAAATGGGTGGCGAAAATTTCAAAAATTTTCATTTTACGAATGAGTTCCCTAAAGAGAAAATTATTTTCCCAACCCAAGTCTATCTTAGAAATCCTTACTATCTCAAATATAGATTCTCATAGAGCGCGTGTTCGAATCCCACTAATGTTTTCTGAGTGAGCAACTTTGGCAGTCCCATATCAAGAATCCTTGCCTATAATCAACTCAAGACAATCACATAAGATAACATAAGTGCAATTCAAACACGCGCTATAAAGATATTGAGCATTTTAAAGATCGACTTAGGTTGGGAAAGGATATGATTCAAATATACAATGGCGATGATCGCAGGCATCTTGATATTGAGTAGAAGAGCTCATTTCCAGAAACGTATTGATTATCAGGAAGTTCTGGGACACTTGTTGACTGTTCTCTGGCTATTGCGGTATCAAAGTACGTTTTTTGCATTTTCTTGGCATATTTCAAAAATTAATATGTAAACTAGTAGTATTTTTTTATGCTTCACATAATTTTTCGAAAATTTAGTAAATAAATAATAAATTTGGATTTTGAACAACATGTTTGCGTAAATCACATGCCTAGAGTTTCACTTGATGTCAACATGTATAGACTCCTCAAGTCTATCGCAAGATAATTATATGACGAAAGATGACTATATCGACCAAAGATGACTATGTTTCGAAAGGTGACTAGTTTTCGAAAGATGACTATGCTATCTATGTTTCTCCAAAGATGACTATGTTCTCCAAAGATATGTTCTCCAAAAATCTATGTTCTCGAAAGATGACTATGTCTCCGAAAATGAATATAAACAACATATTTAACTTCGCGAAGTTAAATATGTTTTAATAATATACTTTAGTATTAGGGTGTTTTCTAGATTTTGTTTTTAGGGTGTTTATAATTTTTATTTCACATTTTATATTTTACATCTTTTGCTACAATGGTTCCGGATAAATCAAAGAAAACTGTCTGTTAAAATCTTCAATAAAACATGATTCAGTTTTAAAAATATCCTTCATCTGCAAAATGAGTATGTGACTATTTACGGGCATTACAATTCATATATAGATAAAGGCTGGAATTTTTGACCAATTTTTAACACAAAAACTTTATGAAAATGTTAGAAGTCTGTGTTTTGAACTTAGTTTTGCTGTCATTATCTATGTTAAACATGATTATTTAGCATTATCTGATTATTGAGCTGACAAGGACCACCATAACTGTATAATTAGATAAAAATTCCCATGATCCATACGCAAATCGTTAAATCTTGGATTTCATAAACACGTCTCATACAAATATACAGGGGGGGGCTCAATATCGCCGAAAGGTTTTTGGCACAAAAATTTGGCGATATTGGCACATTTGGCAATATTGGGAACTTTCGGCCATGTGCGAACGAAAATTAATTTTTCTCGTTAAAAAAATGAAAAACGCTTAGGCGTTGGAAATGACGTGATATGTCAAACAATTTTTCAAGTTTATAAGGAGAGTATAGTGGAGAGTTTGAATGACGTGAATCACCAAAATGCGTAGAATTAAATACTTCATCAACAGATCAAATAAAAGTAGATTTGAGAAATTTAATCCCGGAAGTGACGTCATTCATGACGCACACAAAGTAATTTGAAATATAAATCTCATAAAAATTCGGATATTCGCGATATTGAGCACTTTCGGCGATATGAAAATAGGAATTACTTTAGCTTAAAATCTTGATATTGCGTGGGTTAAATTCGGCGATATTGGGTCGATGATATTGGCCCTCCTCCTGTATACTATAATCGGCAAATTAAAACTGAAATTCGTCTATAAGAACAGCTGAGATTTTTTTATATTGTCCTTAGCTTTTCGGAAATTATTTTCATTATACCAGTACTACAAATAATCGAAAGTCAATTACCAATAAAGTATTAACTTCAGCTAAAAATAATGAGAACCTTTTTTGCGTTTCACATGAAAATTTAAAAAAAAGCATATTTTGCTAATAAAAGAACACGTCAATTTGAAAAACGTAAATTTTCTCCATATTATCTTCATAGCGATTACGATGCCCGAGTTTATACGGGTATATAATCTTTTTTTGGTTTTTATTCTGGTAAAAACCATTCCGGATCACGAATCGCGTTATGATTACGTAACGGTTGATAAGATTAAATTAAAGCAAAAATACACTCATTAACTTAGCACCTACGCACACAAGCGGGCCAATGTAGTACAAATGTAGCAGGATAGCCTATCCTGGATAGATTATAATATACATTTCTGTGTTATCAAAAATTACGTAACATAACGCGATTTTTGTCCCGAAATACTTCTTCACCAGAATAAACAAACAATTTTTATTTGAACTCGGGAATCGTAATCAATATCCCTTTAACACTTTTCGCTGGATCTGAGAGATGTGGGCTGAAAAGCGGCCTCATGAGTGGCTAGGAGGGGTCTGAGGAGTGTCTGGATTGGCTCCCTAGCCGCTTTTCAGCCTCCATCTCTCAGATCCAGCGAAAGGTCTTAAAGGGATATACAACATACCATGGTATACCACAGTATTGATAATTTAAAAAAAATATTTATTGTTATGTCAGTTCCGATCACGTCATTGTTTCGAAAAATGTTAGATCAGATCGAATCACAATTATTTAAAAAATTAAAATCACATCATCAAAATTATTTTCAAAAATTGTAAATTATTTAACGAATCTGCAAAATTTGATAATTAAATAATTTTGAAATACAATACTAATAATGTGATGCGAAGGTGGAATACGGAGACAGGCTTCGCTGATTGGACGGAACGCTCCACGGTAGGAAATTTCCCCTCAGCCAACCTTCTCGAATGTTCGATTTTGGTAACTAGGATTCGCAAAATATAATTTAGGTTGTATTATACAACTTGTATATAAAAATATCTATTGAAACAAAAAAGATCAGATCAAATTTAATTCATAATTATGGAAAAACCATGATGCACCATGCTTATATTAATAATGAATATATTAATAAGAAATCACAAAAAAAATCTTAAAACAATTCAAAAACTAAGGTACTTAATCGCTTATGTCCAAGTTTATTGGTTTAATAAGAATGTTTACATTAGTTATCAGAATAGTGTCAAAGTCAAATATATTTCTCAGCATAATAAGTCACGTAAGACTCTGAAAACTCAACCTAAAGCCAATTGTCCTGACGTGAAAATCTTCTACTGGTTAGGATTTCCGCCGGATAAATTTGGTTCTAATTCAAATTTAGAACGAGAAATTGTACCGGCAAGCGTTTATTAAAAATACATATCCGAAAATATTTAATGAATTAATCAAAACTTAAAAAAATTACCGGAGTAATAAAACGTAGGAAATTTATGATGAAAACGGTAAGCTTCTCTGACTCTAAATTTCTTGAAACACATTTTTGATGATGGATACATTCTAATTTTGTTAATATCATATGGATTACCCCCCGCCCTCAGAGTACAAACCTAAATATTGAATGATACAAACAAGCAAGATTAATAGCACCCAATCAAAACCTTGATTGCAGGAATAGGCCGATTTCATTGTCGATTAAGAAAGGATCCCAATCAAATGCTCAGATTTCGCATTTAAAATATTTTAGGATTTGTACTCTGAGGGCGGGTAATCCATATATTTCTCAAGATACAAAATGTAAATTCAGGAAACTTGAATAAGATTAAAATAAGGAAAAAACAGATTTCATTGAATTCGAACGGATAATTAATCGCTATTTCAAAGAGAAATAAAGTTGTAAAAGATTCTGATTGGTCGAAATCAAAACAAATCATAAGTTTCAATTTGTCATGATGATTTAAATATCGTGTTTCTGAAAAAAAAATTATCTAAGTTGTTTTCAATTTATTTTTATTAAATTCCTGAGATTATTTTTCTGATTTTTTTTCGATAATAATACCCTTCCCTAAATAGAAAACACTCGATCGATACTTTTTCCACCCTACGCAAAGCTATCTTTTAACCTTATCCGCCTACGCCTTAGCAAATGTAATGACACCTCTTTTGCGGGATAAACATTTAGGGGGATGTATAACTTTATTCAAGATTTTGTACAAAAAAGTGGAACATTAATGTAAAAGACAAGTCAGTCAAAAAAACAATTTTGAAAACTTTTACGGACTTTATTAACACAAAAATTTTTGTGACTCATTCAGATTTTTTAGATAATACTCTATGAACGGTAGGTTTATCGAAAGTGCGTGCCGTTTTTAGGTAGTATCTGTCAAAAAGTAGTCACTTGCTAGGATCGTGGAAGAAAACCTATTCTTTGACCAATGCAGACTGGGACGTCCAACAACCGAGCATAATTTTTTTTCTCATTTTTACTGTATTCTGCTGAAGTCCCTGTTCTTTATCACAGTAATAAATTTTGATGTTGAAAATGATTCATTTTAAATAACGCGAAATACATTGGTGAGGAGAAAGAAAATTGTTTTGTAATTTTAATTTGATTTGTAAAATTAAACTTCGTGAAAAAAAATATTTCTGATGCTTTAGTATTTTTAATATCCGTTTTGTTCTGATTTGAAGATATTCGGACCAATCCTGATCCGAAATTTGAGTTAATTTACTGTCTATTATTTTCGTTTTTATTGGATTATTTTATTGTAAAATTAACCGAAAATTAGCCTGAAAAATGTAACTGTATTAATCATTCAACTTAAAATTAACAGTATTTATTTTCCTGAACAATTTTTGTAAAAAATTTATGTTTTGATTATTTCAGTGAAAAATTTTTATATAAAATATTTTTGATTTTTATAATTATGTTTTTGTACCAAGTATTTGTACAAGTACGTATGAAATATTAAAATTTAATTTACTCTAGACTTCCAAAGAACTTTAGAAGTCCTGAAACGCTCAAACATTATTTCTGATAATGCGTCGTGCGAAACGTTGTTCAGAATAAAAATATACAAATATTAAAATCTTACAAACTATTAAATTCTAAATCCATTATTTAATTTTAGGTCATCCTTCATCCATTTCAAAATAAATGTATACTGTAATTTTTAATAAGATTTCAATTTTTTTTTCATCTATTTTGATAAATGATAATCATAAATTCAAAACTATAGTCAGAATCTGAAGATTTGTAATATGTTATTGTACTATATGTTATGCGTTATTTTTTTTTATTATACAGTTACGGTATAAAAGTAATAATTAATTCCATTATTAAAAAAACAAGTAAATAATTGTATTTTTAATTCAAAATTAGTATTTAAGTTTATTTTGAAATTATAAAACTCCAGTTTTAATTAATCTTAATTTTAGCTTCTGATAATCTATCAAAAATAATGTCTGAGATGATTTCCTCCAAATCCCTAAATGGAAAACCATCCGATATTTTAAATAGCGTTCTGTTTCTGCGTAATAAATTTTAATTGACGGTGATTAATTAACAATTAAAAAATTATATTATTTCGATCATAGGACCTATGACATAGGTCCTTTTTTTATTGACGTCTCGGCTTATAAATACGTATATGAAATAAGTTTCTCAAAAATAACAAAAATTGAAAAAACCTAATGAAATATGAAAAAATTACCTCATGTGGTTGTTTGCAGGTACATATTTTATTACAAATTTTATAATCTTTCCATTCCAAATCCACATATCTCTCACTCGAAAGACTCTGATAAAGTTTATTTGCGACCACTTCAGCCGTCAGGATCAAAAGAATTTCAACTTTCATTTCGTTCTTCTCTCAGCCAAAAAACATTTCCAATTTTACGTCGGTGGGTTTTTTAGATTTAAATTATCAAGAAAAAAATCTGCTGATTTGAAGGTCGCTAAAGTGTTTTCAGTTTTACGGCTATAGTGTGAGCGCGGCATATATCTTAGTAGAGCGCGATCCTTGACCGCAACATAGAAGACTCTTTTTTACACTTTTGAGCCAACAGCGACGACAACCCACTCAAGAACTTAAGAGGAGCTCAACTACTGCTTAACTACTATCACTTACACTTAGTCATTTTAAGAACCTTTTTTTATACAGAAAATAATCTATATTCCATTAACTTCCAGAAGGAATTACGGCAACTTGGTGGCTTTCCTGGATTGAAATCATCACATAAATACCATTTTTGAAAAATGTGTCAGTGTGTTATTTAATCGAAATTTTTTCACTGTATGCGTCTGCGAGGTAATTAAAAATGATTTCACGTCACAATTTCGAATTAAATAAATTCCATTATGGAAACATTTTATTATGACCAGAGAAAAGTAAAGAGATTATTTGGGAACGATGGTGGTCGATTTAATCGAAAAAAAACACGGATTTTTTTTCACGGATGAAAATTAGACTGAACGCTGTTATCACAGAGAGCTCCGATATACGCTTTTGTGCGTTTTTTTGTTATACAGGGTGTAAGATTTTCCGCTTCTTTTTCCAAATTGGAGAGCGATGAGAAAGCTAATGAGGACGATTCATTTTGGCAAAAACCTACGTCTTTCTCAGATTCAACCAATCAAAACGGCGGAATCTCAAATCTATCCAATTTTGAAAAAGAAGGGAAAAACCTTACATCCTGTATAAAATTTCTTATTTGAAAAAGACAGCCAGAAATAAGACATTTTTCTATCCCGCCATGGCGCGCCATAGTCAAGAAGTTTCACGTGACCGTTTAAATTAGAAATAAGAAATGCTTCAAATATCGGTAAAACTTAAAAATAGAGCTTATTGGAACAAACTCGGTATGCTCGATTGCTGCAGATAACGAAATTTTAGACATTTTTTAGCCTTGATTACAAAACCTATATTATTTTTTTCGCTCAAAATTTTATTTAAGTTTTTTTATCAATCATAAACAATAAAGTAATTTTATCGATAAAAAAAAAGATTATCTGCGATTTTCACTCGGCTGCACATAGTCAAATAAAATTGTTGCCCTACCCAAGTTAATAAAATCAGATGTTTGCAAAATTTTACCCAATACAAATTGCGTTATTTCTTCTAAGAATGACGCTTTGTTTTTTATAATGTGACTTAGTGGGTGAGCTTCCATATTACATTATTTCTGAAGTGCGATTTTATACAAAGATTAATGTAATTAGCAATTAAATCACACGAAGTTTGTCCCAGAATCAAAAACTTGAAAAGAACCAAAAAATTAATTTTTAATAGACTGGGTCACACAGTGCTTAGAAGTGCTTGAACTGCAAATTTACATTTTGAATGAAATTTGCCTACACAAAATTATCGTGCAAGTGGTCAGTCACCACTGATTACCAATTTCATTCGAAGATCACGTGCCTGACCAATTTATGATATTTCCGCCAAGGGAAACTTTTTCGATGAATTGTTTCATTACACTTTGTTAAATATTTAAGTGTTCTACGTGGTGTTCGACGCAAATTTATTCATCAGAATATTTTTGAAATGCGCTGCACTTATATCGGACAATTATAAATTCTCAGCAAAATTAGATTAACGCGGACCCTGATTAATTTATTATTTTTTTTAAGAATTGACACTTTCGAACATACTAAAATAAAAATTTAAGCATAGATTTTTTGTCAAATTTTTTTTTAAAGAAATGAAAACATTGATGCCATATTTTCACATCAGAAGAATTAACCAAGGCATCCAAGTGAGTAACCTTTTCTCATTATATTCTTAACCTTTCAAACCTAATACATTTAAAGTAACAACTGCTGTTATTATTTTGAATGTACATGCAGAAGCCATTATGTCGGTATGACCGCCAGAAAAATGAAAACTAGGGCTAAAGAGCACCGTAACTAACCATCTGCAAAAGGAATCTTTTATCATATAAACAGTATCCCCTTAAACAGTCCCACTTATCTAACTAAACTAAGAGAATGCAAAAATCAAAACTTAGCACTGAATTCTGGACCAAGATTCAAAAAGAAAATTCTTGATAAGTTTTTCATGCAACATTTCAGAAAATTGCAGGGGAGATTTCGTTTCTATTTAGATCAAATAACTGCTGAGGTATTATTTATGAGAATCCTAAGACCTGATTTAAATGATCAGAAAGATCACAACTCCTTTGCATTATTCTGAAATGGGCATCTCCAAAAAATTATATTCAGCCCACTTTTCCAACCCAATTTTTATTCACCTGCATTCAGACTCAATTTTTCACTTTCTGCGTAATCGAAAAAACAATATTCTAATCAAGATTTGTTTCGAATACTTCTCGCTCAAAATACTTTTAAAACATATTATCAAAAATATAACCCTGAAAATGCTGTAAATTAAGCAAAACATGTAAATTAAAACAAAAGTGTTAATCTTATAAGTTTGTTTATCAAACATTATGAAAATAAGTGACATAAGTCTAGCAGATTGGTACATTTTTCAGAGCAATATATGAAAGAAAAAAATGTGGAAATTTATTTTTTTATTTTTATCTTCAACAAAAGTGTTCATATCTTACAAACTTATACATTTTTATTTTCTACATAACATGACTTAGGTGAAAACAAAAACCACTCTTTCACTGTGCAATCATTTCCAACTTAATCCGACTATAGATTTTTTTAAAGACGATATAATAAACTTTCATCTATTTCGGGTGTATCCAATTAGTTTCCTAATAACTCTGCACAGTCAAAAATTTCTTAAATATCAAAAAAATTCTCATGAAAAAGGGTAAAAATTGGCAAAAGTAGAGAAAAACAGCTTTTTCTGAGGTAAAAATTGACCTTAAATGCGTTTTGATATAAAAACAAATCTCTGACTATTAAACAAAAGCGCCTATTACACCCATCTTATTGAAATTTCACAACCATAAAATTTTTAAGCTTCCGTCCGATGTGCACTATATCGATGTGCACAGTCGAGTGTTAAATTTTCATCAAAGTTCAAAATGAATTCGCGCGACCTACCGATTAGTTGACATACGGCAATTTAATAGATTACCAAAACATTAATATGTTGATTCTGCATGATTTTTATGGAGAGTTCAAAAACCACGAACTGATTTGGGATAAATTTTCATATTATTTCTTAAAAGTCGATTAAAAAATATAGAAATACAGTTTTATGATTTTTTAAACAGCGGCTCAGAAAAATATGTAGGAATCATGAAAAAGTAAAGTGGCTATTTTTTGTTTTTAGTCCAAGTTTCAGTTATTGAAACAAAAAAAATTTTGGACAAGAAATGCGGAAAATTTTTAATAATGCACGATTTTTTTTTTCAAATTTTTACGATTTTAAAGATAAACCCGAACTCAAATCTTTCCTAGAATGAATAAAACAATTTATGGAAGGCTGAACTATATGAAATCGTTCAGCTAACTAAAAAGCATTGAAAAATATACTGACTGTACATTTCGTTAAGTCTAATAGGCTTCCAGGATGCCGGGTTTATGCACCCCTTAACTAGTTATATTTAAAATTAATCATTACAAAACTATCAAGGAATTTTAATTTTCTTGCAATACCCTGAATTCTCGACTCCTGCAAGGTTAGCATAACTCATTTTTCAAATTGTCTTATATAGCTGTCCTTGAAATTGCTGGATATTTGAACAAACACACTGCAAATTACTTTTTTTTCTTATTTTTAATGTTCTTCGAAAATTTATGAGCAGAAAATTATAGGTTTTATGCTAACAAATCTCAGATAAAACCACAACTCTCAATTTTTGCATATCGTGAATATACGTGAAAATACGTGAATATACGTAAAAAATCTGAAGAGTAAAGCTATTTTTGAAAACTTATAAATAAAAAAGGCATTATGACAAAATAAGTAAGATTCTTTCTCAAAAGAATATTAACTAATACTAACTATACATATTTATTTTAACATCTGCGTTTATTTTATGCAGACAAGAAAGTTCTGTGGCAGTCAAAAATAATAAGCATTTTGAATAAAATGCAGTCTCCTCATTTGAATCGAATTCTCCTTTTTCACTATCCTCTGCTCTCCTCTTTCAAATCTTTTCCTCTTCTCTTGATCAGCTAAAAAACTGAAAAATAATAAAAGAAGGATAATAATTATTTTAAGATTCTATCAAAAAAAATTTTATCCCAGAACAACTTTATGTATAAGGGATGATTTTTTAGCTTGGATATCTTGAATTAATTTTGAAGCAGCAATCTGTATTTTAATGGTTATCGAAGTTCAGAAATATGCAATAGACAAAAAGAACCTACAGTTTGGAGAATGTGAAATATTATAACAGCTTAAACAGATTTATACTGTTCATACCCCTTTTTGAAATGGAAAAACTTAATTTTTTCTCGAACAGCACTTTCTCAAACATATAGGCGATTGACAAGTTCAAAATTGCTGTGATATATCTTAAATAATGTGAGTTATTAAAATTACCTATAAACTGTGACAACTATAGAATATTTTTATTTTAAAGTTAACTATCGCAGCAATTACTTTCTGCACACAATTAAAAAGTCATGATAAAAATCACTGAACTCTCCGAAGCACATAAAAAAAAGTTCCGCCGAGGCACGATAGTCTTTCAGGATGCTATATTTTTGGCGTTGTTTACAGAAAACTTTTATGAGATAAACCTATAATTTTTCCTTAATGATCAAGTTGAAGAGTTAAATTTTCGAAAAAAATATTCAAATTCTAGAAATTTATGTTTAATTCTAGAAAAAACGTTTGAAAAGCAAGGTTAATAAAACCACGTGATACTACTTCATAGTAGGCTCCAGGAAATGTATGTTTATCATAATAACTGAGCAGTGCTCTGTTCTACTCAATACTTTTGTCTTATTGGCTATATCTGTTGGGAATCAAAAACAAATTTAAATAAGTTCAAAATATTCATGAAAAAATCACGTTTTTTAAGAAAAAATTGCTAGTTTTCTCGATTTAACGAAATTATTTGGTTATTATTACAATATAAAGGCTAATATGGTATAAGAGACTCTTATTAAGAGTACCACTCTGGCATGATTTTCACAAATTATATATTTATTCAAAACATATCATTTTTTTTTTATCATTTTATCCATAATAATATATCGAAATAAGATATTTTGAAATTTCACTTCCAAAAAATTATCATTTTATTCATAATAATATATCGAAATAAGATATTTTGAAATTTCACTTCCAAAAAAATATTTTTGCTCCAGAAATGTCCAGAAGGCAATTTTTCTTGCAAATTGTACTCAAAACACTTTCCTAAAAACTGGCTTATTTGAAAGTTTAATTCCAAATTTGGATAAAAAAGAATTTGTTCGGAAGTAAAACTTAAGCGAAAAATCGCCTTTTAGTCAACTCGTCATAAAATTTGAACCTAGTATCCGAAGAAATTTTAGACAATATTTTTAGATTCACATTGTTGCATTTAAAATTTATCAGAAGGAAAAGTTTCTGCAATCATTTTTTCCACCATTTTTGGCTGATTTAAAGTGGTTTTAGCCTTTCAAAAAGCTATATGCCTCGGAGCCTCCGAGTTGGAGGGTTAAACACAAAAAAGACAAGCTTGGTATCGGCAAGTTCGGTCGTCGGCCAGTTAAGTGGTCGACAATTTTGACATCGGTATATATAGACTTAATTTTGAGCACTAAACTAAATATATATTTTTTTATGCTGAATTATCTTCCATCATGATATTGCTTGATAAAAAGTAAACATCGATTGACCTAAATCACCGATTTTTAGTTAAAGCTGTAAGGGATTTCTAACTACTCACCCACCTTTAAATTAATTAATAAATTATTTAAAATCTGTATGTTTTTCCTAGAATTTTAGTGCGCAGCACTGTGCACTTCCAAATTTTGCAGTCAAAACATGTGTTTGTAACCAAAGTTACCCGGTCAGTATGGTTTGATACGTTCACATAATAAAAATGTTAATAATCGTCCAATTTTCAATTAATTTCAAATTAAACGCCATTTATGTAAAATTTGACTTTTTACAAGTTTACTCAACTCGGTCTTACGCACATTCTTTTGTCATCAAAGAAAAAAAATGTTTTTAAAGACAACACGGCAAAAATTTCCGGAAGA
>SCLH01001223.1:104476-138613 GCA_004367855.1 Oikopleura vanhoeffeni
TCACAGAGTATGGAGATAAAAATACTACCACTTTGTTTAAATTGTCCATAATTTCGAGAAAAAGATATGAACATGAAGTTTTGATCATTTTTGGCTTGAGCATCAATGCATGAGGGGTACCCCCTTAACAAAAAATTACGTGAACGTACTTGATACCGTGATTGTTTATTAAAGTTAAAAATTATATCCAAATAAAGGTTAATTTTGTATTTTTATAAACTAAAGTTCAAATCACAAAAATAAAAAGAGAGGTGAGCAAGGTTTTTAAAAAAAGCTCAAGTTTTCTTTACTTCATAAAATAGAAAATAAGGATGATTTTTATAGTGTATTATATCAAAAAATAAGATGATGTTTCAAAAGTTAATTATATCAAAAAAAAAGCGGAAATACTATATCATTTGATATAATACACTTTAAAGTTGACTTTGTTGACGAAAATGTTAAATATATACATGTATGTACATGTATATTCCAAAAAAGCCAACCCTTTGGCTAATTTCCACCACACCAGGGGGCGCCAGGTGTGGTAATTATGTAGAGTCAAGATGGACGGTCGCAGTCAGGATCCTACCAATTTCCATCCCTATCCCCAAATTTTCCTTATCTTTTGCTATGAAAAGGGATAGAAAAGGGGATAAAAGTCATCCCTTTGGAAGCCTGGCTATATTTGTGTTGCTCGATGGTCAAAAATAAAACATTATATTTTTAAGGAGCGTATTTAATTACAACGTTTAAGGAGATTGTGGGTGCAGTAGTTATTTTTGACCACGGTCTCAAATTCGGTATTATTTTACTTGTATCCGACCATTCAGCACATGAGAAATTGATTGCAAGCAAAAAAAGGTTTTTACTATCGAATAACTCGTTCTAGAATATCGTATTTGCTTGCATAAATAATTTTTTTATTTAAAATTCTAGCCATAGGATAGTCTTAATTACGAGTATAATCACAGCGAAAAGTAACACTAAATGAAAGTATTTCAATATATTTGTTAAGATTTTTGCTCCTTTTTTAATATTTCAATTTTTAGCCTAACTCAATGTATAATGGCGCGCAGGTAGATCTGCAAAATTAGTGATTGCGGAGAAATCTGGACATAAATTATTAAAATTTTTTAGGACATAATTTACTAAGATAATCGAGATTATTTATAAGAGAGAAAAGAAATCGATGTACCGCTCGTGAGTTAAACTTTTTTTGTTAAGAATAAGTACATTTGCCTTTATTTACACTATAGGCTATAGTCTATGGTAGATTGATTTCAAAAAATCCTGGCAACTTGGAAACTCGTGGACTTTAGTAAGAATCTGTGACCCAGACTTCGATTCTACGCAACTAGTTGCCACACTTTTATCGGCGCTTATTATGCAACGTTTCTCTTATCAACATTATTTTGTTCAATAGCTAAAATATTATTCAGACAATTTGTATACAATTAAAATAACAAAATAAATTTTAAACGAGATTTTAAAGGCATTTAATGAAGATAGGAAAACAAAAAAGTTGCGAAATCACTTATACTCGACTATAAAAGTGCAATTAATAAGATGAAATTAACACCTTAATTATCTTGCAGATTCCTTCAATATAAAACTTCAAATGTTTATCTAGCAGTGTGTGCTAAACAATAAGCTTTATGTTTCTGGCACAATTTTCTCTTGAACTGCTTCTTAGCAATTATTATTCATATCATTATTGTGGAAAGAATGTTGAAGGACATACTCCGCCTAACGTGCGCTCTTATTGATTCATGTAATTAATTTTTCGGAAGTTTTGACTTCTTAGCAGAAATGCCTATGGTCTAACCGGAGGCCAATTTTCACAAATAATAGCAACAAATCTTGAAATTTAAAAAAATCAATCGGTAATTATTGATTAATCAAAAACCATTGTACGAATCGTGTACTACCGATAAACGGGATGATTAGTAAAGTTCTCAATCATAAAAAACAAGTGGGATGAACAGTACCTGAACCCTCATACACTAAGTGTCCGAATAAAATCACGTGACGATGAATAACCCAAAGTAAGTTAGAAAGTATTCATGAATAATCTAGTCCAATGAATACATGTTATGCGGTTGGGAAATACTGCTGTGGGAATATTTCATGCAAACCTTAATTAGGGTGTTATTGCCCCAAAAATTTTCGGCGTAATTTGATCACTTTTGTTTATTTCACCAAACCTTATTTCTCATAAGGGTCACGTGATCGCTTTGGACTTTGTGTTATGGGGAAAAGTCTTAAAATCTTCTCAGGAACATCACTTCTTTCAAAACTTATTTAGAGCAATCGTTTTGGAAAAAACAGTACTACTTTTACACTCGATTCCTTAAACGCGTCACTGATCATTTTGGGCTATGTGTATGGGAAAAAAAGTTCTTAGAATTTCTTTTGATCGCACGGATGAAGTTTTAATTTGTTGATTTAAAATTTTTGTGCAAATAGTACTGTATACAGTTAAAAATTTGCAGAAAAAAACGCACAAACGTCATTTCGTTTCAAAGTTTATCGATACTGTGTATAATTTGTCTTGTCTTACATGATTAAGCTTCGTAAATGCGATTGAAATGTGTGATGTTGGCAAATAGTTGGCTTAGAATCGAGTCGTACGAGTTAAAATGAATTAAAAAAAATTTTTCGTCTTTTGCTACAAAACATATGTGTAGAGAAATTTTTTCTGCAAATTATATTGGCTACTGTATAAACTTGATAACACAGTCTCTGACATTACGGTTCCCAGTGCCTAACATTTTTTATGTGTCTGGTATTAAGTCCAGACAATTTCTATCGTGATCGAAGCTATAACTAAGCACCCTACTGAGGCTCCGATCACTTAGTTTCGCAAGACAATGCACCTTAAATTTTAAATTGTTAATTTTTCGCTAGTTATTAGAACTTCATTTCGCGCTCAAAAAAAAGAATCAACTTTCGATTTCTCGTTCATCAAACCTCTCACACTGATAGATGGCTGTGTTAGCCGCGAAGACGTGCATGAAAAACAATGCTTTGAATTGAAAATATATATTTTTATGTCTCGAAAAACACTAAATTATATTTATATTGGCATAATGTAAGTTCTGTTGGATACGGTGGATTGATTTTAAACTTCGAATGGAGAGAAATACCAGCAATAAGGTTTTATGCATTGAACGGCTCATTTTTAAATAATTTCTAGAAATTTATCACTTTTACCCATTTCAAGGTTACAAACTGAAATGTGCAATTGAAAACATAGATGTCCACTTAATTCTCACAAAAGATGTTTGAGTTTTAAAAAGGGCTTATTTCTCCCCAGCACATTGCTGGAAGCACCCACAATCCCCTTAAGGGGTCATAATCCTAATCAGGGAGTTAAAAAGTGAGCAGGTTTGTGTAACATGATTTTTTATGTTTCTGGTCGTTAATTACCTAAATTTTACAATAAAACGCAACCGTAGGCATAATGTATGCGTGAATTAGTAACTTCATCTTCTTGTAATAAAAATTTATTCAAAATAACTGGCGTATTATTGGCCAATTTCGACTTCTAACCAACTCGGCTATTGATTTCAAAATTTCATCAGAATCTGCTTATTACATTTTTATAATTTCTCCGAGAGTCCCAGTCGTTAGCTTTGAGAGCCAAAAGTTATTCGAATTATGCTGTTAAAATTGTCTAAGAAGTGAGGTTTATGAATTCTTGATAATTTTCCAGAACATTTGCCAAAGAAGTCACCACCCAATCGTAATACGGAAAAAATTAGCATAAAGTTGACAACTCGCGGTGGCGAACTTTCAATCTATCGGAATGTTCTAAAAATGTTACGTCTGTCATTTTACATGACAAGCAACAACGCAAGCTAAAAAAATAGATTGAACTATTTAATTCAGACCTAGTCTGCCCGAAGTCCTGCCAATTTCCAAGATCGAAAAATTTTAGATTGAACATTTTATGCTGATAACGAAAATAAACTCTTTTTCAAATTTTATAATTGTAGATCCAGTTTTATTGATTGAAATTTGAAATAATCAGGATCTTGGATCCGTCATTTTGACTTATTCCTGCAATATGTTTCAATGGTGGTTTCAAATATATTAATATGGACAAACTTTATGTTTGTTTATTATCAACTTTTTCTTTATTCAAAAATCGCGAAATATTTGAAATCACGAATTTAATAAGTTTGATTCTAAGATCAATGTTGTTTTAGGTAGAATATTCTGATGTCATGTTACATGCTCCAATAAAATTTTTTTGGTCAATTTTGTGTAAGACTACTTTTGAGGTTTATCCCGACAGACAAAAAGACAGGGTCGGGCTAAGCCGCTCGGCTGACTTTGGGGCACCTTTGGAGATCCCGCGGTGACTCACTTTACCCGGAAAATTTTTCTGAAAATCGTTGGTGTTTTTTTAACTTTTTGGATAAAAAAAATTCTTGGTTATTTGGCTACAATACTTTTGGAACATGTTTGGCACCTGGTAATAGAATACTGTTATTACTAATCAACTAATGAAAATTACGATTTTTAATAATATTGAAAACGTATTTCTACAGCTTGAGGATGACGGGAAAGATAGAAATTCATTTATTTTGCGCATTTTAATAACTGAAAAAACTTTTTATACTGTTTAAAACCACTTACCATTTTTTATTTACAACTAAATCGCTCAAATTTAAGTAAACTTTCATATGTGTAAATTAATTGAAAACATTTATTGTTTAACATTACTTTCATGCAAAACTCCAAAAACAGCTTGATATCATTTTTTGCTTTTCTTATTTTTTTAAAGAGATCGGATAATAAATGTGACAAAATTTGTTAGTGGGCAGGAAGATTTTTTAGTTTTTGGAATTCTCAAAACTCGCACTTTCTCTAAATAATGTTTGTTTGCTCGTGAAACTCGTCAGTGAGTCGTCACACCAAAAATAATCCTTATTTTAAATCGCTTGCAATTTTCAAACATTCAACACCCACATTTGGTTATGAGCTTTAACCGGTTGGTTAAGTGAAATGTTTTGCTCATTTGAATTGCCAAATTATTATTAAGTGTGATTCTTCAAAATTATGTAGAAAATGCCATGAATGGATGAACACTTAATTTTTTCTGGAACTTGTTTTCTCAGCTTTTCAAAAATTTATACCAATAACCAAAGAAATTTCGCAGAATTCCGTCATTTAGGGGGGTTGTGGGTGCTAAATGTTTGAAATATGCAATCGATTCAAAGTGACTTTTATTAATAACATGTTTAATTGTTCCGCCTACTCTTCACGGTTCGATTGGACACCAAACAGAAGTGAAATTGTTGACCGTCAATGAAATTTGATGCTTGTTAATAAGTGCTTGATTTTTTTCGTAATCAGGGTAAAAGTTTTACATGCTGCATACAAATATGATGCAATTTTCAGGATTTGTACTCCAGTTGAACGTCCATAATTAAGCGTTTTTNACATCAAAAATCGACGAAATTAGTTTTATAAGGACAAAAATGATGCTGGGGTCCTTATAACTTCACAGCAGAGAGTTTGTTGGACAAGGTTTCGTATGACAAAAAATATGCTCTTTTATTTTCAATTTAAAATACCAAGGTCTAGAACGAAGCCCGATAGATTTTGCAGTTTTTGGGCTTATGAACGAATTAAACAAGTACTATACACGTGACCGACCTCAAATTTCGGCTCGCTGGACTCATTTTTTATGCTTAACAAACGTATCAATTTTTTTTTTTCAAAATTCGAAAATTTCCTCAAAAGTGTGTTCCCTATCTTTGCAATCAACCATTACTTTCATGCAAAACTCCAAAAACAGCTTGATATCATTTTATGCTATTTAAATTTTTTTAAAGAGATCGGATAATAAATGTGACAAAATTTGTTAGTGGGCAGAAAAATGAGAGTTTGCTCACTATTTGATCTCTTTTCAACTGGATAGTTGATTTTTTAGTTTTTGGAATTCTCAAAACTCGCACTTTCTCTAAATAATGTTTGTTTGCTCGTGAAACTCGTCAGTGAGTCGTCACACCAAAAATAATCTTTATTTTAAATCGCTTGCAATTTTCAAACATTCAACACCCACATTTGGTTATGAGCTTCAACCGGTTGGTTAAGCGAAATGTTTTGCTCATTTGAATTGCCAAATTATTATTAAGTGTGATTCTTCAAAATTATGTAGAAAATGCCATGAATGGATGAAAACTTAATTCTTTCTGGAACTTGTTTTCTCAGCTTTTCAAAAATTTATACCAATAACCAAAGAAATTTCGCAGAATTCCGTCATTTAGGGGGGTTGTGGTTGCTAAATGTTTGAAATATGCAATCGATTCAAAGTGACATTTATTAATAACATGTTTAATTGTTCCGCCTACTCTTCACGGTTCGATTGGACACCAAACAAAAGTGAAATTGTTGACCGTCAATGAAATTTGATGCTTGTTAATAAGTGCTTGATTTTTTTCGTAATCAGGGTAAGAGTTTTACATGCTGCATACAAATATGATGCAATTTACAGGATTTTTACTCCAGTTGAACGTCCATAATTAAGCGTTTTTTTTTAAAGATGGTTTGTCTCAAAGCCTTTTACCATTACACACGAATCGTACAATATTGTACAAAAGTGCATTTTTTTATTCCAAGAATTCGAATTAGAATTTAACCGCTTGATATTTTTTTATGAGATTCACAATGATTACACAAAATTGTCTGAAATTTTCAAATATCGACTTTAAAACTAGATTGCATCGCTCCATTTCGACTGAGATCGGACGAAAGACAAAACAAAATATAATTTTGAGCTCTCCTCTAAAAGTTGAACTCCGCTTCATACAAATAGCTGTAGAAGTCTAGTGTGACAATATTTTCGATCGAAAACATCAAAGACGATATAAAANACTTTGTTTGACGGGTTTTAGCACCTTGGGTCTGAAGGATGACCGAGCAGGTGGGTGCTAGGCGATTCTTGATCTGGTGGTGAATACAGCAGCATGGTATTCAGCATTTAGCAGGAATCTCATTTTATAGAGATTATGGAAAGTAACCATTAGTTAGGGATTATTTAGCAATTCATTTGAATTATCTTTTCGGAGAGAATTTTCAATTTTTGCCGATGGCGCTGATTTTGGTGTGAAATTAAAGAATGGTCAAGTTATTTTTGACCCGGAAATGAAGTCGCAGGTTGATGTAAATTAGACAGAACATATTTTTTAGAACTTTTTTTTATAGAATCGGAATGGTTGTTACGGGTATCCAAATTGGCCGAAATTGTCATTTGCGATGAGACAAAACTTGTTTAAGTGAAGACTTTGGGACATGTCACAGATGAGAACAAGTAAGGTGATGGTAACAAATGGGAAACAAAATGATGAGAAAAGTCATTTGAAGGATTTTTTGAGCCCAAGAATATATGAAGTTCGACGCCCACAGCTGCCTTATTGTAGCAGCTTCAAAACTTTTACAAGTCTCAAAACATTTTTTAGCTGCATCTTCTAAAGTTCTGAAACTTATAGGGCCACATTTTCTGACATAAATAGAGACATTTTTTTTGTCGTCTCATTAATTATCTTAAAATAGCAAGAGTGTATTAACATAATTTGACATGACCATCGTTTTTTCTAGAAGCCTTTTTTAGTAACATTTGATATTTTTGTCACTGTACAAAGAAGATTGTCGATTTTTTTGTGAGCAAACAAAATTCTTTACCCCCTAGACTCTAACGCCATAGAACAGTGGCTGTTCATTTTTTTTGAAAGCCGGAAAGGACACAATTAAACGGGAACTTGACGTTCAAGGTTCGTTGGCCGAGTAGGTTAGATTATTTATTTTGAACATGATAGAATGGTTTTTTTTTGGATGAGCCGTTCGATATATTTTATCCTACTTGTTTTTTGGGATTTCTCTGAAAATTTTCCTTGTATCGACTTTATCTCACCGATTTATTTTTAAGAAAAAGGTTCGTTAGAATACTCAGTTATTTTAGGGAATTCGTCTTGACCATCGTTTGGAGAAAAATAATAATGTTTCGGGACTAGAATGGTAGACTTTTTATTATTTCTTTTTGTTTGAAACAGCCGAAGATTGCTACTTGACTGAGAAAGGCTGGCGGAACTATAAGGCTGCGAGAGCATCATTGTTCTACCCACTACATTTCACTATATCAGAGGTTGAGAGGATTATCGTTCGATAGCACGACCCGATCAAGGTATTTTGAGTCGCGGGAGACCAGGTTATCGCGCGCCGTACCAGCATGAGGCGAGCGAAAGAACATTAAGCCGTCTTCCACCTTAAGTTTTATTTTACTGAGCACTTCTTTCATTTATAAAATCGTATTTGGCTTCTTCTGTGAGTGAATACAGTTCCGGTTCAACTTCACTTCTTCCACGCGGATTGAATGATGAGTTGAATTTTTTTGATTGTCTTACCTATAATTAATTAAACATCCGTCGGCCAGGTCTATCCTTTTTCAGTCGATATTTGAACATTCATTTGCCCTCCACCTAGAGGCTGCTTCGTCCGAATATATGCTTCGAACTCAGCTATCATGCCTCTGGAGGATATCTGACTCTATGAGTCTCGGGGTTAAGTTGGTCTCATTAAGCTCTCTTTAGCGTCACGATTTACTACAAATTTCCAAGCTTATCAAGATTGTTTTTTATGTCATTATTGCCATATCCGTGCAAATGAAGGCTCGTATGCGACATCATTTAGAACGTTGCTTTGGTCCAACATTAAGTGAAAGATGGTAACGCCAACACGCCTTAATTGAATAATTTTTGGAAACAAGCTCTATAAGTTCTGCATAAATTTCTGGCTTCAGTGATTCCGCTAAATTGGTTCTGACCTCTTGTGCATTTTTCAACCATAAGCTCAGAAATCTTGTTTTTTTTCGACCCCTTAAGAGTTCTTAAAAGGTCAAGGATTGAAAGGTGCTTTCAAATGTTGAGATTGTCAAATCTCGTGCTTACTCTGTGATCGTCACTGAGTGTTGTGTCAATTTAAAGGAAACTCGCGTACTATTCCGGAGCGAGTTACAGGCGACCTGGAGAAAGAAGGCCTTGGCGCCCCGTGAGTGGATGAGTCTCAGGCAGGCCATCTTGAGTATTGAGGTAGAGGTTCATTTTCCGGAACGTATTTGATCATCGAGGAAGTTCTGAACTTGGTCCTTGACTTTCTTCTGGGCTAGTTGCGGTCTCAAGCTACGTTTTTCATTTTCTTGGGCATATTTCAAAATTGACTATGTACTAGTAGTATGTTTTTTGTTCACTAGTTTTTCGGCATATGTTAGTAAATAACTAATAAATTTTCTGATCGTGAGATCGCACATGGTGTTGGTAGATCACTTGCTCAGAGGTTCACTTGATCACTGTCTCGCAAAGTGCTTAGTCTAGTGCTCCTTCGGTCTATGCGCAAGCGCGCCGTATTATAATCGGACGAAAGTGCTCGTATCGACAAAGCGGACTATGTGTTCTTCTCCGACAAGCGGTGCCTGTCGTTTCTTCGAAGGGAATGACATTGTTCTTCAAGAGCTGACTATGTTTTTCAAGATGCTATGTTCGTCCAACAAGATGCTCAGTGTTCTCGAAAGCTTGCGGACTGTGTGCTCGCGAAATGAACATATAAACCAACATATTGAGACTTCGCTTCCGGCGAAGTTAGATATGGTGTTTTATATAAGTTTTCCTCACAAGGCCGCACCCTTTGGCTAATCTCCTCCTTCCCCGATTTTCGCTTTCTTTGGCTTTGAAAAGGGATAGGAAAGAGGGATAATGAGTTCTCCCTTTTTGGAGCCTGGTTTTCTTGTGTTGCTCGGTGGTCAAAATACGCACTTTGATTTTAAGGAATGGTAATTTAGATTACGACCGTTTAAGGAGTTGTGGGTGCAGTAGTTATTTGTGACCACCGGTCTCAAATTCGGATGCTATTTTTACTTGTATCCAACATTAGGCACATGGAAATTGATCTGCAAGCAAAAAGCTTTTACTATGCGAATATCGTTCTTCGATATGTATTTGCTTGCTATAATAATTTTTTTATCTTACATTCTAGCCTGGTAGTCTTAATTACGAGTATAATCAAGCGGCAAAGTAACACTAATGCAAAGTAGTTTCAATATATTTGGTTAGATTTTGTGCTCTTTTGTTATATTTCTTTTTAGCCTCTCAATGTCATAATAGGCGCGCAGGTGATCTGCAAGATTGAGTGATTTGCGAGAAGTCTTGGCACTATAATTATTAGAAATTTTTGTGGACATAATTTACTAGATAATCGGATTATTTATAAGAGAGACAAAGAAAGTCGATGTACCGTCGTGAGTTAAACTTTTTTTGTTAAGAATAAGGTAGATTTGCCTTTATTTACACTATAGGCTATAGTCACTGCGATAGATTGATTTTCAAAAATCCTGGCAACTGGGAAACTCGTGGACTTTAGACATGGAATCTGTGACCAGACTCGATTCTAGCAACTAGTTCGCCACCACTTTTAGTCGGCGTCGTGTATTATGCAACGTTTCTCTTATCAACATTATTTGTTAATTAGCTGAAATATATTCAGCAATTTGTATACAATTAAAGATAAGCAAAATAAATTTTTAAGGATTTTAAAGGCATTTAATGAAGATAGGAAAACAAAGTGCGAAATTCACTTATGACTCGACTATAAAGTGCAATAATGAAGATGAAATTTAACGACCTTAATTCATCGTTGCAGATTCTCATATAACTTCAATGTTTTCTAGCAGTGTGTGCTAAAAATAGCTTTATGTTTCTGCCAATTGTTCTCTTTTGAATCTGCTTTCTTAGCAGATTATTTCATTCATATCAGTTATTGTGGAAGATGTTGAAGGACTACTCCGCCTAACGTGCGCTCTTATTTGATTCATGTAATTAATTTTTCGGAAGTTTTGACTTCTTTAGCAATGCCTTGGTCTCACGGAGGCCAATTTTCAAAATAATGCACGAAATCTTGAAATTAAAAAAATCAATCGGTAATTTAGTTATTAATCAAAAACCAGTGGTACGATCGGTACTACGATAAACGGGTGATTAGAAAGTTCTCACATTCATAAAAACAAGATGTGGGGATGAAGTCAGTACGCTGTTGACTTCTTTCATTCACTAAGTGTCCGAATAGAAATCACTGTTGACGAAATACCCAAAGAATAAGGTTTAGAGAATTGGTCATGAATACATCTTTTTTCGAAAAAGGAAGATGACTTGCGTGTGTGGAATATTTTCATGTTCAAACTCTTAATTTTAGGGTGTTTTATTGCCCCAAAAATTTTCGGCGTAATTTGATCGACTTTTGTTTATTTCACCAAACCTTTTTTTCTCACCTCGAAGGGGTCAAGTGATCGCTGTTGGACTTTGGTGTTAATGGGGAAAAGTCTTAAAATCTTCTCAGGAACATTCACTTCTTTCACAAACTTGATTTAGAGCAATCGTTTTGGAAACAGTACTTACTTTTTACCACTCTTTCCTTAATATTTCGCGTCCGTGATTCTTTTGGGCTATGTGTATGGGAAAAAAAGTCTTAGAATTTTCGTTTTGATCGCACGGATGAAGGTTTTATATTTTGTATGATTTAAAATTTTTGCAAATTACGTACTGTATACAGTTAAAGTTGGGCAGAAAAACGCACAAAGTCATTTCGTTTCAAAGTTTATCGATACGTGTCTAATTTGTCTTGTCTTACATGATTAAGCTTCGTAAATGCGAGTTGAAATGTGCTGATGTTGGCAAGATGAGTTGGCTTAGAATCGGTCGTACGAGTTAAAATGAATTAAAAAGAATTTTTCGGTTTTTGTACAAAAGCATATGGTGTAGGAAATTTTTTCTGCATTATATTGGCTACTGTATACAGCTTGATCACAGTCTCTGACATTACGGTTCCCAGTGCCTAACATTTTTCTATGTGTCTGGTATAATGGTCCAGACAATTCTATCAGTGACTCGAGCTATAAACTAAGACCCTATCTGGGCTCCGATCACTTCGTTTCGCAAGACAATGCACTTTAGATTTTAAATTGGTAATTTTCGCTAGTTATGAACTTCGATTTCGCGCTCAAGAAAAAAGAATCAATTTCGGATTTCCTCGTTCATTACCTCTCCACTGATAGATGGCGTTGTTAGCCGCCGAAGACGTGCATGAAAAACAATGCTTTTGAATTTGAAAATTTTTTTATGTCTCGGAAACACTAAATTATATATTGGCATAATGTAAGTTCTGTTGGATACGGTGGATTGATTTTAAACTTCGAATGGAGAGAATAGCAGACAATAAAGGTTTTTATGCATTGACGGCTCATGTTTAAATTTTTCGGTAGATATTTATCACAAACATTTTTAACCATTTCAAGGTTACCAACTGCATGTGCAATTGAAAACATGGTGTCCACTTGACTTCTCACACAGATGTATTGAGTTTTAAAAGGTCTTATTTCTCCCGACCTTGGCTGGAGACCCACTCCCTTAAGGGTCATATCGTTAATAGGGGTTAAGTGAGCGAGGTTTGTGGTAAACATCGATTTTTTTGTTTTGGTCGTTAATTATCTAAATTTTACATAAAGAACGCACAACGTAGGCTAATGTATGCGTGAATTAGTTCAACTGTCATGCGGTCTTGGGGAATGAAATCTATTCAAGATAACTGGCGTAATTCTTGGCATTTCGGCTTCTAACCAATTCGGTATTTGATTCAAATTTCATCAGTAATCTGCTTATTACCAATTTGTTTATACTTTAGAGAGTCCAGTCGTCTGTGTGAGAGCCAAAGTTCTTCGAAATTTCTGGTTAAATTGTCTAAGACAGTGAGGTTTGCCGAATTTCCTTGTAATTGTCCAGAGACATTTTGCCAAAAGAAGTCATCACCCCAATGCGTTAATCAGCGGAAAATTGCAGTAAGTTGGAGATCGCGGTGGCCGAAAACTTTCAAGGCTTCGGATGTTCTAAAATGTTACGGTCTGTCAGTTTTACATTTGCAGGCAACAGACGAGCTAAAAAATAGATTGACACATATTTTAATTCGACTTAGTCTGCCGGAAAGTCCTCGCCATTTCCAGATCGAAATTTTGATTTGACTCTTTCTGCTGGAACGAATAACTCTTTTTGCAAATTGTTATATTTGGTGATCCAGTTGTATTGGATGTGTAAATTTGAATAATCGAGCGATCTTGGAATCCGTCAGTTTGATTTTCTGCATTGTTTCAATGGTGGTTTTCAAATGATATTAATATGGCCACAACTTTATGTTTTTTTATCTATCAAACTTTTTCTGTTATGCAAAGATCGCGAGTATTTTGAATCACGAATTTTAATAAGTTTGGATCTGAAGATCAATGTGCTTTGTAGGTAGAATTTCTGATGTCATGTTCATGCTCAATAAAATTTTTTTGGTCAATTTTGTGTAAGCTACTTTTTTGGAGGTTTATCCGACGAGAAACAAGACAGGGTTCGGGCTAAGCCGCTCGGTGACTTTGGGGCACCTTTGAGATCCCGCGGTGACTCCTTTACCGGAAATTTTTCTGAAATCGTTGGTGTTTTTTTACTTTTTGGATAAAAAAGTTTTGGTGTATTTTGGCTACAATACTTTTGGACATGGTTTGACCTGTAACTGCTACTGTTTTACTATCAAACTAATGAAAATTACGTTTTTTATAGATTGAAAGCGTAGTTGTTACAGCTTGGGTTCGGGAACGCTTAGAGCATTTCATTTATTTTGCGCATTTTTACTGAAAAAGCTTTTTATCTGTTGTCAAGCAGTTCATTGTTATTTAAACTGAATTCGCTCAATTTAGTAATTTCATAGTGGTGTAATTATTGAAGAACATTTTAATGTTTAACTTGGTTGATTTCAAAGATGGGAACACACTTTTGAGGCAGCACATTTCGATTTTGACAAAAAAATTTGATCGTTTGTTAGCATAAAAATGGTCCGCGAGCCGAAGTTGAGGTCGGGTCACGTGTATAGTACTTGTTTATTCGTCATAAGCCAAAACTGCAAAATCTATGCGGGCTTCGTTCTAGACTTGGGTATTTTAATTTGAATAGAGAGATATTTGGATCTTAATAATATTTCGCGTGTTTCTTTTGTTTTCTTGTGGAACTTCGGTTCAGTAGCGGCTGAGAGCAGAACATTTCAAAAATCACGAATAGTTTTATAAGGAACGAAATGTGCTGGGGTCCTTATAAGATTACAGCGAGAGTTTTGTTGGGACAAGGCGTTTCGTTTGACAAAAATATTGCTCTGTTTTTTTCAATTTTGTAAATACCAGGTTTGCTCGAACGAAGAAGCCGATAGGTTTTTCGTGGGCTTTGACGAATGTTAAAACAAGATACTATACAGTGACCGCGACCTCACATTCGGCTCGCTGGACTCAGTTTTTTATGCTTAACGACGGTATCATTTTTTTTTTTCACAATTCGAAATTTTCTCAAAAGTGTGGTCCCTTCTTTGAATAACATTACTTTCATGCAAAGAGCTCCAAACGCTTGTATCATTTAGTGCGTATTGAATTTTTTTAACAGGATGGATAATAATGCTGACAAAATTTGCGTTAGTGGGGCGAAGAATGAGGTTTGGCTGCAGCTATTTGATCTCTTTTCAAATGGATAGCTGATTTGTTTAGTTTTTGGAATTCTCAAAACGGGCGCCTTTCATACAATGTTTTTGTCGTGAAATCGTCAGTGAAGTCGTTACACCAAATAAGTCTTTGATTTTTAATCGCTTGCAATTTTCAAACACATTAAACCCACATTCGGTTCATGAGCTCTGCAACCCCGGTGTGGTTAGCGAAGTGTTTTGCTTGCATTTGAATTGCCAAAGTTATTTTAGTGGTGATCTCTTTCAAATTATGGTAGAAATGCCGATGACATGGTGAACTATTTGTATGGAAGTTGTTTTCTGCAGCTTTTCAACATTCATTCACCAATAACCAAAGGAATTCGCGGGACATTCCCGTCATTTAGGGGGGTTCGGTGGGTGCTACATGTTTTAAATTGGCAACTCGATTCAAAGCTGCTTTTTAATAACATGTTTAAATTGTTTCCGCTACTCTTCACGGTTGCGATTGGACACCAACAGAAGTTGAAAGTTGTTGACCGTCAATGCATGTTATGTGCGTTAAATACGTTAATAAGTGCTTGATTTTTTTCGTAATCAGGGTAAAAGTTTTACATGCTGCATACAAATATGATGCAATTTTCAGGATTTGTACTCCAGTTGAACGTCCATAATTAAGCGTTTTTTTTTTTGAAGATGGTTTGTCTCAAAGCCTTTTAATACTTTGTAAAGTATGTGTTTATTTTGACGATCTGACAATACAGAAATTAAGCGTTTTCTTATTTTTTATTTTCGGTCAAACTCTGTCGAAAGATGATTATAACCAAAATTCTTCATCTTTGTAAAAAATACGTTTTTTCATTTTTAAGTCGATTTAAATCAAAAATGAATAATCAGAAATCAACATTCAAATAGTTCGTGGTTTTTGCACAATCCTAGACAAATTTTTCGAAATATATTAAAAAAATTTGATTGTTTTGAAGCATTCGAAAGTCAAAACAAGCTGGAATTTAGTATATTTTCAAATTGCTCTCCGGTCATAAAAATAACGATTAAAAATTAAATTTTTCTACCAGCTATCCTTATGGTTTTAATTTTCATATGCATATTGAAATGTATTTATTCTTGCAATATAAACAAAGTTATAGCCATTTCAAATTGCTTGCATTTAACACCTCCTCTTAATTAAGCTCTTCTAAAATCAGTTACTTGAGTTCTTCTTAAACACCATTCTAAAATCAGTTATTAAAGCTCTTCTAAAATTTTATTTCCTTCTATTTGATTTTTTAACAATTTAGACTCAACTCTAGGGCATACGCTTCCACATCAGAATGTTTTGATAAATCTGCCTTCAAGTCACCACAAAAGTTTGAAATCGCCAGGAACTAATGTTAAAAACTCCCTCCTTGCCGCAATTTTTTCTCTTAATCATAAACAATTTATAAACCAATTTCCGTGTCAACGTTTTAAGGGGGTGTGCGGGGTAAAAAGGGGTTAGTTGTAAAAAATTTTGAAATTTCTGAGAAATTTGTTCTAAGCTAATTGAACATAGAAGCATAAATCGATAGAACGTTCGAAAGTGATTTACTAAATTATCCAACAAATCTCTGGTTTTAATTAAATATATTATTAACCCTAACTTTATGGGGTAAGTTCCAAAAAAAATTCTTAGGAAATTAACTAATTATTGATTTATACTATTTTTTTCGAGTGAAATTTTGTGACTAAAATTTTCAAGGAAAATGTAATTGAATTATTGGCCGTGTGAGCATGCATGTGGAAGATCTAAAATAAAAAAATTGACAATTTACATTCGAGCACATTCCCGACAAGGCTATTTTTGTGCAAAAGTTAATAAATTAGAACTTAAAGATATAGTCTGTAACGCAAGTATTAATTAACGTGTTTGGTTTATAAATTAAACAATTAGTCTGCATACAAAATAGGTTCTAAATAAAGCGACATAAGCCTGTTTAGCGACGCCCATCACTTTCAACGACTTAGAACTCGGACAAATTTAATGTCCGAAATTTTCGTAGCGAAAAGCTCAAATCTGGTTGATTAAATATTTTGCCAATTGAGCTAATTTAAGACCTGCTTATCCCGAAAAGTTCAGTGAACGCAAAAAAGGCGTGGGTTCCCTGCTTAATTATAGCATTCGCTGTCAGCGGTCAGAATTTATTTGGCACCACCAAATTTTTTTTGTCATGTTTCAACTCTTCCACAAGTTACGCCACTACTTCACCATAACCTAAAAACGAACCAACGGTAGATAGAGAAAATTCTTCCTAAAAATTAAGAGAAATTTTCACCAGATGATTCTGCTTTTGTTATTTATACACAGGATATTAGGAAGTATACCGACACAAAATTTGACACAAAATTTCGACACAAAAAGTGAAGATGGACTTGTGTGGAAACCAGTTTTGGGATACATTTTTTGTTTGCTTGATTTATTGCATCGTAAAAAGTCATTTTTTTTAATTTTCACGTATGATTTATGTTAATATTCGTGGACTTAGTTGTATTTGATTAATTGTCGTATATAAATTAAAGAATTCTGATTACATTTTTTAATTAGTGCGATAAAAAAATAAATTAAATTTTTTGCAGAGTTCATTTTTTCAGTAATCTTTAAAAATTGAATTCATCAAGAATATCAAAATTAACATAACCAAAAAACGTCTCAATATTTTTCTTGATCTCAAAGAACTTTCATTGAAAAACATGACCATTTTTTACTTTCTTCAATCATATCGACGATGATGACCGAAATATTTTTTTTTTCATCGAGATGGATTTTTCAAATCAGCAATGAGTCATAATTACAGTATGTGTTTTTTTCTTTCACGAAATCATGTGATGAAATCCATTTACAGCACTTTCTAATTTCGGGAGAGTAAAAACCCACATACTGTAGTTTTTTCAAAAACTGTTAAATAAACACCTTCGCAATTAGTCGACCAAACAGGTCATTCAGATGACTTAATCATTTTGATTATAAGTCAAATAAGACATGCATAATCGGGCTGGGGTAAAGATTTTGCTGTTGTTGTCGAGATGACTTCTACGAATACAGTTGAATTCAACTAACAATGTAACCTTCGTACATTATCACTTTTTCGTCACGTGACTTATTCATCGTTTTAATAAAACATCTAGATGAAAAAATAACAGCAACGTTTGATTGATGATAAATTTGCATTTTTCAGTAATAAATTTGAGAGCAAAAACAGTTTGACATAAAAAGTACTGAGCAATATTTTTAGGATTCTACACCACTCAGAAGTCTAGTTTCATCAGAACTGATTAAAAACGTTCTAACCACGATATTCTTTAACGGATGAAACATAATTTGAAACCAATTTTTCCAAAAATTCAAACTATTCATTTTCACCTAGCGTGTCCACCCTTTAAATCGACCAATAGTGATACTGGATGAATTTTTCTAAAACTTCTTGGGGACTAATTAAACATCAAATCGAAAAAAACGTGATCGAAATATTGCGATTTTTCGTAATTTCAGTTTTAAATAATTTAAAAAAAATGGGAATTTTTTGGATTAACCCTACTAATTAGTAAAATGA
Source organism: Oikopleura vanhoeffeni (assembly GCA_004367855.1). Lineage (NCBI taxonomy): Eukaryota > Metazoa > Chordata > Appendicularia > Copelata > Oikopleuridae > Oikopleura > Oikopleura vanhoeffeni. The sequence continues at coordinate 122,596 of SCLH01001223.1, forward strand.
GCATAATTTTTGTAAAAAAATAAAATTTTCCGAAACCCTACAGATGGTCGATTTTGGCCAAAAATCCATTAGTGGACACTCTATTTATACCTAATTAAACTCATAACATACTAGAATTTAAAATTTATTTTAAACTTAATTTCTGGTGACTCAAAACTTAAAAATTGAGACGAAATTCGATAATCACTTAAAATTTTTTTGCCTTAGTAATTTTCCAGGCATGACAGCTCCAAAATTATGAACGTAAAAACCCATCATCTGCTCAAGGTATTTATAACCACATAAATAGCTATCATAATTACCTCACTCGGCTTCTAGTTCAAAACTTAAGGGGGTGGGTGTCATAATTTTTTGAAGCCTTTATAGAATTAATTATTATGTATCATTAGAACGATTCGGTGACTAAAGTGGACCTAGGATATATTCATGGTGGCAATTATTTTTCAAAACATCTAGACAAAATCTAGAATTTCAAAATTCGAATATTTTTGCTTTAACCCGCATAAAACCGGTATTCCACCATGATATGAACATTTTTTATTGGTGAATATGACCCACCAAACGATGCATGACATTAAAAATCGAAAATGTCCTTAATCGAATTCTAGAATTTCATTATTTTTTAAGCAAAAATGTTAAACCTAATTTATCGAATTTGACGCCTGATTGGTTAAAATTTTGGTTAGCTGTAAGTAACTTTTTGATCGGTTGAAATCTCAGCTTCAAATTTTTTGTTCGAACTTTTCATTTCTCGGTTCACTTATAGTCATATTTCTAAATTCTAGGATAAACTTCAAAAAATCCGAGCCAACATATATTGACGACACTATATTATCCACCTGAGTCGAAAACGGTCTTACTTTTCTGTAACATCCGTCTGGGAGAAGTATTACTTTGAAGACGAAAAATTTGTTTTAATCTGGCGTTCAAAAGTGATTCTAGAAAATTTAAGAGCGAAATTCAAAAAAAAAGGGCCAAACATATTAGTGAACTCACTCTTCCCGTACTCTTTGTAAATTTTCAGACGCTTTGTATGTTGGGCCTAATAGAAGTATAACTTTAAAAAACGCTCGGGTGTTCTAGTATTGACTCAGCACCTGGTGGTGTGATGTAACAATTTTGAGTTTGAGATGTGTAATCGTTAGACGAAGGATAGATCTACAAACGAGTATCCTCAGATTTTTCACAACTGCCCTAGAATTATTATGAGGCGAGATTGAAAGGTACCAGATTACGACGCCCACCCCCTTAAAATTATAACGCGTCTGACGGAGCTAAGGCTTAGCAAAAATAACGATTCATGGAGCTCTTAAGAATTTTCGAAAAAGCTTCGGCTCGTATATTACGAGTCGTATCACGAAGAGCAAAAAAAGAAAGAATTATAATTCATATCTAGATCATAAGAACAATAATAAAGTTTTGAGTCCTGCAAGAAAGTTCGAATATTTTTGCTTCTAAAAATTTATCTTTCGCTATGAACATCTTGAAATTTCCAAATATTATGCCGAATATTTTCGCCTCCCCAAACGTACTATTCGACATATATAGTAGCTTTGTGGTTAACTTGACACTAATTGTGTCAAGAAATTGATCTTATTGGTCTATGACTGAGGTTCAAACTTCTCTTTGTTAAGATAGTAGGTTTTAGATTTCTCAAAAAGTAACTCATGATAATATTGTTTGTTTGAGTAAGATAGTTAATTTCGGTTAATCAAAAAATAGCGCATGATAAACAATTCCATGTAAAAACTTCGTTTTTGAAAATGCGTAAAAAAGATATTTTTTCGAACCCTATTACAAAAATAAAAGCAGATACTGCCAGGTTCAATGCATGAGCTGGAAACTGGGAAATTGACACAAGATAAACTTGATCGTCATTTTTCGATCGGAGTTGTATGAGTCACATTACTTCAGTAGGCGGGAAAATCTCTTNCAAACATATTAGTGGACTCACTCTTCCCGTACTCTTTGTTGTAAATTTTCAGACGCTTTGTATTGTTGGGCCTAATAGAAGTTATAACTTTAAAAAACTGCCGGTCGGGTGTTCTAGTAATTGACTCAGACCTGGTGGTGTGTGTGATGTAACAATTTTGAGTTTGAGATGTGTTATCGTTAGACGAAGGATAGATCTACAAACGAGTATCCCAGATTTTTCACAACTGCCCTAGAATTATTTGAGGCGAGATTGAAAGGTACCAGATTACGACGCCCCACCCCTTAAGATTATAACGCGTCTGACGGAGCTAGGCTTAGCAAAAATTACGATTCATGGAGCTCTTAAGAATTTTCGAAAAAGCTTCGGCTCGTATATATACGAGTCGTATCACGAAGAGCAAAAAAGAAAGAATTATTATTCATCTAGATCATAAGAACAATAATAAACTTTTGAGTCCTGCCAGAAAGTTCGAATATTTTTGCTTCTAAAAAATTTATCTTTCGCTATGAACATCTTGAAATTTCCAAATATTATGCCAATAGTACGTTTGGGGAGCGACAAACGTTACTATTCGAATATATAGTAGCTTTGTGGGTTAACTTGACACTAATTGTGTCAAGAATTGATCTTATTGGTCTATTTGACTGAGGTTCAAACTTCTCTTTGTTAAGATATAGGTTTTAGATTTCTCAAAAAGTAACTTATGATAATATTGTTTTGTTTGAGTAAGATAGTTAATTTCGGTTAATCAAAAAATAGCGCATGATAATAAACAATAAATCCACTGTAAAAAACTGCGTTTTTTTGGAAAATGCTGTATAAAGAAAAGATATTTTTTCGAACCCTATTACAAAAATAAAAGCAGATACTGCCAGGTTCAATGCATGAGCTGGAAACTGGGAAATTGACACAAGATAAACTTGATCGTCATTTTTCGATCGGAGTTGTATGAGTCACATTACTTCAGTAGGCGGGAAAATCTCTTCTTAATTTCATCAATAAAAACCGTCTACCTTCGTTGGGCGGCTCAAAAACTACTATACACTTCTTATTATACGTTTCAAAATGGCAAGATAGTACGAATAATACCACAAAGCTACTATTTAAAATTATATCAACCTTTTTCTAAAGTTTTCAAAATTGAAAATGTTAACAAATAATCACGTGTTTTAAAGAAATTTGCAAACATTTTAAATCGTTTTCACCTATTATTTCGAGTTGGAACAATAACTGCTCGTTTTAATGAAGACAACTTATTTGACTCTTATCAATTACGATGCCCGAGTTCATATTAAATCTTTTTTTGATACTTTTCCGGTGAAATAACTATTTCGGGACAAGAATCACGTGATGATTACGTAACTGTTGATAATATTGAATTCAACCAAAAAACACTCACTTACTAAGCACTTACGCACTCAATCGGGCGAATAAAAATATAGATGAAGCAGGGTAGGTTATGATCTATTTTCCGTACGTGATGACAAATACGTAATCATCACGCCTTTTTGTCCCAAAATATTTCTTCACCACTATTTAAAAACAAGTTTTATATGAACTTGGGCATCGTAATCGATATCGATTACGGGGCCTCCTGGCACATATTAGCTAGTTTTTAAGCCAATTTTTTTAAAGAAAAATGTGCTCAGTTTGAGCTATCTAAAAACTCAATCGGATAAGTCGTTTTCAAAAGCCGAAATATATAAGGAATCCGTACTCGATATAGTAATAATTTTCTGTGTTTATCGTTATATCAATTAGGCGATTGCCATGTGTTTCAACTGTTAAAACATGATATAATCAGCTTTTTTATCAAAAAATAAACACGAATTACATCCAGTATATTTGAATGTCGAATTGGAAAGACGCAAAATAAATAATTATTTGAGCATTAATTAAAATTTTAATTCAACATAAATAAAATTCATCATTTTGGATTTGAGCATGACATAATAATAAACGAAAATTAATTAAATTTTAATTATTAATAATATTATTGAATGCTAAGGAATTTAGCATAGTTAACTTATCATGTTTTTCTCCATTAAATACTCTGAATTGTTTTTAAACGCTAGTAGAACCTTTATCAGAACGGAAATATTCGGTAACAATCGCTGAATACATTTTGAGTCATAAAAAGTGGTTTCGAAAAATTCTACTACCCACTCAGACGGTCCCACTTCTAGCATGGAAGAGTTACGCGTCTCTGATTGGCTTTCAGAGATTGGCCCCTTCAACATGATAGGAATAAATGGCGAATCTTTTGCGTAAAATATCGGTCCCTTCTGAGTGGATTGAAGTACATCTTTCAAATAAATTTTTTCGTTGATCATTGATTAACAAACTTCTGTCAAAATTAAAAAAAAATTAAGAGCAAATATCTTGACATTTTTATTAGTAAAACTGTTTCGGATAGGTTTTTTTTGGGTTTTGAGGGATCTTTGCAAGCATGTCATTCTAACGGAGCAAGATAATTCAAATCTGATTTCTGTATGGAAAAGTAAACCAAAATATAATGGCCATTTTTTTATCAGATGTCCATTAATTCCGGATTTTAATCAGTGAAAATTAAAAATATCAATAACTTTTTCCCAGAAATTTTTATATTCTATTTGAAATTTGACATCCTTTAAAATTTTTTTTTTGTAAATATAAACTGTAATTTGACCTCTTCCGCGAAGTACCCAGGAAGGTATATTTTCCGGTGAACAGGTGTTTTGACTAAAAAGATGAACAAACTGTTATTTGACGATTTGAAATAAGGAATTTCAAAACTCAAAAATGGGTATCGATGTTTTTGACCCATCTTGTAGAGAATTTTTTTCTGGTCATTTTAAGACGTAGGATTTTTTTTGTTTATAAATAATTTTCAAAAAAAAACTATTTTTCGGTCAAATTTTCGAGATTTTACAAGGAGTGCAAAACCCGGATCTAGCGACCCCGTATGAAGAGCTGAAGCGCTAATTTTTTTGGAAAGTGAAAATTAAGCGTTTTTAAGGATACCAATTTTAAGGATTCGGGTCGGCAACCATGTGGTCGACCTTAAATAAGCGGTCAAAGTTCGAGGTCAATTTCAAGTTCATCGTAAAGACTTTAAAGTACCCTCAAAAAAACCGGAAGGGTCGACTTTTTGATGAACGTATTAGCCGCTATAGGTCAATCACGTACTAAAAGGTCGCTAAAGCGCAAAAATTTGGTCCAATTTTTGAGATTTCAGAGGGGGTGCTGAAGCCAGTTTTTGCGCTCTAGTGATTCTTACAGTACGTGATTGACCCATAGCTGCTAATACGTTCATAAGAAAGTCGCCCCTTCCGATTCTTTTGAGGTTACTCTCAAGTCTCTACGATGAACTTGAAATTGACCTTGAACTTTGACCGCTTATTTAGGTCGACCACATGGTCGCCGACCCTAATCCTTATAAAGGTTTCCTAAAAAACGCTTAATTTTCACTTTGCCAAAAAAATTTAGCGCTCTAGTGCTCTCATACGGGGTCGCTAGATCCGGGTTTTGCACTCCTTGTAAAATCTCGAAAATTTGACCGAAAAATCAATTTTTTTTTGAAAATTTTCATAAACAAAAAAATCCTAGGTCTTAAAATGACCAAAAAAAAATTCTCTACAAGATGGGTCAAAAACATCGATACCCATTTTTTGACTTTTGAAATTCCTTATTTCAAATCGTCATTTGACTCCTTGAGAAGTGTTCAAGTTACACTAGGTTTTCGGGACAAAATGGGTCAAGGACATATTTTGTCTGAATATTTTCAAAATATATTTTTCGAACAAATTTTTACTCCCAATTTTTTCATGAAATATTATCAAAAGTGTATCCCTTATTCAGTCACTATGAATTTTGAGCCAACATACGTGAATATCATGGATGTTTGTGACAATGACGACGAAGACTCTGAGAATTGCATCGACGAGGCATCTCCAGATTCCGAAATTTATGGTGAGAAAAAATTGCAAAAAAAGGCTAGAAAAGCGCTACTTAATTCTTCGAATTTACAAGGAATAATTAATAATAGTTTCCTCCAAATGATTGGCCCAGGAATAAATGACCCAGCAAATCAAGTTCACAGACAAGGGCTGAATTATAAGAAAAATGACATAATTTTATTCCTGTGATCAAAAAATCATCTCGAGCGTCATTTTAGTTACAAAAAACCATTAAATTTTTACTCCTTATGAAGACTCACGCAAATCTTATTTTTTGGCTCAATAACTCCTACGAAAACTATTCGGGGATTTCAATTTTGGGTTGGAGACTCGATTTAAACGTGCAAGTGTAGAAAATTGATTGTTTATGAGTGAAACGAATTTCGGGTAGATTGTTATTTGAAAACATTTTTATTTTCAGAATTCCTGAATCAGGAACCATAATTACTTATTTGGAACGACCTGCGTTTTGAAGACCTGCGCTGCACGGTGCTTTTTTTGAGGGTGAACAGGGAACTTGGGATTCCTATGGTGAATTAAAATAAAAAAAAGCGGAAAAGAATCAGCTCGCGAAAAAAACCTTTTGCTCGAGCTCTTTTTTTGACATAGGATTTTTCTGTGATTTGAAAAGTTTCATTTGCAATTTTGAAAGGTTAGAAAATTTTTTTTTGTTATATCAAAATGCTTAGAATCTTACAAGGAATACGTTGGTTGCCATGGTTAAGCGTCAATATGTCCCAATAAGGTCCGCCAATCAGCAACCAGGGATTTGAAAAAAANAAAAAAATTTTTCGCGAGCTGATTCTTTTTCTGCTATTTTTTATTTTAATCCATCATAGAAATCCAAAGTTCCCTGTTCACTCTAAAAAAAAGCACCGTGCGCTGCTTGATGAACGAGCAATCGATATTCTGATCTTAATTAAAGCTCAAAATTGTTTGCGCTAAGACAGCGCTGATTGGCCGAGAAAAACACGTGATTTTTCCCGATTGTTTTGTCTTGTACTGTAATACAAAGGGTGCGGATTCCCGAGTAAAAGTAAATTCACGCATCGATAGTAGCTCGAGAAAATATAAAAAAACTTTCAGTTCATTGACTGGTTCTGAGATTTCGAAAATATTTTTTACAAAACCTTTCTGAAAATCAGGATAATTTATAATTCTTTGTTCCGCAAAAATTATTAATTTCAGCAATCATTATTAAATTAATCCCATTATAATGTTATTTTTGAGTTTATTTTCAATTTGAAAAAGCATCAACTGGTTATTTCTTCGAGCTCATCATGAGCTGCTCATGTATTGTTCCAGTTAGGGAAGAGACACCGTAAAATGTTTCACAGTGATTCAGCCCATAACAGCGAAGTTATCGGTGAAGAACCTGAAATACAAGAATCGGATATTCCAAATTCTTTATTATCCGTCTTATACGATCCCGTTATGTCGATTCAGCTAAAACAAGGTCGAATTGGTCCTTCGGTTTCATTCTTTGGCACTGATGATCTCAAAACTCTATACATGATCGAAATACTTATAAAGGGCAGAGCACTCTATACAGTAGCGAATCAAATTACAGAAAAACACGCTGGTTTGAAGCATGTCATGATTAATTTTTACACTCAACCAACCGGTGGATTTAACCGAAAGGTTTATTTATGTCAAATTACTGACAAAATTGCAAGATGGGCAATTTTGGGCAATGAATGCGCTGCTCATAAATCACAAAAATTTGGATATTCTCTTTATGTTGCCCCTTTTGACTGGAACGGATCTCATGATGAACCAACGGTAGGAGTTTATGTGGCAAATAATAAAGCCGTTGGAATGCCTTTTGGAACTAGAGCTTGGACGAATACAGAAGATAATATTTGTTGTCAAGGAACGGTTCGATATTAATTTATGAAGTTTTCAACACATATCCCCTATTCACACTTTTGTAATATCCCGGCCCTTACTACTTTAAAAAACCACACTACGTTTCCTAATCAGGGCCGGGATATTAACAGAAGGGTGAATCGGGGATATGATATGTGACATATCCCCTATTCACACTTTTGTAAATATCCCGGCCCGCTTACTTGAAAACACACTACGTTTCCTAATTATTGTCAGTTTTATTAATCAGGGCCGGGATAGTTACAAAAGTGTGAATAAGGGATATATCTTTTTTTATAATATATCCCCTATTCACACTATGTGGAATATCATTTAGCAACCGTAGTGTGTTTTTAGTAGTAGGGCCGGGATATTCCACATAGTGTGAATAGCGGATATATAATTTTCCTATGTTAACTAGACTAGTTAAACTAGTGCAAAATACTGTTTTTTGGTGATTCTGAAGCCAAATTCAAGAATTTTTCAAAAAACTCTGCTCAGCGGTCTGCTCACGTTCTGTCCGGTTAATTTAAATCATGAATCATTGTTGAACCTTAAAAACTCAGGGAGGAGATACATTTAAAAAAAATTATTCCGTCACTTTTGTTAGCACGTTTCTGATTGGACGAGCCATCCGTCACTTTCCTTTCTTTAGGATGCAAGATCTTTGTTTAAATATATAGTATCAAAGAGAGGTAAAAGTTGGTCCAACGATTTGTACTTTTGCGATAATTAGCTATTGAAAACATCTTAAAATGCTCCAAGAAGTTTCTAAGATTTTTGTAACCATTTAATATTCATGAACCGTTATCAGGAAATAATCCTAGCGATTTTCGTCCTTGCTGTAACTACCGTCATTGGCCTTGGAAATTTCAGATGCCTGTCGGTNAATTTTTCAAAAAACTCTGCTCAGCGGTCTGCTCACGTTCTGTCCGGTTTATTTAAATCATGAATCATTGTTGAACCTTAAAAACTCAGGGAGGAGATACATTTAAAAAAAATTATTCCGTCACTTTTGTAAGCACGTTTCTGATTGGACGAGCCATCCGTCACTTTCCTTTCTTTAGGATGCAAGATCTTTGTTTAAATATATAGTATCAAAGAGAGGTAAAAGTTGGTCCAACGATTTGTACTTTTGCGATAATTAGCTATTGAAAACATCTTAAAATGCGACGACCACCCCCTTAATCGAAACCTCACATTACTATGCTTTTTAATAAATTGAATGTTAATCGAAATTCGAACTTCAAGAAGTTTCTAAGATTTTTGTACCTATTTAATATTCATGAACCGTTATCAGGAAATAATCCTAGCGATTTTCGTCCTTGCTGTAACTACCGTCATTGGCCTTGGAAATTTCAGATGCCTGTCGGTTGGGGTAGTTGGGGAGCTTATGGAGATTGCGATAATCAATGTAATCAAGTCCGATACAGAAAATGCATGGGAAAACGTGGTCAATGCAAAGTTTTCTGGTCAGCCACAAATCAAACACCATGGATGGATAAAACTGTGTGTAGCAATCCAATTTGCGCGGGCGCAGGCGCTAAACTACTTCAAGTAACGGATAATCACGTGATAGAAAATCACTAAAATGAAGGCACCCGAAAGCCAATTTTGTTTGATAATTACATTTAAAAAAAAAATTATTAAATTAAAATCAGAAAATGGCAGTTTTGACTAAACATTTTATCACAGTTTAAAGTCATACATAACTGCTATTTGCTGTGAAAGCACGTAAATTATCAACCAAGTTTATTATCTTTGAGAAATTTCAAATTCTCAGAATAACATACCAACATATATCCTTTTCCCAAACTAAGTCCATCTTAAAAATGCTTACTATCTCTTTAACGCGTGTTCGAATCTTACTAATGTTGTCTTAGTGATTGTCTTGAGTATGATTATAGGCAAGGTTGCTTGATATAAGAACCACCAAAGTTGATTGGTGTGTATTCACTCAAGCAAGCTAAGACAACATTAGTGGAATTTTAACACCCGCTATGGAGATAGTAAGCATTTTTAACATGGACTTAGGTTGAGAAAAGGATATGTCAAATCTTTAATTAAAAATAAGAACTTTTTCGTGACACAGTTTGAAAATGATCGAGTGGCCTTATAAATGAGAAAATATATAGACCGCCTCTAAGAGATTTTTACATCTGATAGAATGACAAAAAAATAAATGATTTTTTGAATCCGAAATACCAAGAAAATGACTTTATAATTTTTTGAAAAAATATCATAGAATTCTTGAATTTTTGTGTGTTTATGGCAACAACTCATTTAACATGACAATTTCATAATGGAATCTTCACATTTNTTCAAAAATTACTCCGAAAAAATGTACCAATCTGCCACATCGCTGCTACCCCCTTAAAGTCATACATAACTGCTATTTGCTGTGAAAGCACGTAAATTATCAACCAAGTTTATTATCTTTGAGAAATTTCAAATTCTCAGAATAAAATACCAACATATATCCTTTTCCCAAACTAAGTCCATCTTAAAAATGCTTACTATCCTTTTAACGCGAGTTCGAATCTTACTAATGTTGTCTTAGTGATTGTCTTGAGTATGATTATAGGCAAGGTTGCTTGATATAAGAACCACCAAAGTTGATCGGTGTGTAATCACTTAAGCAAGCTAAGACAACATTAGTGGAATTTTAACACCCGCTATGGAGATAGTAAGAATTTTTAACATGGACTTAGGTTGAGAAAAGGATATGTCAAATCTTTAATTAAAAATAAGAACTTTTTCGTGACACAGTTTGAAAATGATCGAGTGGCCTTATAAATGAGAAAATATATGGATCAACGGCCCTCAGAGTATAAATCCTAACTATTTGAAAAATGCGAAATCTGAGCATTTGATTGGTTGATTCTTTCCTGATCTGACCAATGAAATCGGCCTATTTCTATTTCCACGGTTTTGATTGGGTGCTAATATCTTGCGTTGTTTGTATCATTCAAATAGTTAGGATTTATACTCTGAGGGCTGTTGATCCATATACAGACCGCCTCTAAGAGATTTTTACATCTGATAGAATGACAAAAAAATAAATGATTTTTTGAATCCGAAATACCAAGAAAATGACTTTATAATTTTTTGAAAAAATATCATAGAATTCTTGAATTTTTGTGTGTTTATGGCAACAACTCATTTAACATGACAATTTCATAATGGAATCTTCAGATTTTTGATACCACTTCTCAGCTTTTCTTTGGCCTCTGATAGATAATATATTTTTCAAAAACTCAGTTTAGTGATCCAATTGTGGAAGCTTAGTTTCTCAATTTTTTAAAGTAAAGGATAATGACATGAATGAAAACCACGCCAAAATTGATAAATATTTTTATAATATTTATTCTATTTCGTGCTGGTGCAAAACCATTGTTTTGGAGTTTATTCCGTTAAGACTAGGAAAAGCACTCAAACTGACGAAGGAATTATGTTTAGACGTTTGAATCTCTTTGATTTACAGATATTTGGGTTTTTATTTTGTTTTTATCATTCTGCTTTGGAATTACGCATCGCCATCATCTAGATACGCTTTATGCATCGTTTTTGAGAATTTGGAAGAAAAATCTGCCATTATTTGAGTTATTTTGGCAATTCTTTAATACTAAAAAATGTTGTCACTTTTTCAGGTATTAATAATACAGTATTATGGCATTTTTTTTAAAATTAAAATACAAATTATTTGACCCAGTTTTTTTAATCAAGCTAAATTGACATTTGTCTATGCATATTTTATTGGAATTTGTTAACAATTTTAACTTTCTAAATTAAATTGAGTGAAATTTGAAGCGCCACAAAATCTAAGCACCATAATATATAATCCCAATATATAGACTTAAAAAACAATTAACTTTCCGAAGAAACGATAATAATCATAACTTTAGTATTGATAGGTTGTTCGCGTCAACTGGGTGTTGTCAAATAGGGTAGATAGTAATATCTATTTCGGTACTTTTATCTTCTTTTTAAGCCACAATTTTTATATAATTTGGCTTTTGAAACCGACCCATCCGATTAAGTTCTTAGATAACTCTTAGATTTTTTTTGAGATTACTGAAATTGTTTAATTATCAGGTTTTTTTAAATAGGAAACAATGGTCTTATTCGGTCCATTTTGTTAATTTATTTTTCTCTTTTTATTTGTGCTCAGTTTGAGCTATTTAAAAACTTAATCAGATGAGTCGTTTTCAAAAGCCGAATAATAAAAAAATTTTGGCTAAAAAAGTGGCTAGAAGACCCAGCAAGTACTTTATCAGACATTACGACAGTTAGAAGATTTTTTATACGGTTTTCACTATTTCTTCTCGTGTTACATGTATGTCTTCTCTTATTAATCGCCTTCTTAATGTTCCGTGCCAAAAACATTGTCGTAAAATTCGTTGTTAAAGACGACAATTTTTTTAATCTGCGATTGAATGTCTACCCGGCGGAGTGAAAAAATGCTGTAAACGATCAAACTCAGGCTGAATTATTTTTACGAGGGACAACGGGCCGGCTTTAGTAAAAATTTTTGGCCATGGAAAAAAACTAGATTTTCGAAAAAATGAATCAGTTCATGCGATATAAAAATAATAAAGTAAAATTTTCGAGATTAATTTTTACAGCAAAACTCACTGTTCATGTCATATTCGTATATTTTTCACAATTGCCTATCCACACTCACAGTACCCACGAAAAATAAAAAACAAAAAAGTACGAAGAAACCAAAAGCCACAAAACGAACAACAACCCGTAGACCAACCACCACTCGTCGAGTTTGGACCACCAAACCAACCAGCCGTCGGGTTTGGACCACAAAACCAACCACCCGTCGAACCACTCCCAAACCCGTTTATAACGTTCAAAAAAACCCCAAAAACGGCTGGACCTATTGGACAAGCTGGACCGATTGTTCTAGAACATGCGGAGGTGGCGTTCAATATCGAGAAAGGACCTGTGAAAATCAATGTCCGTCCCAAGGAGCCGGGCAAATGCTCACTTGGCACCAAGAACCTAGAGGATGTGGGCGAGAACAATGTCCCGTTGGGTCAAGATCTTATTGGGGAAATTGGGGTGTTTGGGGTAGATGTGATAAAGAATGTGGACGCGGGAGTCAGACTCGATATGTCACGTGTTTATCTGGTGCTTGTAAACACGAAACAGCTTCATCATTTCCTAGCCAAACAAAACCTTGCCAGATTGAGCCATACTGCCCCCAGTGGGAAAATTGGGCCGCCTGGGGCGAATGTTCTGCCTTATGCTCGGGCGGGACAAAGCTACGTAATCGAATTTGCAAAACTGGAAAACCAGGATTTGAGGGTTGTCCCGGTCCCGATTTTGAAAATGTCAATTGTAACGGACAAACTTGTGCGTCAAATGAAGCCAGATATAGCGATTTTAATGACGTAGGAATGCCAAGGGTCGACACGAAAAAAATCTCTCTGAGGCCGTTTCATCAAGAATGTATAGATTATCATAATTTTTTCCGAGCACTTCATAATTTGAAACCGATGACCTGGGAGCCAACAATTGCGGCTTCGGCCCAAAAGTGGGCGTCGGAGTTGAAAGTTCGAGCTCCGAAAACGCCAAATGAATCGAGACAACGAACTTCTCACTGGCCCCATTCGGACTCGCCGTCCCAATTCAGGGCGAAGAATGTGGGCGAGAATATTGCCTGGGATTTGACAGAAAATGGCCATCCTTGTAAAGAATCAGTTTATAGATTAGGGTGAGAAATGCGACTTTTATTGCCTATTTCGGTAAAACCGGGTAATCGACCAGGGATCATAATAAGTGATAAAATCTCAAAAATACAAGTTCGGTATAGCAGTTCTTTCAGAGATATCAAAGTCAAGTTAGAAAAAATGAGATGAATAATTTTCAAATTTATTTTATTGGGTAGTGAAGTGGTCTCGCGGTCATTTCTAAATAGGTCCTCCCGCTAGAGGGCACTAAAGGGGGGTAAATTCCGGGAATATTTTCATCAGATTTTGATTATCTTTCAAAAAACAGTGAATATTTAATCTCTTGAATTTTTAAGGATTGTCCAAATAAATGATAGCCACCACCAGAAAAGCGACTCTTTATAGTAAAAAAGGGTGCTCAAAAAGTTTTCATCTCGGCTTTTGAAAACCACTCGTCTAATTGAGTTTCTAGATAAAGTAGCTCAAAATAACCATACATATAAAACGAAAAATCCAACAAAAAAAATGGGCCATTTTCGAATTTTTTTCAAGAACTTACTTCAACTTACAATAAAAAACTTTATTTTCTCAAAATGTTTCGAAAAATAGGAAAAATGGTCTGGTAATTCGGACGAAAAATCGCATTTGCCAGCCTAGTATAGATGGTACGCAGAATTATTCTATTTCAACCCTAAAAATGGTCGCCAAGGTCGGAGAGGAAATGATCCTGTGGGACATTTGACTCAATTATTATGGCCAGAATCAACAAAAGTAGGATGCGGAACTGCTGTTTATGCTGTGAAACAACCACCCAATACTGTACCCAGTGTATTATTGTCGAGTTATACTGTATGTCACTACTCGCCCCAGGGAAATATTATCGGACTTATTGAAGATAAATTCAAACCTCTCGATGTAAGTTTTAACAGCAAAAAAACAAAGAAAAGTCAAAATGAGAAATAAAATAATTATAAATTTGAATTAAAGATTTAATAACCACATTATTTAATAATTTATTATCGGAATTATTAATATAAAAAAAATTGTAATTTTGTATTAAAATTTGATAACTGGATCATATATAAATTATTAATCGATTGATTAATTAATTAAAAACAAAATTTGTTATACTTTTTAATTGCAGATTTGATAACTACATTATGAATAAAATTATTATTCGTTGAAAAAATTGTTTAATCATTGATTTATTATAGATTCATTATTAATAAAATATCGTTTATATTTAAAATTTTTGTCGAAATAGTCATCTTTCGTCGATATAGTCATCTTTCGTCGATATAGCAATCTTTCGGCGAAATAGTCATCTTTTGTCGATATAGTCATCTTGCCAACAATAGACTAAGTATATTAGACTTGAGGAGTCTAGACATGTGACATCAAGTGAATTATAGGCATGTGACTACTCGAATATATTCTTTATTATTATTATTGTTTGATATTTTACACTTTAAAGTCGACTATATCGACGAAAATGTTGAATATACGATGATCGAAAATTTTGAATATACGATGATCGTATTACGATCAAATAATTTAAAATAAAATTCAAATGTCTATTTATATTTTGAATGAATTAATAATTTATATATAAATAGGCTTTAGTTATTATTACAATAATCTTCAATTTTTCATGAAAATGATACATAAATAATAAAAAAGGATCAATAATAAATTAATTTATTTATTAAGCGTTAAATTAAAAATAAAAATATCCGTCAATCTATCTGTGAAATTTTTGTTGTTAAACCTGTTAAATTTTAACATTGTTAATTTAATTATTTATATTCTTTACTAAGTCAGATTAATATAATCATAACATCGTTTAGTTAATTTGAAAGATTCGTTAAAAATTTTGAGGTTATTAATTTAAATTTGAAAAGATGTGTTAATTTAATTTTAATAAAATACAATATATAAATTAAATTAAGATCCTACTTCAATTTATATCATCATTATTTTCTGAATATTATTATAATTCAATTTTATCGATAAGTAAAATGTAGATAAGGATTTCATTGTGAATTATTAATTAATTAATGAATGAATATAATG
Organism: Oikopleura vanhoeffeni; assembly: GCA_004367855.1. Taxonomy (NCBI): domain Eukaryota; kingdom Metazoa; phylum Chordata; class Appendicularia; order Copelata; family Oikopleuridae; genus Oikopleura; species Oikopleura vanhoeffeni. Next base: position 138,096 of record SCLH01001223.1, read on the forward strand.
AAAAAAAAATAATTATAAATTAAAGTACTGCTAAACAGTTTGAAAGCGAACTGTCATTCTTCAAATACGTTTCAAATCTGAGATCAGTGCTATAAAACAGCTTATTGACGTCAAAGGCGTTCGTAAACTGTTCCAAGTTCCAGAAAAAATAAACCTAAATATTTAAGAATAAAATCTGCACAACCTACAACAATGGAAAAGGAACAAATAAATGCCCAGGCGTTGGACTGAGTAATTGCATGGGCCTCAAAAAAGAGTCAAAATGTGATGATTGTCAAAAAAACCCGATAACAGTAAGAAAAAAAATTGCCAAACGTTTTAGAAAATCAGTCCAAATTGTTGTTAAAATAGATAATTAGTTGATTATCTGAATAAGATTATATCAGGCTTGTAAAAATATGCATTCCCGACCGGATTTTCTATCCCCATCCACATTTTCCCTATCTTTTGCTTAAGGGGGTGCCATAAGTCCTGCAGATTGGTACATTTTTTCAGAGCGATAAATGAAAGAAAAAAAA
>SCLH01001223.1:144358-189609 GCA_004367855.1 Oikopleura vanhoeffeni
GATCACTTTGTAAATTTTAATTCATACATGATTAAGGGTCCTAAATTGCGATTAAAGGCCATTGCGCCATCGATGGCGCAAAAGACACTACGGGAGTTAATAAAATTAATAATAATTTATGTGGTATGACATAATTTTCTGAAAAATGAATAATAAAATAATTTTAGGTTGGAAGTAAACCGGTACCAAAATGTACCGGTCCTTGCATGATCTATTGCGAGAACCAGTGGGGCACCCGCAATTACTGGCCTCACGAGTGCATAGGTGCATCCGAATGTACTTGTGATAAAGAAGGTGCCGTTTGTAAATAATAAATTCATAATAATTTTGCCTGCTTAAAAGTACAAATATTTCACGAACTTTTGATGAACGAAAATATCAAGAGAAAAAACTCATTGTAAACATAATAAACCATAAATTAACTCCAACGGGTGATGACGATGACCGAAAAACCATGAATTCATATTATCTGAGCTGTTCTCAAAAACTAAATTTTATACAGGGTGATTTTTTTCTGAACCAATACAAGCCGTGATTAGCTGTTCATAAAAAATAATTATGAAGAAATTTGGCTTATCAGTTGGTAAGAAATACAATAACGTTTGAGTAAATCTTTAAAAAAAATCGATTAGTCTATTTTTAGGATTCCTAAATTCTTTATAAAAGTAACTTGAAAAATTTAAACATTATTTATTAGCAAAATTTTCTAGAACTATTTCCTTGTTACTTTTGAGTTTACTGTATCCATTTTTTAATGAAAAAAAATTGCTTGAAAATGAATAATTAAATATTCGAAAACGTTCGCAACAATGAAAATGATAATTATTTATTAGTTTACGATACGAATTAACTAAAATCAAAATAATTGTACCGATGCGCCAGAACTAATAATTTTATGGAAAATTTTTGAGCAAAAATATCTTTTAAAATACAAAATTCTCTCCCAAAATGTTCCAATAAGCACACTGTTTTTAAACTTATGTGAATTTAAAGTTTTCCAAAAAAATTAATTTTGCCCAATTCCAAAAACGTACCGCAAAATTATTCTAGTTTTTGCGCATCGTCACGCGCATCGTATATCTACTGTTCACACTTATGTAAATTTAAGCAGCTCAATAGGCAATTATACACTATGTTTATTGCCTAATTGAGCTGTCTAGATTTACATTAGTGTGAACCGTTCACACTAATCTAAATCTAGGCAGCTCAATTAGGCCTGGGTGTTAGGTTTTTCCCTTCTTTTTTCCAAATTGGATAGACTTGCTTCCGCCGTTNACGTAGGTTTTTGCCAAAATTAATCGTTCTCATTAGCGTTCTCATCGCTCTCCAATTTGGAAAAAAGAAGGGAAAAATCTTACACCCTGTAATTTTTGAATATTTGTGCTATTTCTAGACCGGAGACTAACCGAAATTTCAAGTCCAACGGTTAATGTTTTCTGATTAAATTTTTTCAAAAAATTCACCCTGTATTTCATGAATTTTTCGCATGTCCCAAACTAGATGATGAATAATTATTTTGTGGTGATAAATATCAAACACTCCTGGATTTAATAAAAACTAAACAAATATATTTTCTTGCGTTTTTATTTGACATGTAAATTGCATAGTTTTTTGTATTTTCTGATTACATTTGCATAGATTCTACCGCGACTACTGGCTCTGGATTAGAACTTCCTGTGGCTCGTTCAGAAAGCCAGGATTGTTTTAATTCATCACTCATTATTGAGCTAAATTCTTCATGACTTGCAAAACGTTTACAAGTTGCAGACCGTAAATCGTTAAAACCGGGACCTAAAAATGTTTAACATTTGAAAACGTTCAATAACNTTTTCGGAACGGAACTCCATCTCAAAAACGCTTACTATCTCTATAGCGCGTGTTCGAATCCCACTAATGTTGTCTTAGTGATTATATTGAATATGATTATAGACAAGGGTCTATAAGCATTCATCGAAAAAAAACTTGGCGAGGTAAAAGTTTTAATGGTGAATAAATGTTAATATTTTGGTGCCCAAGGTTATTGAAATTAAGTTCTACTACTTGGTGAAAATGCTGGAAATCTAGACTCAGTTTATGAAATGTGACCAGACGATGAGATTTTTACAAACACCTTAATTTTTGGTCATTTGAGATGGTAAGCTGCTTACCGTAAGCAAAAATGAATTGCCCGCTGTTCTCGTAAATGTAATACATCTTTTGAAACTTATTCCGATCTCAGTTTTTATAGTCATTTCATCATAAAGCTGAAAAACTGTCTAATTATTGGCTAGATTTTTATTGAAACTTCCAGGGCCTTCTGAACATGTCCCAAATAGGTCAAAAAACAATCACAATTTTCCAACTTACCGCAACATTCCAAAAAAATATTTTTTGGGTGAAATCAAAACAAAATTCAAAAAATATTTTTTTTCGAAATTTACTATCAATGTTATGTCAAAAATAATTTAAACCACCTTGAATATAACTTCATAGCCCAAATGCCTTAGAAACTCCGGCGGAAACCCTTGCCATTTTTTTGGCCCATACCGTATGGGCCATACCCTAACATTTTCACCCTGTCGCTTCGAATCTTTGACTTACCTCGTAATAGGTTATTAAAATCTGTCATATTTCTAAAATAAGCCAATGATCCACGGTACTTTGCAGCGGCTAATAAAGTTTTAAGAGAAAAATCTCTTGCTATCTTATCTGGGCCATTTGAGGACACTATGAGATGAATTCCAAAACTTGAACTTGGGAACCAAAATGAAAATGAATCGTTTTCGAAACTTTCTTCTAGAATGATGCTCAAAGTTTTCATTGCAAGATGATCTACTAGGTGGCGTTTGCAGTTTTCGTGAATTATATCTATTAATAGGATTTTAAAAATGAATAAAAATGATAAAAATTTTAAATATTTTTCTTAATTTGGCCGAAAGTAGTAATTTCAAAAAAATCCTAGTTTTCGGCCCAGATTTTGAAGTAATGCTCAAACTCAAATATATAAACTATTATATCTATCCGTACTATCCGTATGAAAGGGTATATTTCAGGTAAAAAACTCGAAATATAAGTTCACGTCTATTATGGGAAGGCAACACGTTTCTTTCTTAAGGGGGTTTGTATAGGAATGGAAAGGCTTTTTCAAAGGCTCATATCTTTTTAATTCCTTCATGGCACATCTGATAAAACTTCAGTGAATAAAAGGTTCGTAATCTTTGGAACCCCATTTAATTCCAACTTGTATCATAGCATGTTCGAACCAACCGGTAAATGGAGTTGACCGCGAGCAAAATTTGTCGTTTTTGGCCATTGTTGGCAACTAAAGTGGTTGTTTTTTGTCGTTGTAGTTTAAGAATAAATATTTTCCATTCAATGATAGAACATTTTCGAGAAAATTTAGAAAAAATGAAATTGTTCTGATGGTCAACCTTCTTTCTGGCCTAAACTCCCAGCGATCACAGTTGAAAATTAATTTTTTGAGATCAAGGTCATCGTATCAATTTTTGGAATAATATCAAAAGAGTTCGCATACTATCATGTTTTCTGGGAAACGGGATTAATAAACTCATGGCCAACATTATTCACGGCGTTCTCACGCAAAAACAAAAAACATTTTCTCATTTTAGACACTTAAAAAAAATTCAATATTTTTTTGTAAATTTTGAATTTTTTTCACAATTTTTAAAATTCATATAACTAAACAGGCCACGTTGAGATCAGCAATCGTAAAATTAAGTTGACAGCACTTCCAGTACAATAGATATGGCCTGCCTATAAAACCCCCTTAGCATTTTGTGAGTTAAACATGCATAATTTGTAGCCTTTGAAAAAAATCTTTCAGTACAAATTTTTTTTCAAAGATTTTAGCTACTGCTCAAAAATGAAAAAAAACCCTTTTTGAAATTGCTGTTTTAGCTTGAAAATTTTCTTGAAATATTTAAAAAAAAAAAAATTTCAAGCACCACATTGGCAATTTCAAGCTAAACATTGGCAAGTTCAAAAATGGTTTTTCATTTTTGAGCAGTACCAAACTAATTTTTGCCGTTCCTACCTTAGTCCAGCATGCTATAGCACCTCCTTTCGGTTACCCAAGACGTTTGGTTCATGATACTGTCCCCAAAAAACCGATCGTTGCGCATTTTTTGATACGTTCAAATCATTGAAGCCATAAATAACCGGTAAATTTTGATTTACCGGTACATTCGATAACGTTACAAAAAATCGTATCTTGAAAAAACCGTTCGCTTCGAGTCAGCTGATTAGCTTTTGATACCGGCATTTTTAAAATTTCAAATCCTGTGCCTCTAAGATCTGTGTTTCTTAGTTGGTCTTCACATTCTGGTTTTTTTTCAAATAAGAACACACATGAGCCCAGTACCAGCTCAACTTCTGAATCATCTGAAAATAATAGCTCCAAATACCACTGAGGTAATTCTTCTGTTGTTTCGGAAAAATATTTTGTGAAAAATCTGATAAAATAAGATTTAATAACTGCCATCATTTGAACCACCGGATCGTCAAGCATTTGTTTCAATTCGTCAATACTGTGAACTTTACTTTGGATCAAAAACCGCGTAACGATTATTTTTCCGATACTTTCGCTCAAAGATTTTGAGTACAATTCTATTCTTCTTAATTTTTTTATCAAAAAGTTTAGCCACAATTTATTGACTATTTTTTTGGAAATAATTTTTGTGACCGCTTTTTTGAAAACTTTTCAAGTAGGAAATAATGCGAAAAAAATTTACTGAACATTTTTGGAAATAAAAATTTTTCTGATTGAAAAAATAACGTCAAAACCGATTATTTATGAAAATATATTCATCAAAGCTGAATTTTGATTGCTTAAATTTGAACAAATCAAGATTCAAAATTGGCCGAGACTTTCACTCTTTTTATATTTTTTATCCCGAAAATATATATTTTAAGTTAAAATTTTTAACATATCATTATTATTAATTTTAGTTTTTCGGCCTTTGAAAATAAAAAATCGCTGAAAATGCCCAAATTCTAACTAAATTGTTCTCTAGCGCCTCCAATATGTTTTGCACGTGACTTATCTCTTCTATCACAATAAAAAAAAATTATTTGCAAGGCACTGGAGCCTAAAGTAAGTTTGAAATTGCTGTTAAGCCATTTTTGCTAAAGCAAATTTTATCAATTTTCTCATCTTTCAAGCATAATCTAGGGTTATTCGGATTAGAAAAATTTTCAATGTTTTTCAATAAATTTTCTGACGATTATTATTATGAGAAAATTAAATTTGGATGAAAAACGTAGTTCCGACGCTAATCTGTGTGTAAGTTTGCACAAAAATGCAGTTTTTTGGACATGCTTTTTGATCCATGCCTAACAACTGATTAGGTAAGTTGGAAATTAATTCGAGGACATTGACCACCGCGAGAGGATCATTCTTGTACACATGAATAATTTCATGGAGTTTTTGAGCTGCAAAACTTTGTAATTGTGGGAAATGTTGAGCAAGGTCGTATAAAAGGATAGATCTGAGATAACATTTAAAGGGCGGAAAATTCACCAAGACCCGAAACCACCCAGAGTCTGCAAAATGGACAATTTGGAAAATTAATTTAATAATTATAAAATATGAATCCCATCAAAATATTCTTTGGGTATGATTTGCTGGAAACGATATTAGAAATTATGGTCTGATATTGAAAACAGAGGATTCTAGAGACCAAAACATTATATCGAAAAAATTTCTTTAAAATCTTCTGTTTTCAAAATCAGATCATAATTGCTGATATTTGTTTCTGCAAATCATACCCAAGGAATCTTTTGATCTTTCTAATTATCACTTTTATGTTCCAAATTGTCACCCTAAGTGTCTTGAAACTATTTTTAGTCAAAAAACCTAATTTCACTAAAACAGTTCATTTTATATTTTTAGACAGTTTTGCTTATAAATTACGCAAGGGCGTTACAAATGTAAGTTATCTTGGAAATAACGAAATAAACATTATTCAGTTCGCACTTCTTATACTATTTTTAAATGTTCTATTTCTAAGTGGAATGAATTATTCCGAATAATCCAAAAAAGAAAATAATTGAAGAACTTGGATCACCTCTAATTTATTATAGAAATATTCATACACAATTTCATACTTACATTTTCAGCCCTTTAGCGCCATTTATTCAAAAACGCGAACCACGGCCGAAGGAGAAAACCCGCACTTTATGACCTTATTTTTTTGGTGATTCGCGTTTTGCACCTCCATATCCTGTTGCAATTCTTTCTGTTCGAAGTCGAAGCACTACACTCGTGTGTATAATTCAGTGTTGAATAAATATATATTTTGGTATGGTGATAGAGAGGCTCTAGGCTGTGATAGGCTGAATTATACACACGAGTGTAGTGCTTTGACTTCGAACAGAAATAATTGCAACAGGATATATTATCCACAAGAAAACACTTTTTTCTAAGTTCAAAATAAAATAATGATGCTCAAAATTCTATCCCTTCCTAGAACTCGAATTTGACATTCGAGATTTTTTCCTTGGTCATACGCTTCTTGAATATGATCAATATCAATAGGTTTAATCGTAGAAATCGAAACAACCGAATAAAATTTTAACGCCTCCATCGCCGCTAGCCCTCCGTCTTCTCCAGGTAAAATTTGCATTAATAAATTTTTAGAATATTCAGATTTCTGCGAGGATAACAACGTAACGGCCAAACGGATGTATTGAGGAGAGCAGTCCTCGATTGAAATTGATTCGAGAATTTCGGCCTGGTCACTTTTTGATAACTTTTCGAAAGCCATGGTCACAAGTTCGGCTGCAGATCTTGAAACTTTTGAATTTTCACGATTTGATAACCACATGAAATGTTGCACAGCGGGTAATGTGACATGTCTAATAGCAATAGAACTGGCTCTAATAAATATAATTATCAACTGAACAACTTAAAAACTGAATAAACAAAAAACTACAGGGAAAGGCCCAATATTGCCGAAAGTTTTTCCTGAAAATATTCGGCAATATTAGGCACTTTTGGCGATATTAGCACTTTCGGCGATGAGGGGGAAAAACAGAAATAAATATTTTCGTTCGAAAATGAAAAACGCGCGGGCTTTGAAATGACGTCATACTTTTAAAATATTTTTAATTATATACGGACTTTTACAGTAGATTTAAAATATCAAAATGTTTATGATTGGCTATTTCGGCGATTTGGGCACTGAAAGAATTTGAGCTAAATCGTGAAATTGCGTAGGTTTTATTCGGCATTATCGGGCTTCCCCTGTATTTTATTTGCAGATTTAGGTACATGTAATCTGCAGAACAACAAAAAGTGCGTTCAAGCAGGTTTTTTTCCAATATGTAAAATGGGTGAAAATTAACGTTCGAAAAATCTAAATTTCCAATAAAAAGTAAAAAAATTACTTGANAAAATATAAGGGGAATTTGGAAATTTTAATAGAGAACTAATGTTTGCCATATTGTCCTTATTCTCCATTCCAAATTTTTATCGAATTATTTTGAAAACCATAATTTTTCCCGAAAAATATGAAGACCTTTTTTTTTTTTTGCTCTTTACTTGAGATTTTCGCCAAATTGTCCTTATTTTTCCAAAAATTTCATTAATATTTTTGAAGACCTTTTTTTTTTTTTGTTTTTTTTTTGCTCTTCACCCATATTTTTACGAAAAACAGGTGAATTTTTGAAAAAAGACCCTTTTGAATTTTTGCCATATTGTCCTTATTGAGGGACGCCCAAAATCTCAAAGCGTAGGTTTTGGCCATATTTCTGCCATATTGTCCTTATAGAGGGTGTCCTTATAGACGCAAACCACAGTATATTATTTGAACGATGAAAACGTATGAGGTATTAAGCCTAAATTAAAGTGTGATTCGTTAGCCAATCAGCGCGAAGACACTCAAGAGAAGTGAAGACTTATATAGCGCGTGTTGGAATCCCACTGATGTTGTCTAAGTGATTGTCTTAGTGATTGCTTGATTGATTACACACCGATAAAATTAAGCGGTCCCATTATCAAGGCCCTTGCCTATAATCATACTCAAGACAATCACTAAGACAACATCAGTGGGATTCGAACACGCGCTATAGTCTTAGACTATAGCCTATGGAGATAGTAAACGTTTTTGAGATGGAGTTCCGTTGGGAAAAGGATATGGCATCTCCAAAAGCTTTAGGGTCAATGGTGTGGCTATTTACTTCTGAGGCACTTCGGTAGATAAAAGGCTTAGAGTGGCCGCGGTCTGAAGCATTTTCGGGAAGGACCAAAAATCAGGAAAAATCAAGATAGCCATTTTGTAGGAAATTTTACGGAAATTATTTTTCTTATTTTTAAAAAAAAATCTAAATTTTTGGCGATTCCTCATTGATCGAAAAAAAAGTTGCTCAAAAGTGACTTTTGACCCCGGAAATAAATTCGTGAAAATTTACATCATGAAACATATTTTTTTTTAANAAAAGACACTACGGGAGTTATAAATTAAATAATAATTAATGTGGGTATGACATAATTTCTGAAAAATGAAATAAAAAATTTTTAAGGTTGGAAGTAACCGGTACCAAAATGTACCGGTCCTTGCATGATCTAATTGCGAGAACCAGTGGGGCAACCCCAATACTGGGCCTCAGCGAGTGCATGGTGCATCCAAGTACTTGTGAAAAGAAGGTGCCGGTTTAAATAATATTCAAAATAATAATTTGCCTGCTTAAAAGTAACAAAATATTTCACGAACTTTTGATGAAGCGAGAATATCAAGAGAAAAAACTCATTTGTAAACATAATAAAACCATAAATTAACTCCAACGGGTGATGACGATGACCGAAAAACCATGAATTCATCATATCGAGTCTGTTCTCAAAAACTAAATTTTTATACTATGGGTGAATTTTTTTTCTGAAAACCAATACAAGCCGGTGATTAGCTGTTCATAAAAAATAATTAGAAGAAATTTGGCTTATCAGTTGGAAGAAATACAATAACGTTTGATGTAAATCTTTAAAAAAAAATCGATTAGTCTATTTTAGGATTCCTAAATTCTTTCATAAAAAGTAACTTGAAAAATTTAAAACATTATTTATTCAAAATTTTTCTAGAACTATTTCCTTGTTACTTTTGAGTTTACTGGTATCCAGTTTTTAATGAAAAAACATTGCTTGACAATGAATAACTTAAATATTCGAAAACGTTCCGCTAGCAATGAAAATGATAATTATTTATTAGTTTAAACGATAGAATTAAACTAAAATCAAAATAAATTGTACCGATGCGCCAGAACTTAATAATTCAATGGAAAATTTTGAGGAAAAACAAAAATTCTTTTAAAAATACAAATTCCTCCCAAAGGAGGTGAGCCACACTGTCATTTAACCTTAGTTGAATGTTAAGTTTCAATAAAATGTAGATCTTTCTTTTTGCCCAGATTCCAAAAACGAAGGGTCCGCAAAATTATTCTAGTGTGTGCGCATCGCAGCGCGCATCGTGATATCTACTGTTCACACTTGTATGTAAGTTTTAAGCAGCTCCGTAGGGCAATAGTATCACGCATGTTTGATTGCCGTAGTTGAGCGTCTGAGATTTACATGTAGGTTGAACGTTCACGAGCACTCTAAATCTAGCAGCTCAATTAGGCCTGGGTGTTAGGTTTTTCCCTTCTTTTTTCCGAATTGGATAACCCTTGCTCTCCGCCGTTCGGATTGGTTCGAATCTGAGCCAATACGTAGGTTTTTTGCAAAATTAATCGTTCTCATTAGCGTTCTCATCGCTCTCCCAATTTGGAAAAAGAAGGGAAAAAATCTTACAACCCTGTATTTTGAATATTGTGCTATTTCTAGACCGGAGACTAACCGAAATTTCAAGTCCAGACGGTTTATGTTTTCTGATTAAATTTTTTCAAAAAATTCTACCCTGTATTTCATGAAATTCTTTCGCATCGTCCCAAACTAGAATGATGAATAATACTTTTGTGTGATAAATATCACACACTGCCTGATTTAAATAAAAACTAAACAAATAATATTTTCCTCTTGCGTTTTTAATTTTGACTGTAAATTGCATCAGTTTTTGTATTTTTTTCTGATTACATTGCATAGATCTACCGCCGAACTACTGGCTCTGGATAGAATGTCCTGTGGCTCGTTCAGCAAAGCCAGCGATCGTTTTCAATTCATCACTCATTATTGAGCTAAATTCTCGCATGACTTGCAAAACGTTACAAGTTGCAGAACGTAAATCGTTAAAACCGGGAAACCTAAAATGTTTAACATTTGAAAAGTTCAATAACTTTACTTCGGGAACGAACTCCCATCTCAAAAAACGCTTTACTATCTTATAGCGGCGTGTTCGAATCCCCACTAATGTTGTCTTAGTGATTATATGAATATAAGTATAGACAAGGGTCCTATAAGCATCCATCGAAAAAAAACTTGGCGAGGTAAAATTTAATGGTGAATAAAATGTTAATATTTGGTGCCCAAAGGTAATTGAATTAAGTTCTAACTAATTTGGTGAAAATGCTGGAAATCTAGAACTCAGTTTTATGAAATGTGACACAGACGATGACGATTTTTACAAAACACCTAATTTTTGTCATTTGAGATGGTAAGCTGCTTACCGGACAGCAATGATTGCCGCTGTTCCGTAAATGTAATGACATCTTTTGAAACTTATTCCGATCTCAGTTTTATAGTCATTTCTCATAAGCTGAAAAACTGTCTAATTATTGGCTAGATTTTTATTGAAAACTGTCCAGGGCCTTCTGAACATGTTCCAAATAGGTCAAAAAACAATCACAATTTGCCAACTTCCGCAACATTCAAAAAAATATTTTTTGGGTCAATCAAAACAAAATTCAAAACCATATTTTTTTCGAATTTACTATTCAAGTGTTATGTCAAATAATTTAAACCACCTTGAAATCTACCGTCAATAGCCCAAATGCCTTAGAAATCAGGCGGAAACCTTGCCATTTTTTTGCCCCATACCGTTGGCCCATACGCTACACATTTTCACTCCTCGTCGCTTCGAATCTTTGATCTTACCTCGTAATAGTTATGTAAAATCTGTCTATTTCTAAAATAGCCAATGGATCCACGGTACTTTGCAGCGGCTAATAAAGTTTTCAGAGACAAATCTCTGCTTCTTTCTGGGCCATTTTGAGGACACTATGAGATGAAATTCCCCAAACTTGAAACTTGGGAACCAAAATGAAAATGAATCGGTTTCGAACTTTCCTTTCTAGAATGATGCTCAAGTTTTCATTGGCAAGATGATCTAACTAGGTGCGTTTGCAAAGTTTTCGTGAATTATATCTATTAATAGGATTTTAAAAATGAATAAAAAATGATAAAAATTTTAAATAATTTTTCTTAATTTGGCCGAAAGTAGTACGTTTCCAAAATCCTAGTTTTCGGCCAGAATTTTGAAGTAATGGCCCAAACTCAAATATATAAACTATTATATCTATCCGTACTATCCGTATGAAAGGGTATATTTCAGGTAAAAAACTCGAAATATAAGTTCACGTCTATTATGGGAAGGCAACACGTTTCTTTCTTAAGGGGGTTTGTATAGGAATGGAAAGGCTTTTTCAAAGGCTCATATCTTTTTAATTCCTTCATGGCACATCTGATAAAACTTCAGTGAATAAAAGGTTCGTAATCTTTGGAACCCCATTTAATTCCAACTTGTATCATAGCATGTTCGAACCAACCGGTAAATGGAGTTGACCGCGAGCAAAATTTGTCGTTTTTGGCCATTGTTGGCAACTAAAGTGGTTGTTTTTTGTCGTTGTAGTTTAAGAATAAATATTTTCCATTCAATGATAGAACATTTTCGAGAAAATTTAGAAAAAATGAAATTGTTCTGATGGTCAACCTTCTTTCTGGCCTAAACTCCCAGCGATCACAGTTGAAAATTAATTTTTTGAGATCAAGGTCATCGTATCAATTTTTGGAATAATATCAAAAGAGTTCGCATACTATCATGTTTTCTGGGAAACGGGATTAATAAACTCATGGCCAACATTATTCACGGCGTTCTCACGCAAAAACAAAAAACATTTTCTCATTTTTAGAGACAACTTAAAAAAAATCAATTATTTTTTTGTAAAATTTTGAATTTTTTCACAATTTAAATTCATATAACTAAACGGCCACTTAGAGATCAGCAATCGTAAAATTAAAGTTGACAGCACTTCCAGTAACATAGATACTGGCCTGCCTATTAAACACCCCCTTAGCATTTTTGTGAGTTAACATGCATAATTTGTAGCCTTAAAAAAATCTTCTCAGTACAATTTTTTTCAAAGATTTTAGCTACTGGCTCAAAAATGCAAAAAAAAACCATTTATTGAAATTGGGCCTATGTTTTAGCTTGAAAATTTTACTTGAAATATTAAAAAAAAAAACATTTCAAGCACCACAGTGGCCAGGTTCAAAAATGGTTTTTCATTTTGCCGCAGTACCAAACTATTTTGCCGTTCCTACTTAGTCCATGGCATGCTATAAGCACCTCCTTGTCGTTACCAAGACGTTGGTTCATGATCCTGTCCCAAAAAAACCGATCGTTGCGCATTTTTTTTGATACGTTTCAAATCATTGAAGCCATAAATAACCGGAAATTTTGATTTTACCGGTACATTCGAATAACGTTACAAAAAATCGTATTTGAAAAAACCCGGTCGCATTCGAGCTCAGCTGATTAGCTTTGGAATACCGGCATTTTTAAAATGTCAAAATCCTGTGCTCCTAAGATACTGTGTTTCTTAGTTGGTCTTCACATTCTGGTTTTTTTTCAAAATAAGAAAACACAGTGAGCCCAGTACCAGCTCAACTTCTGAATCATCTGAAAATAATAGCTCCAAATACCACTGAGGTAATTCTTCTGTTTGTTGTGCGGAAAATATTTTTGTGAAAAAAATCTGGATAAAATAAGACCTTTATAACTGCCATCACATTTTGAAACCAACGGGTCGTCAAGCATTTGTTTCAATCGTCATACGTGAACTTTACCTATTGGATCAAAACCGCGTAACCGATTATTTTTGATTTATTTTCCGATACTTTCAACACTCAACGATTTTGAGTAGCAATTTATTTTCTTCCTTGCTTATTTTTTTTATCAATAAAGTTTTACGCCACTATTTATATGACTATTTTTTGGAAATATTTTGTGGGCGTTTTTTTTTGATATAACTTTTCAAGTAGAAAATAATGCGAAAAAAATTTCCTGAATCATTTTTGGAAATAAAAATTTTCTGATTGAATAAATTATAATCGTCAAAACGATTATTTATGAAATATTTCACAAAGCTGAGTTGTGAGGATTTGCTTTAAATTTTGAACAAATCAAGATAAAATTGGCCCGAGTCTCTGTTTTCACTCTTTTTATATTTTTTATCACGAAAATTATAATTTTAAGTAAATTTTTAACATATCATTATTTTCATTTCTTAGTTTTTTTCGGGCTTTGATATAATAAAAAAAAATCGCTGGACAATGCCTCAAATCTAACTAAATTGTTCTCTAGTCGCCTCCAATATGTTTTGCACGTGATCTTATCTCTTCTATCACAATGAAAAATAAATTTTTGGCAAGGCCTGGAGCCTAAAGTAATGTTTTGAATTGCTGTTAGCATTTTTGCTAAAGCAAACTTTATCAATTTCCCTTCTTCATCTTTCAGCATAATTGGGTTATTCGTATTAGAAAAATTTTCTAATGTTTCATAAAATTTTCTGACGATATATTTATTGAGAATTAAAATTTGGAATGTAAAAACGAGTTCCGACGCTATCTGTGTGTAAGTTTGCATACAAAAATGCAGTTTTTTTGGACATAAATTGCATTTTTGATATCATTGCCTCTAACAACCGTAGGTACGTTGAAATTAATTGAGGACATTGACCACTCGTCGAGAGGATCATTGCTTGTACACCTTAATAATTTCATGGAGTGTTTTGGAACAGCTGCATAAACTTTTGTAATTGTGGGAATGTTGAGCTACGGTCTTATGAAAAGATAGATCTTGAGTATAACATTTAATAATGGGCGTAAAATTCATCCAAGACCCGAAACACCTCAGAGTCTGCAGAAATGGACTAATTTGGAAATTTAATTTTAATTAATTATATCTATATATAGAAATCATTCCATATAAATATTCTTGGTGTATGATTGCTGAAACGATATTTAGAAAGTGTATGGGTCTTGATATTTGAAATACAGAGGATTCTTACGAGACCAATAACATTATATTCGATAAAGAATATTCTTTTATAAATCTTTTCTGTTTTTCAAAATCAGATCATAATTGCTGATATTTTGTTTCTGCAAATCATAACCCAATGTGAATCTTTGAATCTTTCTATATCATTCACTTTTATGTTAAATGTCACCTAAGTGTTCCTTGATAACTATTTTCTACAGATCAATAAATCCCTGGCAATATACTCACTCTACAAGATTATATATTCATAAATTTTATAGATCGTTTTGCTTATAATATACGCAATGTGGTGTTACAAATGTATAGTATCTTGGATAATTAATCGAATAGCATTAATTCAGTCGTCACTTCTTATACTTGATTTTTAAATGTGCTATTTCTAATAGTGGAATGAATTATTTCCGATATAATCCAAAAGGAAATAATATTGTGAAATGACTTGGACACCTCTAATTAAAATTATAGGAATTATTCATTTACACAATTTCATTACTTACATTTTTCAGCCCTTTAGCCGGCAATTTATTTCGAAACAACGCGAACTCACGGCCGAAGGAGATAAACCCGCCTTTATTACCTTATTTTTTGGTGGTTCGCGTTTTGGGCACCCCAATATCCCTGTTGCAATTCTTTTCTGTTCGAAGTCGAGCACTACACTCGTGTGGATAATTCAGTGTTGAATAAATATATAGTTGGGATGGTGATAGAGAGGCTCTAGGCTGTGACTAGGCTGAATATAACACCGTGGTAGTGCTTTGACTTCGTAACAGAAATATTGCAACCAGGATAATACTTATCCACAAGAAAACACTGTTTTTCTAAGTTCAAAATAAAATAATGCAATGCCAAATTTCTATCCTTCCTAGAACTCGAATTTGACATTCGAGATTTTTCCTTGTCAAAACGCTTCTTGATATGAATCAATATCAATAGGTTTTAATCGTAGAAATCGAACAACCGAATAAAAATTTAACGCCTCCATCGCGCTAGCCTCAAGTCTTCTCCAGGTAAAATTTGCATTAATAAATTTTTAGAACCTTATCAGATTTCTGCGAGGATAACAACGTAACGGCCAAACGGATTGTATTGAGGAGAGCAGTCTCGATTGAAATTGATTCGAGAATTTCCGGCCGGTCACTTTTTGGATACACTTTTCGAAAGCCATGGTCACAAGTTCGGCTGCAGATTTTGAAACTTTTGAATTTTCACGATTTTGATAACCACATGAAATTTGCACAGGGGTATGTGCATGTCTATAGCAATAAGATGGCTTCTAATAAATATAATCTATAACTGAACAACTTAAAAAACTTGAATAAAACAAAAAACTACAGGGAAGGCCAATATTGGCCGAAAGTTTTCCTGAAAATATTCGCAATATTAGGCCACTTTTGGCGATATTAGCACTTTCGGCGATGAGGGGGAAAAACAGAAAATATTTTCGTTCGAAAAATGAAAACGCGCGGGCTTTGAATGACGTATACTTTTTAAAATTTTTTAATTATATACGGACTTTTACAGTAGAATTTAAAATATCAAAATGTTTATGATTGGCGTATTTCGGCGAATTTGGGCACTGAAAGAATTTGAGCTAAATCGTGAAATTGCGTAGGTTTTATTTCGGCATTAAATCGGGCTTCCTGTATCTTTAATTTGCAGATTTCAGGTACATGTAATCTGCAGAACAACCAAAAAGTGGCGTTCAGCAGGTTTTTTTCCAATATGTAATGGGTGAAAATTAACGTTCGTAAAAAATCTGAAATTCTCAATAAAAAAGTAAAAAATTACTTGACACGTTGCTTTAAATCAGTGATCTGTCAAGTTGACAGTGTCAACTTCCAAAGATTTTAAATTATTGAAAGATAATTCAAGTAGGCCTTAGCTCTCGGGTAAGACTGGCAGTTTAAAGATGGCTCCAGCCGTCCGTTCGGCTTGTGGAGCAGATTATTAAATGACAATTATGCTATAGTTTTTTCATTACCTAACCAATTAAATCTTATGCTGAAAATTCAAAAATTAATCTCGCTATAATTGAAAAAAATATGCTTCAAAAATTCAATATAATATCTTTATCCAAATATTATGAACAGATTGATAAAACGTATGAGGTATATAAGCCTAATATTAAGTGTGATTTCGTTATGCCATCAGCGCTGAAGACACTCAAGAGAAGTGAAGACTTATATAGCGGCGGTGTTGCCGAATCCGCACTGATGTTGTCCTAAAAGTTGATTGTTCTTAGTGCATTGCTTGATTTGATTACACACCGATAAGAATTAAGCGGTCCCATATCAAGGCCCATTGCCTATATCATACTCAGACACTCACTAAGAAACATCAGTGGGATTCGAACACGCGCTATAGTCTTAGACTATAGCCTATGGAGATAGAACGTTTTTGGATGATGGAGTTCGTCCGTGGGAATGGATATTGGCACTCCAAAAAAGCCTTTAGGGTCAAATGTTTGGCCTGTGCTATTTATTACTGAGGCACTTCGGTAGTAAAAGGTCTTAGAGTGGCCGCGGTCTGGAAGCATTTTGTTCGGAAGGGACCAAAAATCAGGCAAAAATCATAGATAGCGCATTATTCTGTGAAATTTTACGGAAATTATTTTTCTTATTTTTAAAAAAAAATCTAAGATTTTTTGGCGATTCCCTCATTGAGTCGAAAAAAAAGTTGCTCAAAAGTTGACTTTTGACCCCGGGAAATAAACCTTCGTGCAGAATTTACTCATGAATACATATTTTTTTTTAATGTGAAAAAATGGACATTTTGTAGTAGTTGAAAATGGGCAAAAATCGTCATTTCAACAAAAATTAATTTTTTTTTACGGCACAAAATTTATATATTTAAAAGAAATTTATGAATATTTTGTGCCCCAACTGTGTGCTAATCGAAAATCCTGCCCTACTGCGCCTTTGGACACCAGTAGGCGTAACTATGGAGCCAGTGTCCAATCAGAATACACGATTGTCGACTTAATGCAAGAATCTCGCTATGGCTATTTCATTGGTCACTTACACCTACTGGTGTAAAAGGCGCAGTAGGGAGGATTTTCGATATAATAAAGCAAAAAAAATATTTCTTGACCCGGGCTGAAAAAGTTATGACAGATCAACTGGACTTTGCAAGAATATTTTCCCGAAAGTCGCATTATTTCAGATTTGTGATTGAGGATGGCATCCTCAGGATCAGGCTTAAAACGGGATAAAAGGGGGATGGGACTTTCCATCCCTATCCCTCTATGGCTCTGAATTTTCCATCCCTATTAGATTGCGCCTCTTAGCGCAGCCTGTGGTTTGCTAGACCAATAGTTTATAATACGCGTTTCCACATAAGTACGATGATAGCGCATCATTTGGGCATCCTGAAGCAGTGCTTCCGCCAAAGGGATTAGGGATAGAGGTGAAACCGTGAGGGGGATAGGGATGGGATAGGATGGAAAAATTGCAACCCAATAGAGGGAGATAGGGATGGAAAAGCCAT
Organism: Oikopleura vanhoeffeni; assembly: GCA_004367855.1. Lineage (NCBI taxonomy): Eukaryota > Metazoa > Chordata > Appendicularia > Copelata > Oikopleuridae > Oikopleura > Oikopleura vanhoeffeni. The sequence continues at coordinate 162,046 of SCLH01001223.1, forward strand.
CCCCCTTTATCCGCGTTTAAGCCTGATCCTGCAGGATTGCCATTCCTCAATCACAAATCTTGAAATAATGCGCCACTTTCAGTGGAAAATATTCTTGCAAAGTCCAGTTGATCTGTCAGTAAACTTTTTTCAGCCCGGGTCAAGAGATATTTTTTTTGCTTTATTTATATTCGACAAATGCCTCCCTTACTGCGCCTTTTTACCACGCAGTAGCGTGAAGTGACCAATGAAAATAGCGAGATTCTTGCATAAGTCGACAATCGTGTATTCTGATTGGACACTGCTCCATAGTTACGCCTACTGGTGTCCAAAGGCGCATAGGGCGGATTTTCGATCATAGCACACAGTTGGGGGCTACAAAATTTCAATAAATTTCTTTTAAATATATAAATTTTGTCGCTAAAAAAAAATTAATTTTGTTGAACATGACGATTTTTGCCCATTGTTCAACTACTCAAAATGTCCATTTTTCACATTAAAAAAAAAATATGTTTCATGATGTAACGACTGCACGAAGTTTATTTCCCGGGGTCAAAAGTCAACTTTTGAGCAACTTTTTTTCGACTCAATTGAGGGAATCGCCAAAATCTTAGATATTTTTTTTTAAAAATTAAGAAAATGATTTCCGTAAAATTCCTACAAATAATGCGCTATCTATGATTTTTCCTGAATTTTGGTCCCTTACCGCCGAAAATGCTCAGAACCGCGGCACTCTAAGACCTTTTAGCTACCGAAGTGGCCTCAGATAATAAATACACAGGCGACCCCATTTTGACCCTAAAGCTTTTTGGAGTGCCATATCCTTTTCTCCACGACGAACTCCATCATCCAAAAACGTTACTATCTCGCATAGCTATAGTCTAAGACTATAGCGCGTGTTCGAATCCCACTGATGTTTCTTAGTAGATTGTCTTAGAGTAATATATAGCAAGGGCCTTGATAATGGGCCGCTTAATTTTATTCGGTGGTGTAATCAATCAGCAAATGCACTAAGACAATCACTTTAGACAACATCAGTGGGATCCAACACCAGCGCTATATAAGTCTTCACTTCTCTTGAGTGTCTTCGCGCTGATGGCTACACGAAATCACACTTTAATATTTAGGCTTAATACCTCATACGTTTTTCAAATCTGTTTCATAATATTGGATAAGTAGTTATAATTGAATTTTTGAACTAATTTTTTTCATTATTAGCGAGATTAATTTTTGAATTTTCAGCACTAAGATTTAATTGGTTAGGTTAATGAAAAAACTATAGCATAATTGTCATTTAATAATCTGCTCCACAAGCCGAACGGACGGCTGGAGCCATCTTTAAACTGCCAGTCTTACCCGAGAGCTAAGGCCTACTTGAATTATCTTTCAATAATTTAAAATCTTTGGAAGTTGACACTGTCAACTTGACAGATCACTGATTTAAAGCAACGTGTCAAGTAATTTTTTACTTTTTTATTGAGAATTTCAGATTTTTTACGAACGTTAATTTTCACCCATTACATATTGGAAAAAAACCTGCTGAACGCCACTTTTTGGTTGTTCTGCAGATTACATGTACCTGAAATCTGCAAATTAAAGATACAGGAAGCCCGATTTAATGCCGAAATAAAACCTACGCAATTTCACGATTTAGCTCAAATTCTTTCAGTGCCCAAATTCGCCGAAATACGCCAATCATAAACATTTTGATATTTTAAATTCTACTGTAAAAGTCCGTATATAATTAAAAAATTTTAAAAAGTATACGTCATTCAAAGCCCGCGCGTTTTCATTTTTCGAACGAAAATATTTTCTGTTTTTCCCCCTCATCGCCGAAAGTGCTAATATCGCCAAAAGTGGCCTAATATTGCGAATATTTTCAGGAAAACTTTCGGCCAATATTGGCCTTCCCTGTAGTTTTTTGTTTTATTCAAGTTTTTTAAGTTGTTCAGTTATAGATTATATTTATTAGAAGCCATCTTATTGCTATAGACATGCACATACCCCTGTGCAAATTTCATGTGGTTATCAAAATCGTGAAAATTCAAAAGTTTCAAAATCTGCAGCCGAACTTGTGACCATGGCTTTCGAAAAGTGTATCCAAAAAGTGACCGGCCGGAAATTCTCGAATCAATTTCAATCGAGACTGCTCTCCTCAATACAATCCGTTTGGCCGTTACGTTGTTATCCTCGCAGAAATCTGATAAGGTTCTAAAAATTTATTAATGCAAATTTTACCTGGAGAAGACTTGAGGCTAGCGCGATGGAGGCGTTAAATTTTTATTCGGTTGTTCGATTTCTACGATTAAAACCTATTGATATTGATTCATATCAAGAAGCGTTTTGACAAGGAAAAATCTCGAATGTCAAATTCGAGTTCTAGGAAGGATAGAAATTTGGCATTGCATTATTTTATTTTGAACTTAGAAAAACAGTGTTTTCTTGTGGATAAGTATTATCCTGGTTGCAATATTTCTGTTACGAAGTCAAAGCACTACCACGGTGTTATATTCAGCCTAGTCACAGCCTAGAGCCTCTCTATCACCATCCCAACTATATATTTATTCAACACTGAATTATCCACACGAGTGTAGTGCTCGACTTCGAACAGAAAAGAATTGCAACAGGGATATTGGGGTGCCCAAAACGCGAACCACCAAAAAATAAGGTAATAAAGGCGGGTTTATCTCCTTCGGCCGTGAGTTCGCGTTGTTTCGAAATAAATTGCCGGCTAAAGGGCTGAAAAATGTAAGTAATGAAATTGTGTAAATGAATAATTCCTATAATTTTAATTAGAGGTGTCCAAGTCATTTCACAATATTATTTCCTTTTGGATTATATCGGAAATAATTCATTCCACTATTAGAAATAGCACATTTAAAAATCAAGTATAAGAAGTGACGACTGAATTAATGCTATTCGATTAATTATCCAAGATACTATACATTTGTAACACCACATTGCGTATATTATAAGCAAAACGATCTATAAAATTTATGAATATATAATCTTGTAGAGTGAGTATATTGCCAGGGATTTATTGATCTGTAGAAAATAGTTATCAAGGAACACTTAGGTGACATTTAACATAAAAGTGAATGATATAGAAAGATTCAAAGATTCACATTGGGTTATGATTTGCAGAAACAAAATATCAGCAATTATGATCTGATTTTGAAAAACAGAAAAGATTTATAAAAGAATATTCTTTATCGAATATAATGTTATTGGTCTCGTAAGAATCCTCTGTATTTCAAATATCAAGACCCATACACTTTCTAAATATCGTTTCAGCAATCATACACCAAGAATATTTATATGGAATGATTTCTATATATAGATATAATTAATTAAAATTAAATTTCCAAATTAGTCCATTTCTGCAGACTCTGAGGTGTTTCGGGTCTTGGATGAATTTTACGCCCATTATTAAATGTTATACTCAAGATCTATCTTTTCATAAGACCGTAGCTCAACATTCCCACAATTACAAAAGTTTATGCAGCTGTTCCAAAACACTCCATGAAATTATTAAGGTGTACAAGCAATGATCCTCTCGACGAGTGGTCAATGTCCTCAATTAATTTCAACGTACCTACGGTTGTTAGAGGCAATGATATCAAAAATGCAATTTATGTCCAAAAAAACTGCATTTTTGTATGCAAACTTACACACAGATAGCGTCGGAACTCGTTTTTACATTCCAAATTTTAATTCTCAATAAATATATCGTCAGAAAATTTTATGAAACATTAGAAAATTTTTCTAATACGAATAACCCAATTATGCTGAAAGATGAAGAAGGGAAATTGATAAAGTTTGCTTTAGCAAAAATGCTAACAGCAATTCAAAACATTACTTTAGGCTCCAGGCCTTGCCAAAAATTTATTTTTCATTGTGATAGAAGAGATAAGATCACGTGCAAAACATATTGGAGGCGACTAGAGAACAATTTAGTTAGATTTGAGGCATTGTCCAGCGATTTTTTTTTATTATATCAAAGCCCGAAAAAAACTAAGAAATGAAAATAATGATATGTTAAAAATTTACTTAAAATTATAATTTTCGTGATAAAAAATATAAAAAGAGTGAAAACAGAGACTCGGGCCAATTTTATCTTGATTTGTTCAAAATTTAAAGCAAATCCTCACAACTCAGCTTTGTGAAATATTTCATAAATAATCGTTTTGACGATTATAATTTATTCAATCAGAAAATTTTTATTTCCAAAAATGATTCAGGAAATTTTTTTCGCATTATTTTCTACTTGAAAAGTTATATCAAAAAAAAACGCCCACAAAATATTTCCAAAAAATAGTCATATAAATAGTGGCGTAAAACTTTATTGATAAAAAAAATAAGCAAGGAAGAAAATAAATTGCTACTCAAAATCGTTGAGTGTTGAAAGTATCGGAAAATAAATCAAAAATAATCGGTTACGCGGTTTTGATCCAATAGGTAAAGTTCACGTATGACGATTGAAACAAATGCTTGACGACCCGTTGGTTTCAAAATGTGATGGCAGTTATAAAGGTCTTATTTTATCCAGATTTTTTTCACAAAAATATTTTCCGCACAACAAACAGAAGAATTACCTCAGTGGTATTTGGAGCTATTATTTTCAGATGATTCAGAAGTTGAGCTGGTACTGGGCTCACTGTGTTTTCTTATTTTGAAAAAAAACCAGAATGTGAAGACCAACTAAGAAACACAGTATCTTAGGAGCACAGGATTTTGACATTTTAAAAATGCCGGTATTCCAAAGCTAATCAGCTGAGCTCGAATGCGACCGGGTTTTTTCAAATACGATTTTTTGTAACGTTATTCGAATGTACCGGTAAAATCAAAATTTCCGGTTATTTATGGCTTCAATGATTTGAAACGTATCAAAAAAAATGCGCAACGATCGGTTTTTTTGGGACAGGATCATGAACCAACGTCTTGGTAACGACAAGGAGGTGCTTATAGCATGCCATGGACTAAGTAGGAACGGCAAAATAGTTTGGTACTGCGGCAAAATGAAAAACCATTTTTGAACCTGGCCACTGTGGTGCTTGAAATGTTTTTTTTTTTAATATTTCAAGTAAAATTTTCAAGCTAAAACATAGGCCCAATTTCAATAAATGGTTTTTTTTTGCATTTTTGAGCCAGTAGCTAAAATCTTTGAAAAAAATTGTACTGAGAAGATTTTTTTAAGGCTACAAATTATGCATGTTAACTCACAAAAATGCTAAGGGGGTGTTTAATAGGCAGGCCAGTATCTATGTTACTGGAAGTGCTGTCAACTTTAATTTTACGATTGCTGATCTCTAAGTGGCCGTTTAGTTATATGAATTTAAATTGTGAAAAAATTCAAAATTTTACAAAAAAATAATTGATTTTTTTTAAGTTGTCTCTAAAAATGAGAAAATGTTTTTTGTTTTTGCGTGAGAACGCCGTGAATAATGTTGGCCATGAGTTTATTAATCCCGTTTCCCAGAAAACATGATAGTATGCGAACTCTTTTGATATTATTCCAAAAATTGATACGATGACCTTGATCTCAAAAAATTAATTTTCAACTGTGATCGCTGGGAGTTTAGGCCAGAAAGAAGGTTGACCATCAGAACAATTTCATTTTTTCTAAATTTTCTCGAAAATGTTCTATCATTGAATGGAAAATATTTATTCTTAAACTACAACGACAAAAAACAACCACTTTAGTTGCCAACAATGGCCAAAAACGACAAATTTTGCTCGCGGTCAACTCCATTTACCGGTTGGTTCGAACATGCTATGATACAAGTTGGAATTAAATGGGGTTCCAAAGATTACGAACCTTTTATTCACTGAAGTTTTATCAGATGTGCCATGAAGGAATTAAAAAGATATGAGCCTTTGAAAAAGCCTTTCCATTCCTATACAAACCCCCTTAAGAAAGAAACGTGTTGCCTTCCCATAATAGACGTGAACTTATATTTCGAGTTTTTTACCTGAAATATACCCTTTCATACGGATAGTACGGATAGATATAATAGTTTATATATTTGAGTTTGGGCCATTACTTCAAAATTCTGGCCGAAAACTAGGATTTTGGAAACGTACTACTTTCGGCCAAATTAAGAAAAATTATTTAAAATTTTTATCATTTTTTATTCATTTTTAAAATCCTATTAATAGATATAATTCACGAAAACTTTGCAAACGCACCTAGTTAGATCATCTTGCCAATGAAAACTTGAGCATCATTCTAGAAAGGAAAGTTCGAAACCGATTCATTTTCATTTTGGTTCCCAAGTTTCAAGTTTGGGGAATTTCATCTCATAGTGTCCTCAAAATGGCCCAGAAAGAAGCAGAGATTTGTCTCTGAAAACTTTATTAGCCGCTGCAAAGTACCGTGGATCCATTGGCTATTTTAGAAATAGACAGATTTTACATAACTATTACGAGGTAAGATCAAAGATTCGAAGCGACGAGGAGTGAAAATGTGTAGCGTATGGGCCAACGGTATGGGGCAAAAAAATGGCAAGGTTTCCGCCTGATTTCTAAGGCATTTGGGCTATTGACGGTAGATTTCAAGGTGGTTTAAATTATTTGACATAACACTTGAATAGTAAATTCGAAAAAAATATGGTTTTGAATTTTGTTTTGATTGACCCAAAAAATATTTTTTTGAATGTTGCGGAAGTTGGCAAATTGTGATTGTTTTTTGACCTATTTGGAACATGTTCAGAAGGCCCTGGACAGTTTTCAATAAAAATCTAGCCAATAATTAGACAGTTTTTCAGCTTATGAGAAATGACTATAAAACTGAGATCGGAATAAGTTTCAAAAGATGTCATTACATTTACGGAACAGCGGCAATCATTGCTGTCCGGTAAGCAGCTTACCATCTCAAATGACAAAAATTAGGTGTTTTGTAAAAATCGTCATCGTCTGTGTCACATTTCATAAAACTGAGTTCTAGATTTCCAGCATTTTCACCAAATTAGTTAGAACTTAATTCAATTACCTTTGGGCACCAAATATTAACATTTTATTCACCATTAAATTTTACCTCGCCAAGTTTTTTTTCGATGGATGCTTATAGGACCCTTGTCTATACTTATATTCATATAATCACTAAGACAACATTAGTGGGGATTCGAACACGCCGCTATAAGATAGTAAAGCGTTTTTTGAGATGGGAGTTCGTTCCCGAAGTAAAGTTATTGAACTTTTCAAATGTTAAACATTTTAGGTTTCCCGGTTTTAACGATTTACGTTCTGCAACTTGTAACGTTTTGCAAGTCATGCGAGAATTTAGCTCAATAATGAGTGATGAATTGAAAACGATCGCTGGCTTTGCTGAACGAGCCACAGGACATTCTATCCAGAGCCAGTAGTTCGGCGGTAGATCTATGCAATGTAATCAGAAAAAAATACAAAAACTGATGCAATTTACAGTCAAAATTAAAAACGCAAGAGGAAAATATTATTTGTTTAGTTTTTATTTAAATCAGGCAGTGTGTGATATTTATCACACAAAAGTATTATTCATCATTCTAGTTTGGGACGATGCGAAAGAATTTCATGAAATACAGGGTAGAATTTTTTGAAAAAATTTAATCAGAAAACATAAACCGTCTGGACTTGAAATTTCGGTTAGTCTCCGGTCTAGAAATAGCACAATATTCAAAATACAGGGTTGTAAGATTTTTTCCCTTCTTTTTCCAAATTGGGAGAGCGATGAGAACGCTAATGAGAACGATTAATTTTGCAAAAAACCTACGTATTGGCTCAGATTCGAACCAATCCGAACGGCGGAGAGCAAGGGTTATCCAATTCGGAAAAAAGAAGGGAAAAACCTAACACCCAGGCCTAATTGAGCTGCTAGATTTAGAGTGCTCGTGAACGTTCAACCTACATGTAAATCTCAGACGCTCAACTACGGCAATCAAACATGCGTGATACTATTGCCCTACGGAGCTGCTTAAAACTTACATACAAGTGTGAACAGTAGATATCACGATGCGCGCTGCGATGCGCACACACTAGAATAATTTTGCGGACCCTTCGTTTTTGGAATCTGGGCAAAAAGAAAGATCTACATTTTATTGAAACTTAACATTCAACTAAGGTTAAATGACAGTGTGGCTCACCTCCTTTGGGAGGAATTTGTATTTTTAAAAGAATTTTTGTTTTTCCTCAAAATTTTCCATTGAATTATTAAGTTCTGGCGCATCGGTACAATTTATTTTGATTTTAGTTTAATTCTATCGTTTAAACTAATAAATAATTATCATTTTCATTGCTAGCGGAACGTTTTCGAATATTTAAGTTATTCATTGTCAAGCAATGTTTTTTCATTAAAAACTGGATACCAGTAAACTCAAAAGTAACAAGGAAATAGTTCTAGAAAAATTTTGAATAAATAATGTTTTAAATTTTTCAAGTTACTTTTTATGAAAGAATTTAGGAATCCTAAAATAGACTAATCGATTTTTTTTTAAAGATTTACATCAAACGTTATTGTATTTCTTCCAACTGATAAGCCAAATTTCTTCTAATTATTTTTTATGAACAGCTAATCACCGGCTTGTATTGGTTTTCAGAAAAAAAATTCACCCATAGTATAAAAATTTAGTTTTTGAGAACAGACTCGATATGATGAATTCATGGTTTTTCGGTCATCGTCATCACCCGTTGGAGTTAATTTATGGTTTTATTATGTTTACAAATGAGTTTTTTCTCTTGATATTCTCGCTTCATCAAAAGTTCGTGAAATATTTTGTTACTTTTAAGCAGGCAAATTATTATTTTGAATATTATTTAAACCGGCACCTTCTTTTCACAAGTACTTGGATGCACCATGCACTCGCTGAGGCCCAGTATTGGGGTTGCCCCACTGGTTCTCGCAATTAGATCATGCAAGGACCGGTACATTTTGGTACCGGTTACTTCCAACCTTAAAAATTTTTTATTTCATTTTTCAGAAATTATGTCATACCCACATTAATTATTATTTAATTTATAACTCCCGTAGTGTCTTTTNGTTATGACAGATCAACTGGACTTTGCAAGAATATTTTCCCGAAAGTCGCATTATTTCAGATTTGTGATTGAGGATGGCATCCTCAGGATCAGGCTTAAAACGGGATAAAAGGGGGATGGGACTTTCCATCCCTATCCCTCTATGGCTCTGAATTTTCCATCCCTATCCCATCCCTATCCCCCTCGGTTTATCCCTTCTATCCCTATCCCTTTTGGAAGCCTGCTCAGGATGCCCAAATGATGCGCTATCATCGACTTTGTGGAAACGGTATTATAAACTATTGGTCTAGCACAACCACAGGTGCGCTAGAGGCGAATCTATTTTTGGTGGTTTGAACAACACCACGGTATTAAGGGGGTTGTGGGTGTAGAATGTTGGAATAGCTGGGGAAAATTGACACTTCTCCAGCTGGACTTGAAGGGTCGATAATGGGTGTATAAGGATAAATGAGAAAAAAATACTGAAGACTAAAACCTTTCTTTCAACTCCAACTAAAATTTTTCGATTCTGGTTAAGGGTTACTCACTGGTGCCGCACTAAAAAACGGTAAATATATGTACTGTATTCACAAAATTCGTTAATACTCGGTCAATTTTGCTTCAAATTGAATAAAACAAATATATTTTGAAAAGTATAAAGTTTTCGAATAGTTTCCCCTTTCGCCCGTTGAAAAAAATCTCTGTTGGTTTTTAAAAGTAAAAATAGGTTCATTTGTTATAATTTCTTTGCTGATGGTAAAGTTTAGCAATCCAGTTTTGTGTTCGAACGCCTACGCTCGGGCGCCCCCGCTTTCGAAACGGAACCAATCACATCATCTCATTTTATTATTTTTAAGAATTTATTATTGTTAGAACGATTCTAGAAAATATATAAACTATTTTCTTCCAATCATGCATTCTTTACACCCACAACCCCCTTAACCCTCCGAAGCATATTAAAAAAAGTTCCGCCGAGGCANCTAACCAATTAAATCTTTAGTGTGAATAATCAAAAATTATCTCGCTTAATGATGAAAAAAATTGTTCAAAATTCAAATAAATCTTTATCATATTTGCAGATTTGAAAACTATTGAGCTAATTAAGCTAAAATTAAAGTGTGTATTCGTTAGCCAATCAGCGCGAGACACTCAGAGAAGTGAAGACTTATATAGCAGGCGGTTTGGAATCGGCACTGATTGTTGTCAATTATGTTATGATTTGCTTGATTGATTACACACCGATAAGAATTAAGCCGGTACCATTATCAAGGCCCTTGCCTATATTATCTAGACACGCTCACTAAGACAATCAGTGGATTCAAACACGCCATAGTCTTAGACTATAGCCTATGGATAGATAGTAAACGTTTTGAATGGAGTTTCCGTTGGAAAGGAATATTGGCATCTCCAAAGCTTTAGGTCAAATGCTGTGGCTATTTGACTTCTGAGGCACTTCGGTAGATAAGCTTAGAGTGGCCGCGGTCTGAGCATTTTCGCGGAGGACCAAAAATCAGGCAAAATCAAGATACGCATTATTGTAGAAATTTTACCGGAAATTATTTTCTTATTTTTAAAAAAAAATCTAAATTTTGGGCGATTCCTCATTGAGTCGAAAAAAGTTGCTCAAAAGTGACTTTTGACCCGGAAATTAAACTTCGTGAAAATTTACATCATGAAACATATTTTTTTTTTAATTGAAAATGGACATTTTGAGTAGTTGAAAATGGCAAAAAATCGTCATTTTCAACAAAAATTAATTTTTTTTTAGACAAAATTTATATATTTAAAGAAATTTATTGATAATTTGTAGCCCCAACTGTGTGCTATATCGAAAATCCTCCCTACTGCGCCTTTGACACCAAGTAGGCGTAACTTATGGAGCAGTGTCCAATCAGAATACACGATTGTCGACTTATTCAAGAATCCGCTATTTCATTGGTCACTTAACCTACGTGGTTGTAAAAGGCGCAGTAGGGAGATTTGGTCGAATATAATAAAGCAAAAAAATTATCTTGACCCGGCTGAAAAAGTTATGACAGATCAACTGGATTTGCAGAATAATCGAAAGTGCGATTATTTCAGATTTGTGATTGAGGATGGCGATCCTTCAGATCAGGCCTAAACGGATAAAGGGGGATGGGACTTTCCATCCCATCCCCTATGGCTCTGAATTTTCCATCCTATCCCTCTATCCCCTCGGTTATCCCTTCTATCCCTATCCCTTTGGAAGCCTGCTCAGGATGCCCAAATGATGCGCTATCATCGTACTTTGTGGAAACGGTTTTAATAGATTTAGTTTGAGGTTGCGAACATACCAAGGTTGCCTAGAGGCGAATCTATTTATATGGGGTTTGACACACCACGGTAGTGTAGGGTTTTGGTTAGAATGTTGGAATAGCTGTGGAGAAATTGAACACTTATTCTTCAGCTGATTGAAGGGTCCGATAATGTGTGTTAGGATATAGAGATAAGAAAAAATACTGAAGAACTAAACTTTCTTTTTCAACAATCCAACTAAAATTTTTCGATTCTGGTTAAAGGGTTACTCACTGGTGCGCCACATAAAAAACGGTAAATATATGTACTGTATTCACAAAATTCGTTAATACATCGGTCAATTTTGCTTCAATTAATAAAAACAAATATATTTGAAAAGATAAAGGTTTTCGAATAGTTCCCTTTGCCCTTGAAAAAATCTCTGTTTGTTTTTAAAAGTAAAATAGGTTCATTTGTTATAATTTCTTTGCTGATGGTAAAGTTTAGCAATCAGTTTTGTTTCGAACGCCTACGCTTCGGGCGCCCCCGCTTATCGGAAACAGAACAATCACATTCTCAGTTTTATTATTTTTTTAAGATTTATTATTGTTAGAAAGATTCTATAAATAATATAAATATTTCTTTCATATATGCAATTCTTTACCCACAAACCCCCTTTACCCAAGCATATTAAAAAAGTGCGCCCGAGGCATAAATAGCCTTTCAGGCGAGCTATTTATCTTGAGCGTTGGTTTACAGAAACTCTTATTAGATAAACCTATAATTCTTTTCCTTTATGATCAGTAAAAAGTTAGGAATTATTCAGGAAAAACCAAAAAATTCATATTCTAGAAATTTTATGGATTTATTCTTAGAAAAACTTTTGAAGCAACGGTTAATAAAGCCAACGTAGTATACTACCCCATTTGTAAGCTCAGGAAATGTATCCGCGTGAGTTTCAAGTAGCGAAATCCACAAATATTGAATATGGGATGTGTCTCGGTTTGTGAGTGAAACAAAACGGGGTTTAATTTACAAAATCGGGTATTTTGATGAATAGCTTTAGTTTCCAAGTTGCGAAGTCAACTTTATAGTTATATGTTTAACCTATTTAAAGAAATTATACTATCTATTAAAAATTTTACATATTTATAAAATTATTTATAAAAAGTTACAAACAACTTAACATGAGGTAACCACAAATTGAATAGAACAACAAATAAATAAATAAGATTATCTGAAATGTAAAATGGTTTCGTCCCCTTTGACTCCTCCCAAATTGTGTCGGAAAAAGACCACTGAACGGCCGCTGTGTTCAACCGAGATATTTTACCCATTTACTCAAGCCGATAATCAAGCAGGATTATAATTAAGGAATGATCGGTTCATAAAGGGAATAGCAGCTTGCATTTTGCTCATTGCCCTCTAGCACTATATTACGTCAAACCCCTGATAGTTTTGAAATCAGACAGGAAGAATATTTTTGAGAATGCCGAAATTTTTATTCAATTCCTCCGGAAATGACAGACCAAATTCTCTCCCTGGAAATTCCTAGAGATATAATTTCAAACCTATTTTAACAAAACAAGAACAGGAAATTGAACTTGTTGAAAAAATGCTTTGCGGTTAAAAGCTGGCAAAAGTTCGAGGGTTAATCTCAAGCGAATTAAATGTTTTACGAAAATTATTTTCCAGGCTATTCCATGACTCCATAAACACAAATAAAGACTGGGATAAAATGAGGGATTTTGCATAAATGATTTTATATCTATTTTTCCTTAAATTAATGAAAAAATCGAAAAATTTTGAGTTAGGGTCATTTTTCTGGCATTTGAAGGGGATCCATATCCGAAGCGCTCCTTATCACCTTTCTTAGTTGTTATGGAACTTTATACGCTTTAATATTTTCTATTCTATGTTTTTCCTTAAACCCTTTAATTCTAAATTGAAATTTAAAATCGAAATTTTAGATTTAAGCGTCATTTTTCTGCATTTAAGGGGATCATATCACGAATACGAAGCCGCACCTTATCGCCATTTTCTAGAGTTATGGAATTTTTGCATATAATATTTATATCTATTTGTTCCTTAAATTTAATTTCTCCAATCTTGAATGAATATAATCGAAAATTTTCAGACTTTAGGAGTCAATATTTTTGCTCGTGTACATATTAAGGGTGGTGGTCTATATCCCTCGACATAGCCGTCAACCATTACTCCACCCTTCTATTCGTTACGTGTTATGGAGATTTTATGGCTTAAATATTATTATCTATTTTGTCCTTAAAATTTAATTCTAAATTTGATATGAAAACGGAAAATTTTGATTTAAGTCATTCTGCATTTAAGGGATCATATCGAAGCGCTCCTTATTGGCTATATTAAATATACCTAGCGTTATTAATTTTTGTTATGAGTACACAGAGAGAAAGGGTTTTCTTTCCTGCGCACAAACGACATCGCCACTTCAAACTCACCGGGGATGTTTATTCTACAATAACTTGCGCAGTACTCTGTTTTACTCATACTTTTGTCTGATCGATTATATCTGTTGGGAATCAAAAAATATTTTTAAATACGTTCAAAATATTCATGAAAAAAACAAGTTTTTTAGGAAAAAATTGTTAGTTTTCTCGATTTAATAAACTTATATGATTATTATTACAATATTGAAGCAAATATGGTATGAGAGTACAACTCTGGCATGATTTTCACAAATTAAATATTTTTTCAAAAAATATTATTTTATCCATACTAATATCAAAATAAATGAAATTGCACTCCCAAAAAAATATGTTTGCTCCAGATATGTCCAGAAGGCTAATTTTTCTTGTTAATTGTACTCAAAACACTTTCCTAAAAACTGGCTTATTTGAAATTTTAATTCCAAAATTGGATCAAAAATTATTTCTTCGGAAGTAAAACTTAAAGCAAAAAATCGCCTTCCAATCAATTTGTCATAAAATTTGAACCTAGTATCCGAAAAAATTTTAGAAAAAATTTTTAGATTCACATTGTTGAATTTTAAAATGTATAATAAGGAAAAGTTTCTGCGATCATTTTTTGCTGATTTAAAGTGGCTTTAGACTTTCAAAAGGCTATAGAGGGTTAAATAAGCATTTATAGAAAAAGTCCGTAAAAAATCGTTTTTGGTCATTTTTGGAAAAAATTGTAAGAAGATTATTTTTTTCCTCATTTACTTATGTATCGATCCCATGGCCCTACACATGGGTCATTTGGGGTCTTCAGGGACTTTCAAAATCGGTCCTGGCCACTCTAAAAAGGATATCTACTGTATTTAAGAAGTAAAAGATCGCTTCTCAGCAATTAATTATCGGCTTCGATTTTTGTAATTCTTACTTTCTTAGCTCTTTATTTGCAAAATCTATAAAATTCTGTAATTCGTCTCCTTCTAATTCTGCGATAGTGCTCCAATCCACTTCAATATCCTCGATCGAAGCTTGATTATTTTCTTCATTCATTTTTTAGGATTTTTCACTTTTTTATTTTATAAAATTGTTTTTTATTACGATGGGTGAACCCTTACAGGAGAAATGCAAACGTTGAAAAATAAATTCTCCAATTTCTATTTTTATTATTAACAAAATGAATGAATCAAACTAGATGACTCATTCAAATGACGCACGATTTTTATCTGGAAGAATTAAGATCTCGATTTTTCGGGCAAAATAGAAAAAAATCGAGCAAATTTAAATGACTTTTTTATACTTTTTGTACGGTTAAGTTTACGGAGTCAATGATACTGTATCAACTCTAGGAGGACAAATGACACATTTTTTTCATAAATCTATTAACCATAAAAACATGGAATTGAAAGTTATAAGTTATAACTGAAAATATTTACAGGGGGGGGGCAATATCGCCGAAAAAACTACGCAATTTGGCAAAAAAACTTCGTGCGATATCGATCATGATGCCCGAGTAACTTAAATCTCTTATTGCCTATTCTTTTAAAAAGCAAATGAGAGATTTAAGTTACTCGGGCACCATGATGGATATCGAAAATGATCCCTACTGTGCCTTTCTGTCCACGCATACCTGTAGCGTAAGTAGTGACGTTCTGAATGGCTGGCCAGGCGTCACAGGTAGGCGTGGACAGAAAGGCGTAGTAGGGATCATTTTCGATATATGCCTCCAGTACGTGCCAATATCGCCGAAATTTTTTGGCAAAAAACTTTCGGCGATATTGAACCCCCCTGTATATTTTTTAAACAAAAAATTTCATAAAAAAGTCAAGTGAAAAAATAATTTTCGTAAAATTCAAATGAAAAAAGTCTAGAAGCAAAGATTCGACAGAAATAGTCATTGTCGCGAAGTTGTTGGATGCCACACGTCGAGACCTTCAAATTCGGGCTTCAAAAGTATCGAAAAAAATTTGAACAGTTTTTCATTATTTTTTTAATTCAATATTTACACGTTAACNGTGATAACGAGTTCAATTTTTAACCAATCAAATGTAGAATAGCTGTCATATCTGTATTGAAGAACAGTTATATAAATACAGGAAATTTGTGATAAATAACAGAACACATATTTTTATTAAAAAAAAGGGATTATTCGGGATCCCGAGTCGGGATCGGGATATCCCGACCTCGGGATCGGGATTGAAAAAATAATAACACTCGGGATCGGGATTGAAAAAAAATTTATGAGTCGGGACCGGGCGGGATCGGGATTGAAAACTCATCCCGTTTTAGAACACTGCCATGATGGATATCGAAAATTATCCCTACTGTGCCTTTCTGTCCACGCCTACCTGTAGCGTAGGTAGTGACGTTCTGAATGGCGCTCTGAATGGCTGGCCAGGCGTCACAGGTAGGCGTGGACAGAAAGGGGCAGTAGGGATCATTTTCGATATAGGCCTCCAGTACGTGCCAATATCGCCGAAATTTTTTGGCAAAAAACTTTCGGCGATATTGAACCCCCCCTGTATATTTTTTAAACAAAAATTTCATAAAAAAGTCAAGTGAAAAAATAATTTTCGTAAAATTCAAATGAAAAAAGTCTAGAAGCAAAGATTCGACAGAAATAGTCATTGTCGCGAAGTTGTTGGATGCCACACGTCGAGACCTTCAAATTCGGGCTTCAAAAGTATCGAAAAAAATTTGAACAGTTTTTCATTATTTTTTTAATTCAATATTTACACGTTAACGAATATGGACCATACATCATCTATGATATTAAAAAAAGTACTTATTTTGTTTTCCTGCCAAAAAACAACGAATTTTTCTATTGGATAACCAATATATATGGTCCATATTTTGGCAGGAAAATAAAATTAGTACTTTTTTTGATATTTTGAATTATTTTCGAGTCATTTTATCGGCTTGAAAACCGGAAGTGGAAGAGTACACAAAATTTCTAGGTTTAAATTTTTTCTAGGCGCAAATGTCACATGTGACAGCCGACATTTTCGCTTTTTTTCGATGAAATTCCAGAATGTTCTATAACTTTCATGTCTTATGTTTTCGTCTGACGAAAATTCGAGAAGATACTTTAATAAAAACGGTCCACAAATTCTTATAGAATATTCACGAACGATCAAGTCTTCTTTATAAATCGTATATATAAAGCGAGAGGTAGTAACACTATTTCATCAAAAAAAATCTTGACAACCTCCTAAGAAAAGTCAACTGTTGAAGAAATCACAACTGCCCATCGATACCGCTCAAACCTAGCTCACACTCACCCAGAGAAAAGATCAAAAAACAGACGTACAATTTTCAAGAGATAAATTTCGAATAATTTTCTAGAGCGAGTTATTTTCTGTCAGTTTTATACAAAAAAATAATTACAAAAATTCAATAGAATGTCAGCAATAGGAATTGATTTAGGCACCACCTACTCCTGTGTTGGTATCTTCCAACATGGAAAGGTTGAGATCATCGCCAATGACCAGGTAATTATTTAAAATATACAATAAAAAACATTTTGAAAGAGGGTCAAGATAATTTTCTAAAATGTGTGTAGTTTTTATAGCAAATCTTAAGAGAAATCACGAAAAAAAAGGATGAAAATTTCATCATGAAATAACGCATGTCACATTTTTGCTTGCGATCTTATTTTTTTTCCTCAAAACTGCTTGACGCCGATTATTGGTCAATGAGAATTTGGATTTGTACAACACCTACATGTCTGTAAATTTAAACGTTCTGATTTGCCGAAGGTGAGCTTCAGCAAAAACTAAGATCGCGAGCAAAAATGTGACATGTTGTGAGGTCGGAAAGATTCATAAATAAAGTACTTCGGTTTATTTAGTTTTTTTACTTGAATATGAAAATCATTTTCATTGGTTACTATGGCCCATAGTCTATGGGCTTCAAAAAATGGCAATCATTTTTATAAAAAAAAATTACAATTATTATTTGTCAATCTAAAGTGTTTATTTGATAACCTTAAAAACCACGGCGCTCATTGGTTGTGGAAATCACGTGGTTCACAGCTGTGTTCAACCTTTTAATGTAAAGGGTGTGAAATCACGGGTGAAACTTTGGTACAGAACTCATATTTTTTTTGGTTTTGATATTTAAAATAAAATATAATTGCGCTCCCTGAGAACGCTTTGATATCTCTCTTTAGTAACAGAAAAAATAAAAATCATACTAACAAAAATGTTATAAAAAGTTTAAATTTTACTGCAATTTTTGTTGTGTCTTTTTATACTGAAATTAAGAACATAAGTAATTTTAAAACCTGCAAATTCTAATTATTTTTCGTCCAATACAAGAAAAAGTACAAGAAAATATAAAAATTACATGACAATTGTTCTTCGAAACAAATACTTTGAATTTTGCAAATATTTTACTGAAATAGAATAAATTGGTGTTAAAAATAACAATGAGCTGTGTCTCAAACCTTAAGTATCTCAAGTTCGCCCGCTAGTGGTCGCTGATTGTCACTAAAATGAATGTCTCTAAAAGCTAAATAATCTTTATTTATCTTCAATAAAATATTTTTGTGAACGCCCTTAAAAGCTTTGACCGTCGAAATTTTCATTAAAAGTAGTCGGTTAAATACACAGTTTTAAAAGCAAAATTTCTAAAATTGACTTTTTAATTTACAAATTTAAACCGAAAACTATTAATCAAAGTTTTTAAAGTTAAATTTGCATTTATTATTATGACATTAAATTTTTTCGTGGAAAGGTATTTCACACATTAAAATATCTAGCAATTCGAAATTTTTTGCAAACCACGTGATCGTATTTTATTGATTGAGTGATAATTTATGAACACTAAAATAACTTAAATTTTAGGGAAACCGAACTACTCCCTCGTATGTTGCCTTTACCGATTCTGAACGTTTGATCGGAGATGCTGCCAAGAACCAAGTAGCAATGAATCCAAATAACTCTGTTTTTGACGCCAAACGATTAATCGGACGTAAATTTGACGACCCAACCGTCACCGCCGACAGAAAGCACTGGTCTTTCGAGGTTGTTGACGACGCTGGTCGACCAAAAATCCAAGTTGAACACAAGGGAGAGACTAAACAGTTTTACCCAGAAGAAATTTCCTCAATGGTCCTCGTCAAGATGCGAGAAACCGCTGAAGCTTACCTCGGCAAAGATGTCCCAAATGCCGTTGTTACCGTCCCTGCTTATTTCAACGATTCTCAGGTATTTTGAAAATAATAACTCGAAAACTTGAACAAAAAAATTTGATTTTGAATTATTGATTTAACGAAATTTTTTTAGGTTGGAGTTTTTTTAAAGCTTTTGAGTTTTTTTAAGCTGGAGTTTACATTTTTTGTCGACAAAATTTCCGTTGACGTTTTTAAAATGCCTACATGTATATTTTACTAGCAAAAGTGCGTAGGCGGAAGTTAGCAACTGCACTTGCAAGTAAGATACTACGAAGTACAAATTACGAAATGTTTCATTTTTCGAAAAATATTAATTTGGATTTAAACCGGTTAGTTTATTGTATGAAAATAATCGAAAATTTCAATTTTTGTGACACCAGATTTTTATTGCACACATTTTCCGTCAAATTATTTAAACTTTTGCACACACACATTTTTTATGCATAAAATAGAAGAAAAAAAGACCATAAATGTATAATCCAAAGTTTTAATGAAAGTTTTTTCATTTTTGCCGCCAAAAAATTACTTGTTTAGGATGGAATATCCTTCAAATAATTTTATTATAAACATGTATATCATTTTTAAGTAAAATAATTTTACTAAAAGTAAGCAATTTAAAATTCAAGTTAGTTTAACGATTTTTTAATGGCAATACTTATTTGAGGATATAATATCCTGGATATTCGCTTTTGATGGTCCTGTTTTTTAATATGTAGTGAAATTCTGTAGGATTTTGACAGTACATTCAGTTAAATATACAACTTAAACTTTTGAACCAAAATTAAAATATTTTCAATTTTTATTAATTATTTATAACACTTTCAAATAATTATTGTTTTTAGCGTCAAGCCACCAAAGATGCTGGAGCCATCGCTGGTTTGAACGTTCTTAGAATTATCAACGAACCAACCGCTGCTGCTATTGCTTATGGTCTTGACAAGAAGGTCGGATCTGAGCGAAACGTTCTTATCTTCGATCTTGGAGGTGGTACTTTCGATGTTTCTATCCTTTCTATCGAAGACGGAATCTTTGAAGTTAAATCTACCGCTGGAGACACCCATTTGGGAGGTGAAGATTTTGACAACAGAATGGTCAATCACTTCATTCAGGTAATTTTGAATAACTGTGATATAATAATTCGAAAATGCTGTTTAATATCTAATCTTTTTAATTTTCGCTCCAAAACATGACATGAAATAATAACTTTTTGTTAATAATCGAATAACCAAAGTTTCGCAAAAAGTGAAAAAAAAACATTTTTTGCATGTTTTAAAAATTTTATTTTTGGAGCGAAAATTGAAAAAATGACACTATCTTTCATCAAAATTTTTTTCTATTTATCTGGTATGTTATGCCTAAAATTTAATTTTTCGCAATCACTACCATCTACAGACTACTGTAGTCCGACTACACTAACTTACCATTTATGGAAACCCACTTTCGAGAAAAAAATGGTTTCCATAAATGGTTATGGGTTTCCATTAAAGGGTTATGGGTTTCCATTACAGGGTTATGGGTTTCCATTACAGAGTTATGGGTTTTCATTACAGGGTTATGGGTTTCCATTACATGGTAATTTTTGGCAAAATTTGTTTTCAGCCGAAAAATTGAAAAACATTTTAGATTTTTTCTCTAAAATACATGTTCAGAGATCAATTATAAGGCAGCCGAAATCAACAAAATTTTAAGAAGAGTTTTTAGCAAATTACACACCAAAAACAGAGTTTGTTTTACTCAAACATGCCTTGTTTTTCAAAAATGGTTTCCATAAATTATAATTCCTTGTTTTTCAAAAATTATTTCCATAAATGGTAATGGGTTTCCATTAAGGTTTATGGGTTTCCTTTACATGGTAATAGGTTTCCATTACAGGGGGTTTCCATAAATGGTTAGTTAGTGTTCATGTTATCTTTCAATTTCGTGTAAAAAAGTTAAAAAAAAATTTAGATACTTACTTTTTAATTTCGCGCCAAATTATTTTGTTTAATGTAATGAATTTGTTCAATTTTGCGCAATAATTACAGTGGATCTTTAAATTACGCGCCGAAAAATTATGAAAAACATATTTTTGATGCACAAAATTTGTTTTCAATATTTAAAATCTTTATTTTAGGAATTCAAGCGAAAGCACAAAAAGGATATGTCCGGCTCTAAACGAGCTGTCCGACGTCTCCGAACTGCCTGCGAGCGAGCCAAGAGAACTCTTTCATCCTCGACCCAGGCCGCTATCGAAATTGATTCCCTTTTCGAAGGTATCGATTTCTACACCTCAATGACCCGAGCCCGATTTGAAGAA
Source organism: Oikopleura vanhoeffeni (assembly GCA_004367855.1). Lineage (NCBI taxonomy): Eukaryota > Metazoa > Chordata > Appendicularia > Copelata > Oikopleuridae > Oikopleura > Oikopleura vanhoeffeni. The sequence continues at coordinate 183,173 of SCLH01001223.1, forward strand.
CTTTGTTCCGATCTTTTCCGAGGCACCATGGACCCAGTTGAAAAATCTCTCCGAGACGCTCGAATGGACAAAAACGATATTAACGATATTGTTCTTGTTGGAGGATCTACCCGAATCCCAAAAGTCCAAAAGCTTCTTCAAGATTATTTCAACGGTAAAGAGTTGAACAAATCTATCAACCCAGACGAAGCCGTCGCCTACGGAGCTGCAATTCAAGCTGCCATCTTATCCGGAGATAAATCCGAGGAAATTCAGGTATGATGTTCGAAATATTAAAATTTGGGCCAAAATAAAATTTCTTAATAAATTTGTATCTCAAAATCAGAATCGAGAATTAAGATACATTTGAAAACTGAGTTTTCGACAAATTTTTCGATTAATTTCATGATGAAATTTTGAATTTCTGTCAATTTTTTTTTCAACTTTTGAACAATAATTTGCATTACTTTTATTTTTCCATAATCACCTAAAATAAATTTCTGCGTTAATTGGGACGAAAATGCCAAAATAAAAATGTGAGATTTTGATTGGTCGGAACTTTAATCCAATCAGAAGCGAAAATTTTAATTCTTTCTCAAACTCAGTTTTTACACTGATTCCGTATTCATCATGAAATTACAATTATTATATTCAGGATCTTCTCTTATTGGATGTCGCTCCATTGTCAATGGGTATTGAAACTGCTGGAGGTGTCATGACCGCTCTTATCAAGAGAAACACCACCATCCCAACCAAACAAACCCAGACTTTCACCACTTACTCAGATAACCAACCAGGTGTACTCATCCAGGTTTTTGAAGGTGAACGATCGATGACCAAGGATAACAATCTTCTCGGAAAATTCGAACTTTCAGGTAAATAAAGTTATTTTTTTCGAAAATACTTTTTTTTTCAAATTTTTATAAAAACAAAGTGCAATTACTACTTTTCTTCATCGGTTATTTGACTGTTCAATTTTAAGAATGATAAAATGAATTCCAGAATTTTATGAATATTTCAATGTATTCTTATTTTATATGGATAAGGGGTCCTCAGTTGACAGATCGTGACTATTTGAATGATTCAAACAACGCGAGATAGTAGCACCCAATCAAAACCCTTGATTGCAGAATAGGCTAATTTCATTGGTAAGATTTGGGCGGAACAACCAATCAAATGCTCGGATTGCACATTTTTCAAATAGTCACGATCTGTCAACTAAGGACCCTTAATCCATATAATTAAACAAAAATCACTTAATTTTTCAAATTATCTCTAATTGAAATTTTTTCATAAATTTTAAATTTCCTTATTTTGATATTTATCAGTATTTCAATATTTTTCATCAGAAATCGATTGGTTTATGTTATTAAAATAAATTAAAATTTTGTATTTTTGAGACATCAAATTCTTTATCGTATTTTCCATTTGTTCGTCAAACTGATAGATTTTTGGAGTCTACGCGTTTTTTAAAGCCAAAGATAGAAGAAAAAAATTTGACCAAAATTGTTTACTACGTGACGTAGTCTACTTTATTTTTATTGATAAGATAACCGAGAAATATGATAAATTATTAAAAATTATTATTTTTAGGTATCCCACCAGCTCCACGAGGAGTTCCACAAATCGAAGTTACTTTTGATGTTGATGCCAACGGTATCCTTAACGTTTCGGCTATCGATAAATCTACCGGTAAAGAAAACAAGATTACTATCACCAACGACAAAGGTCGACTTTCCAAGGATGATATCGAACGAATGGTTGCTGACGCCGAGAAATACAAGGTTGAAGATGAAAAACTCCGAGAAACCGTTCAGGTATGTAAAATTTATATACAAATGTGTTATAAAATAGAATTTAAATCACTCAAAGATATTAAATGAAAATATATAAATGAAAATTCCGAAGAAAATATATTCAACTTAAAATTTTGCTATTCTGTGTATTTCAAAGAATCTCACAAGTAATTCATTTTTTCAAATTTGCGCCAGAGTGAATTTTTTAAAATTGGGCCAAAAATCTAAAATTGTGAAATTTGCGCCAAAGCAATTTCAAGTTGCTACAAAAAATCAATTTTTCTCCATTTTGCGTTCAAGTGATTTCTTCAAGAGTTTGCCAAAAATATATTTTTCAAGCTAGCGCCAAGGTAAATTTTGTAAATTTGCAATATTTTTTTCAAATTTGCGTCAAAGTGAATTTAAAATTGCACCAAAAATCTATTTCCAAATTGCGCTAAAATTTATTTCTTTTCAAATTTGCGGCAAAGCATATTTAAAAAATTGCACCAAAAATCCATATTTTCATAGATTAACACAAAATGAATCTTGAGATTTCTCTAAAATTTTTATTTTATTTTTATTAGGCTAAGAACGAACTCGAATCTCAAGCTTTTCAGCTCAAGCAATCGATGGAAGACGACAAAATTACCTCCAAAATTTCCAACATCGATAAAGATACCCTTCTCGCCAAATGCGAGGAAGTCATTCAATGGTTAGACGGAAACCAAACTGCTGAAAAGGAGGAATTTGAACACCAAAAGAAGGAATTAGAACGAGTCTCAAACCCAATCATGTCCAAATTGTATCAACAAGGAGGTATGCCAGAGGGTGGTATGCCAGGAGCTGCACCACAAGGTGGCGCTAGTGACGGAGCCAGTGCTGGACCAACTATTGAAGAAGTTGATTAAGTTTATTATTTCTGAAAAATTTACGTTTTTGTGCGATATTTTACCTCTATTGTACAGTTATAATAAATGATAGTCCTTTGAAAAATAATTTCGTGTCATTTCAAGAATTTCGAGAAAATGTTTTTCTTGATTAAAACATGTGAAGCAAATTTATTTTTAAAAATTCTGGTATTGGAAGTTTGCCTACTGTAGCTAAATTTTTTTTACAAAAAATCAGCGCAGAAAAATTTATTGTGGAAATTCTGCGATAATTTTATTTTGAAAAATTGCGCCAAAAATCTGATTTGAAAATCCCGCCAAAGTTCTTATTTTTCTCAAAGTGTAATTTGAAACTCAAACTTTGATACCTTAAGAAATTTTGACCAAAATAGAAAATTCGAATCAATCTTTAAATTTCATCTATTGAAAAGTAAATATAAATATTATTCAGAGGAATAATTTATTTCATGCAGGATTATTAAGGAAATGTAAGGTTATAAATAGATATTTTACAGAAGAATTTTTTAAGTGGAAAATTATCAAATTCGACAATTTTTGGAGCGAATCATCTCAAAATTGTAAAAGTTTCAAACTTTTTGTACAAATGAAAGAAATCATACATTCTGCTGGATAGCGTCAGAAAATGTTTACCAAAAATTAAGTAAAAAGTTTTAGTTTAAAAATCGAGTGTAACCAGCACACTAATTTTAAGAAGAAATATTCTCATATCATTTTTCTCCACTTTTCAACGCTGTCGTCTAGGATTGCATCCCGGCTTCCAGGTGCTCAGACTGGACATGGGTCCCCCAAAACAAGGGTTTCTTGAAGTATCTTTTGTTTCTGAGGAAGCAAACCCCTCGCTGCCGCTGTTACTTGAAATACCGCCACGACGGGAATGTTTTCTGAAATACTGTGTGAATTTCACAATTTGAAAATGTACAGTAGCGGATTATAGTTGTCGGCAAAAATTGCCCAAATATACGCTACCGATTCATTTGATCGATGCACAGAGATGAATAATATTAAGGGGGTAGGAGCCTCTCCAATGATATCCTGCTGCATTTTGTTACTTCCCATTTGTATTGTACTAGTTCAATTGTACCAGGTAACCAAAAATAAATTTTATATGCCAAATTTTCTAGAATTCGCTAATAATTTCGATAAAGAAATTTTCCAGGCCAAATAAATATAGGCACCATAATATGTTATATCGATTCAAACTTGGATATTAGAAAACTTTCTAACATGATTCATGGACCATGATTCATGGTACATGATTGAAAAACAATAAATTCATCTTTGCAACCGTAAACTCGCGGGCAACTCACATATCGGGCACTGTATTAACCCCCACCTGCACAAGAGTGTTTCAGAACACACACATAGTTAGATTGTCCATCATTAATATCGACTAATCGAAATAAAGGGTGGGTTGTTCCGAAATTTCTTGGAGGTTAATAATATATGTGAAAATGGAAAAAAGAATTACGAAATTGTGGTCGTCACGTGATCAAAATATAGCGATTTCTCAAATAAAGCGAAATAGCTCTTTTCACCACCAGGTGGCGCCGAGTGTCAAAATTAATAATGCCAAAGTTTTTTCCTCCAAAGGTCACTTTAGTAAGTATATTTGTAGATCATTATCTTGTTCCAGTACTATTTTAACTGCATTAAACAAAAACTTGCATCCTAATAATGCATTTCTGGTCTGATGAGAAATTTCTAGAACTCACCAAAATTCTTGAAATTAAAAATAAGGGGAACTATCGGGGGTCTGTTCCGATATTCCGCCGGCCAAAATGACACTTCCCCAAAATTTGGTCTCTGTGTTCTGAAACACGCTCGTGCAGATGAGGGTTAAGGTGGATTGATCTTATTGCGCGAGAAAAACTACGATCGAAAAAAAGGTACACCTAGAAGACTTTTATAAGTGGATATGTAGGCCTCCAGTTGCACGTTCGCGTTTGACCCCTTTTTTCAACGCTTATTGACCAACGCGGAACGGACAGAGTTTTAAAAGGAATTTATCGAAAAATTGAGGGTGAATTAAAAAATGCTATTTAATTTTTTCAAAATTGACGGCACAAAACTAAGATCTTTCTTATTCATTTTTTATTAAACACTTCATAGTTTTCAGACTAGTAATTTTATTCTTGGAAATGAATCGCACTTGAAGATCCGCCAATTACAAAGTCTGCCAAAAATTATGCCAAATTACCACATAGTGAGTTTTTCGTAGACAAAATAAGTAAGATTTAGGTGTTTAGACTGATTTACAACTTAGAGCCAGGTACTACTAGTACCGTACTAGGTCAGGAACTTCCCTCAACTTTGCGGTCAGTAGGTGATTTCGAAAAACTATTTTGATTAGTTATTGAACTCAGTTTTTGTATTATCATAAGAAAATAAACTTGTCGGGACAAAGGCATTTGAGTGGCTCAAGCAAAACTTAAATCAACAAATAATAGATTATAAAATTTTTTGTTGCAATTTCAAAATTATCATCGAATGTGCGTTGTAAAATGTTTGAGTAACACATTTTATTTGGTGTTCATTAAGTCACGATTTTTGCCTATAATTTACTCTTGAAAGTTTTAAGTTGAAACAATTCATTTCATAACTATATCTTCTGTACAAATCTTAAACTAGCCAGCTTTAACAAAGTGTTTTGTGATCTTATGTTAAATTTTATATTCGAAGTGAAATTTATAATCTTGAATTAAAATTTTACGATTTAAATTTTGCTGATTATGAAAAGAATCTAAAATCGTCAGAATTTTTTCACAAATTCTCTAGATCTAAAAATATATGTATGCCAAAATGTATACATTTCAACTTCATCATGTCTAATAGACTATTAGTAATAGTCTATTAGTACTGTAATATATTTGAAATTGAACTGATTTGGGCTCTCTGTAAAGAAGTTCCAAAGATCAGCACTTTAGCTTTGGTGCTTTCGTGCAAATTTCATTTTCTCGGACAGTTTAAAGACAACCCTTAAGAGGGTGGAGGGGGCAACCTTTTTGGCATATTTTCACTTTAAGGCAATATTGTGAGAATACGGGACACAGTAAAGGTAAAATGAAATAAAAATATTGATGCTCAAACAATTTGAACTCGACAAAAAATAAGAATCATTTTGACATCACCTGTTAGAGCTAGAGAGCAAATTTTCAAAACACGCAATATGCTATCTCCTCTCTGGTTTTTCATTGGCCAGAACCAATAATTCACCATTCAAAATGATTTTAAATTTAGAAAAAATGCTTCCGATAGATTTTTGAAATTTTCCCTAGAATGCTCTCTATCGCCAATTTTACTGATTTTCGAGACCTTTTCCAAAACCTATCTTCTCTCGTAATTTGCAAATAATTTTAATCTGATTTCAACAGCAGATAGCTTATACAATTGAGAAAAATTGTGTCCGATAGAATTTTGAAATAGGCACTGTGTGTCTCAGACCATGATCATGCACGCTAGACAAACACGATTAAAAGTAAGAAATTTCAAAACTAAAAAATGGGTATCGATGTTTTAAAGCTATCTTGTAGAGATTTTTTTTTGGTCATTTTAAGACCTAGGATTTTTTTTGGTTTTGAGATTTTTTCTAAAAAAAACGGTTCAAAGGTGCGAAAAGTGACCTTTTAGTCCCCGGGTTCCCACGGAAGTTAAAATAGCGGAATCACAAATAAAATAAGCTGACTCGACAGCGAATGGTTTTCTCCAAGGGTATATTTTTTGCAACGTTATAGGATGTACCGGCTGGTTAAAATTGACCGGTAAAGTATAGCTT
>SCLH01001223.1:189626-210931 GCA_004367855.1 Oikopleura vanhoeffeni
TTTTTGGAAACGGTATTATGAACTACGGGTCATAAGTGAACGCAAGGTGGCGCCATAGGGGAATTTATATCCTGAGTGAAAACCGAAAGTGGTATATACTCATGATATAAATTTTCCTCTGACGGCACCTTGCGATCACTTATGACACTTAGTTTATAATACCGTTTCCAGAAAACCGATAATTGCGCATCTTTTGATACATGTAAATCATTGAAATATTACTTCCGGTGCCGGAAACTGTACTTTACCGGTTAATTTTGACCAGCCGGTACATCCGATAACGTTGCAAAAAATAAACCCCTGGAGAAAACCCTTCGCTGTTGAGTCAGCTTATTTTATTTGTGATCTCGCTATTTCAAGTCCCATTAGAACCCGGGGACTGAAAGGTCACTTTTCGCACCTTTAAGGGGATTGTGGGTGCAGTAGTTATTTCTGACCACGGTCTCAAAATCGCTACTAATTTTATTGTATTCGACCATTCAGCACACGAGAAATTGATTGCAAGCACAAAAAAGTGTATTACTATCGAATAACTAATTCTAGAATATCGAATTTGCTTGCAAAAATAATTTATTTATTTACAATTNTAGACATAGGATAGTCTCAAATTACGAAAAATAATAATCACAAAAAAAAGTTACACTAAATGAGAGTATTTCAATATTATAATTTTTAAGATTTTTGCTCCTTTTTCGATATTTCAATTTTAGCCTAATCAATGTAATAATAGCGCGCAGAAAATCTGCATAAAATAGTGATTGCGAGAAATCTGACGGAAATAATTATAATTTTTTCTGTTGAATATTCAGCTTAGAGATTCACGAAGATTATCTGAAAGAGAGAAGAAAAATCGCATGCAGCGTTCGTGAAAAATAGTCCGTTTTTCTTAAAGAATTTTCCATTTTGCCTATATTTAACTATAGCAAGCAATTTTCAAAAAATAATTTCGGCGAATAAAGAATAAATTTATACTACCCTAATAATATGTTTTGAATCCGGGTGTCGGAAAATCGAACCTTCGAGAAGGTTTTTGAAGGGAAATCTCGACTGTCTCCTCATCTCACATTCACATCACATCACATGATTGTACATGTAATATATTTTTGATGAGATTGTAGAGAATTTTTTTCTGATCATAATATCGGCATTATGTGATTTTTGGATACGTGGATATCACGGTATACTTCAATGGAAAGAAATACCAGCAATTAGGTTTTATGCATTTAAAAGTTTATGTGAAATATATTTCCAAAAATGAATCAATTTTTTACTTCTCAAGGTACGGACTATAATATACAATTGGAAAAATAAACGTTCACTCAATTCTCACAAAAATATTTGAGTTTTAAAACGGGCTTATTTTTCTCCAGCACATTGCTGGAAGCACCCACAATCCCCTTAAACCGTTTTTTAGAAAAAATCTAAAATCAAAAAAATCCTACGTCTTAGTATGACCAGAAAAAAATTCTCTATAAGATAGCTTAAAAAATCTTTTAGTTTTCGAGCTAGACCGAAAATAATTTTTCAAAATTCGAAAATTTTGAAATTTTGAGAAAATTTTTAAAGAAGGAACGAATTTTTCGTAAAAGCCATTAATTTTCTTATAGTCACTTTATTCAGAACGAATATAAAATTTTGCAAATTAATGTTCCAAATGACTATAAAAGGTCTTCCCCTCCACCCCGGATTTAACGATATCATGGTGGATAAACTGTTAAAAATACATGTAATTAAATTATGTCAGAATAAATCCTTTTTGCTAACATGAATTTTGTTACATAATTGAACTTACTGGTCTTTCTCCGTAGAATAAACTCGTTTCATTCTGCCAAAGGTTCCTGGAAGACTATTTGGTTTCGGTTTGTTTCGAGCTCCTTTGATTTTGTTCTCATTGATTTTTCTAAGATTTTTGTTGGTATTTTTACCAGAATTTCGTTTACCCTTGGAATGACGATCATCATCATACGAAATTTTTTGCTTAAAATGATTTTATAAATCAAAAATAAAGATTATTTAAAACTTACAAATTTTCTGTTGTTTTTTTCGTGGTTTTTTCGGCCACGAGTTTTTCGGGTTTTTCGTCGATGAGCTCTTTTAGATCGTACTTTAAAATTTTATTGTTATTTTCATTTAATTGTATGCCTAAACTTGGCTTTATATCAAAAATTCAAATTTCGGAATTTCAGGATAAATACTGACTCGAAATTGATATTTCGAAATTGTGCTTGCGTGCAAACTCGATTTTATAATGAAGTTGGTATTGAGTATAAAAATTTTCAAGATTTTAGAAAAATTCAGAGCAAATTCAAAAAAATCTAAAAATTATTGTTCGATCCCGTTTGCGGTCGGGTCGATGCTGAATGCATGGTGATGATTGGCATTTTTTTTATAATTTTTAGTTAAATTACTCACATTTTGAGTCGGTTTGGGTTTGAATGGATAGCTGTAGTCGTTTCAACATTCTTTTTCGGGCCAAAATTGCCCTATCAAGATCAGTAAGTACCTTCACTTGTCCGTTCTTGTTTTTCGGCTGGATGGTCTTTCTCACTAAATCATTAAAATCAATCAAAAGTCTAGCACAGAGATGAATTATACAGATGTGATACCTAAGGTACTCTACAGTACTGATCAAAAGATGATTTCCAAACTTTTCAACTGAATTCTTGAAGGGAAAGATAAATTGGTGTGATCTTTTTGACGAAATGAAATAATAGTTTTGAATTGATACAGTCAGTGACCTCTCAAAAGACACTGATATGACTTTTTTCATCACATTCAAATTTGTACAGGGGGGGCGATATCGCCGGCACAATGTCGCCGAATTTGCCAAAATCGCCTAACAAACCCTACGCAATTTTTAGCTTAAATATTTCCAGTGCCAATATCGCCGAATGTTCCAATATCGTCAAATTTGCAAATATTGTTTTGGGATATATTACAAATTACTTCAAAATAAATCAACATATGAAGTCATTTTGAACGTCTACGCGTTTTCCATCTTTGAACAAAAAAATTTATTTCTGTACTCATATCGCCGAATGTGCCAATATCGCCGAATTTTCCAATATCGCCTAAATTTTTTGTTGAAAAATTGACCCCTGTATATATTTTCTAAAAAGCTTTTTTTCTGGGTCTGCGGTAAATTTCAAAAAAAAGACGCTTCAACAGTAATTTTGTGATTTTTTCTATAAAAAATCGGACCATTGCGAACTTTCGGGCCATTGGCGCACTAATTAAGGGATTCATTTGTTTTCAATTATCAAATATATAAAGAGAGGGAAAAGCCACTATTGAATTTAGCCGGCGAACAAGACTCGAAAAATAGGAGTATTTTTTGGAGCAACTTCCACAATTTTCAGCAGTGAAAAAGTGCCGAAAATTGATAGTTAGTGACTAATGATATGTTGAAAAATCCATATTTGAAATCACGAATAAAAACTGAGTTTAATGTATTAAAAATCTCTATATTTATCGGTTTGATTTCAGCCAATCAAAATAGGGCAAACCGAAAAACTTCGAAAAACCTTCTATATTCAAAATATAATATTCATCATCAGCCCAAAATCTCACGTACAATTCATCGACTGTAATTTTAAGAACATAAAAAATTGCAAATGATAAAAAATAACTACCTGTAGAAATAGATTTTATTGCAATTTTTCCGATATTTTCTGTATCCGTCACTTTTTTCCCCGCTAGGGCGCATCCTATCAGCAGGGCATAATAAACCAAAATTTTCATCTTCATCTAGTTCTAGTTTTTTTGTTTCTCTGTCAGTATGAAAATTTGCTCGCTTCTTAACAAAATAGATCCCCATAGACTGTTTTATATAAGACTTAGGACCATATACTCCCCGGTGCGTTTAGCTGTTTTTTAAAAGTTCACGTCTCCATTTGAGTTATTTGTCACACCAAAAAAAAATAAAACGATCAATAGTGCTTTGATGTGTACTATTCCAATACCAAATTTGTGAGGTTATTTTAACCTCATACAGACCTTGGACATCCTTAACTATTACGGCAAACAGAAAGATGAAGATTTAACCCTCTCCTGCAATTAACAGTGGCATCAGGTCAAATGAAAAAGTGAAATGTTTTCAAGATATCTAATATAAAAAAATCTGAATATATTAAATAATCTGATTTTTACTCATCAGTATAGGGTGTTACAGCAAATTGTCGACCACCGTAAAATTTGTTAAAGATCAGAAATATGGGTTAATTGAGTGATTTTATGAATTTAATTTCGTCATACCAAATTCGTCATACCAAAAATTTTTGGTCTCCAAATTTTTCTGCACAAAATGTACTTTTTCATTTATTCATAACTGTTTGTTTTCGAAAGAGCTTAGAATATAATCTTAATTATATCCCCTATTCACACTTTTGTAAATATCCCGGCCCTGATTAGGAAACGTAGTGTGTTTTTAAGTAGTAGGGCCGGAATATTTACAAAAGTGTGAATAGGGGATATTAATAACAAGGCTGTAGAAAGTATCGTTTTACTCTGACTCGCCCAAAAACAGCTATTTTACCTATGATATAATATAATAATATAATATATCATTGATATTTGTATTTCAAATAGCAAAAATTAGAACTTTCTACAAAGTTACTTTGAGCTCTAATCAAAAAAGTAAAATTAGTTCAAGAAGTTGTGGTCTTTGTTTCCATCAAAAACTTTTCAGTGTGGGAGATTCAGAATATTTTCGGTTAAGGAAATTTCGTGAATCTGTGGAAGTTTCCCTTGATCAAAAAACTATGAGAATTTAACTGGAAAGTTCTGTTCAAGGTCATCGTCAACTATATTTCGTTCGAAAATATAACTCATAAACTTCCTCAAAAAAACTATTGGACGTCGAGCTTATTTGGGTTTTCTGTAGACCGCGGTCGAAGTTGAGCCAAAAGTGGCTTTGGTCCATTTGGGGTTCCCTTTTTATATTTTTCCCACAAGGGACCCTTGTCAGGGTTAGAAATATATTTCTAAAATTTTTCGACTTAATTCCCCTTCAATTCAGGGTCATTTTCGGACATGAGCTATTAATCGACCTTGCCGCAACTCAAAATCCTCAGATTTAAGTTTGCATTTCATGTTCATTTCCCGGCTGTAATTGATTAATTTTCTTGATTCGAAGAAAATACGATCAAGAAACGAGAGTCAAACGCGAACGTGAATCTGAGGAACGGAAAATTTCCTTTTTAGTTTTTTTGGATAGACTTTTTGCTATTACAAATGCTTGGCCAAGAAAATTTCAAAAATTTGAAGAAAAACCGAGATCAATGAAAATCTGATGTCGCAAAACATAGTTTTGGAATTAATCATAAAATGCGACACTTATATTCATTTTTAACTGCTGTTTTCTGGTCTAGGCACTTTTCATACAAAAAAGACAGGTATTTGAAAAACATCTGATAATCAAATTTTGATTATAAATTCATAATCCAGGAGTATTCGGAATACAGTATTACTGTATTCCTCCTGATCTTATTTTTCATATTTCCAGTTTAAATTATGAAGCTATCAAACAATCCTGAAGAAACTGTTGCCTAACAAATTTTCAGATTGACTGAACTAGCTTTTTAGTTGGTTAAATCAGTGCTTAATTGACGTCACTAATAAATTACCAAAGAATTCGCAGAAGTAGTATCTCTATAGCACCTTGGTAGAGATTATTCGGTCATATCGTAAGTTTGCGCCATGAAAAATGATACAGTATAACCCTTCAACACCTTTTGCTTAATCTGAGAGATGTGGGCTGAAAAGCGGTCTCATGAGTGGATAGAAGGGGTCTTAGGAATGTTAGGATTGGCTCTCTAAACCCACATCTCTCAGATTAAGCAAAAGGTGTTAAAGGGATAAAGGTACATTATTGAAGAAGTTTTTTAAATATTTAAGATATTATTAGCTTGAAGGTGAAATATCGAAACGTTGCATAAATAAAAATATTATATTAAAGACGTTTTTAAAATATTATCTTATGTCACGAGATTTCATAAAAAACACATTGGCCACAGTATTTGATAATTAAATTCGATGACTTATGTTTGAACCAATCACCATGATGTTTTTATTTGAATCTTTGTTTTTTGAAATATATCTATCACGGTACTTGCTAGGACTCTTATGACACTTTTTTAGTTTTCAGATAGCTCAAACTGATCACGAATATCTAGTGAATAATAAAATAAAAATAAAATGGTCCGAATCGGAACATTTTTTATTTTTTTTTCTGAGATTACTCAAATTGTTTAATTGACAGTTCTTGTTAAAAATTGGAAACAATGGTCTGATTCGGATCATTATTATCCTAATTTATTCTTCTCTTCATATTTAGGCTCAGTTTGAGCTATCTAAGAACTTAATCGGATGAGTCGTTTTCAAAAGCCAAATTATATAAAAATGTTGGCTGAAAAAGTGGCATAAAAGCCCAAGCAAGAACCGTAATAGATATGTTTTTAGTATAACGAGTTTCAAAAACGGTCAATGTCTTTATACACCTTAACTCAGGTACAGCTCAAATAGCCCTTCTCAATTAATTCTAATCACTTCCACTCCAAGAAGTTATTTTGCTAATTGATGAAAAAAGGATCGTGAACCCCTAACACCCTTTGACTATCTGAATGCAAAAAAAATTTCGGGGCCAAAACGGCGCAGAAATAACATTGTCACATACCTACAATTCAAATGCGTTATAGTTTGCAATTTAATTTCCAAAAATATTGTTGAAAATTTTATACAATTAGCCGTTCGAAAGATATTTTTTCCTACTTTTTTTAAGGATTTTCGCCAAAAATTCTTAAAGGAGTAATTGTATAAAAACTATACATAATATCGGAATTCTGAGAAAGCCAGTTTTTAAGAAAGTATTTTCACATTGAGCTGCATATATTTTGACGCGCGCCGATATGAATAATTGTTTTGTAAGCGATCGAGATAACATATTTTAAATCTGAGACCAGCTATAAATAGCTAGAGTTTCATTAATAAATTTGTAACTTATATCCCTTATGTCATTAATAAAAAATGTATGGTTTTCCGAGAAAAACAAGGTGAGTGAATCTCTCTTTTCTCTTGCAGTTATCGAGTTCACATACTTCGAAATTTAGAAATGTTATGTGTTATTCACTTAATTCTATCCTTGATCTCAATCAGTGAAAAATAAGTGAATTGATATCTTTCCCAGTTTTCCCGTGATAAGCGCTCAAAGTAGTGCTTCAGATAGGCTTTTGGGTGTGAAGCGAAGTTCTCGCTTCTGGGTGTCAGGAGGTCGAAAAAATTTATATATTTTCAAACATCAAAACATCTAAGATAATGAAGGGTGAGCCTCCATATAATATTTTTTGGCCAATCAGTGCGCTTTACTGCAATATGATTAGGCCACCTGTCAACAACATTTATTTTTGAGGGAGTATAGGATACGTTTTAGAGTAAATAAATTAATTTCTTATTCATACTTTATCAGAGTCATTTGCATCATATTTTTCGACAGATTTATTTTTTTTGCTAAAATTAGAACTGATATCACGAACTTTAAATTAAAAAAAGACTGAAAACACCGGTTCAAAGTTGATTTGGCTGCACAGAGCCGTTCAAGCCTAATGCGGTAGTTGTTGAGGTTCTCTGAACTTGGAAAGTGTGATTTCGCCATAAATCAGAGTTCAAAACCTCATTCGTCATTTCATATTGGCAAACTATGACGATTTTTATAGAACTACTATTGATCATGTTTTGTCATATTTATAATATTAAAAATTAGTAATGGTCTTAAAAATCTGACGATTAATGAGGCCGTATTCAGACTGCGACCTGGGGGATCATTTTAAAGGTCGAAATAGCCTAGTTAAAAATGAATTATGGTTTTGATGTTTCAATATGGAAGTTATAAAAAATATTTTATTGAGATTCATCGAAAATTAATAAATAGATACTATCCCCTTCGGTTGTTTGGCTTTTAAATTGAACAAATTTCACCCAATCCGAGCCAAATCAAAGCCAAAAAAAGTACAAACTCAAAAACAAATACACCAAAAGTCTTTGCAAAAACCAAACAACCGAAGAGGATAGTACAAAGTTAAATCAGATAATGGGATGAATTATTTGATTTTAAAAAAAAATAAGCACCATAATGTTTGGTTTAAAAAAGGACTTCAAATTATGATCAAGATTTTGTTGGGAGGAAACGTTAATTTATCTAAACTTTAGCCGCCTAATAATTTATCCGCCTTATGTTAATTTACAGAGTGCCTGTTTTTTGCTAAAATTTCTAAATTAAGATATTTTGCTGACGTTGAAAAGAAGGGATATGTTTTTTAATTCTTCGTGAGTGGTCTTCGACTTCCGGGAGGATATCGCCACCAAATAAAATAATCCTAATGCCTAAGGCACTTGAGGCTCAGGTGGTCAGGAAATCAATATATTAATTAGATAGAGAAGTTTGAGTGGTCAAATTTAACCAAACGTTATTTTTTAACTACATTTTTTAAAAAAATACTTAGAAAAAATCGAAAAAATGCGAAAATTTCGAATTTTTTTTGATGATTGGGTTCGTAGTACACTTAATTATCACCCTGTATAAATTTCAACCATATTTAATGCCTCTAAGGTCTTTATTTAATCAGAGTCGCATACTCCCTTAAATTGAATTCAAAGCACATAAATATTCAATAATTAGCTTAAAAACGGCGAGACTGGGAGTCACAGTCTGTGACCCCAATCGTTTTTGGCTTCAGACAAAATTAAATTTTTAAGAAATTTTGATTAAAAGTTGCTGGTTAAAATTACTACGGTATGTCACATTTTTGCTGCCGAAATTCTTGCAAGCTAGAAATAATAGAAACTTGGTTATTTTCACCTAGGATAATTATCCTTATCCTTATGACTAATATCCAGGATATTATATCCTGACAAAATAGTGAGTTTCTGCCTTCAAAAGTTAAAACTCTATTGAATAAACTAGTATGTTTAATTATATCCGTTTGTTTTTTAGTCCCCAGGGCAACCGTCCCCAATAGAAATTCGAAGCTAAAAATTAATTTTCAATTTATTAAAAGTACAAATATAAAAAAATGTTTAAAAGTTCAGATTTTCCAGAGAAAGATACAAAAAATAAAACCTTGGAAAATAGTCTTCTTGGAGAGCTAGAAGGTGCTTTAGCAAAACGAAAGCAAAGTATGAAAAAATCAGCTTTGGATTCTGATTCGGACGATGATCTCCTCGATTTTTTAAAGAAAGATAAGCCACAAACTATGGTTTCGGAAACCAAAACGAAGTCGAAAGTTGTGAAATCGTCAATTTTAGACTCCAGTGATTCTGATTCAGGATAAGATTTAAAAAATAATTTTTTTTTGATTTAAAATTTTTAGAACTAAAATGCTCAAAAAGAATCTTTGTCCAAGATAAGCTCAGTGCAAAAATAACTACATTATTAATCTTGGAAACCGTTTTTTGCGGGGAAGTTTTCGAATGCACCTGATTATTTATTTGGCTTGTAAATGACGCTGACTCACTAAAGACATACAGGGGGAAGCCCCGTATTGCCGTTCCAATATCACCGAATTTGCCAATATCGCCAAAAAAAACCAACGCAATTTCACGATTTTAAGCTCAAATAGTTTCAGTGCCCATATCGCCGAAATTGCGGGGCGTTAAGGTTATTATTACAAATTAATTGCGTTTGGTGGAGAACTTAATTATACACATTTTGGTATTATACTTCATTTAAACCTATTGTTAAACGTCTTATAGAATCGAAAAACTTTAATATTATGACGTCATTTTGAACGCCAACGCTTTTAACCGTACAGTTTGCACAGTATCGTCGAAATTGTTTGGCTAAAACTGTCGGCAATATTTGGCCTCCCCCTGTGGTCGAGCCGAAATCCTAGAAAAATTAAAACTCCACCATTAGTCGAAAATTGTAAACTTATCCAAACTGGAAAAGCTGACCGTAGTATTATGATTCAAATCAAAAAATCGATTCGATTTTTAAACTGTTAATTAATTTATTAAAAAAGTATATCAAAAGCAATATAGTCTATAGACAATGGCTAACAAAACAATTATAAAAAACTATTTTATAAAAAGGCACTGTCACTAAAGTGACAAAAATATCATTTTAAAAATAAATCCTCTATAGATGGCATTTCCACAGATTCTTTCGCCTCAGATTACTCTGAAGATTCTTTTCTCAGTGACGGTAAATCCGACGATGCAGTTTCAATAAAATCGGTTCCGAAATCGACCAAATCAACAAAATCTACAAAATCTGAAAAATCGACAAAATCTACAAAATCATCCATTTCAGCCATGACAGAAAAAACCGTAGAGGAAGTTACAAAAGTTGAAACTCCAAGGCCACTCAATTCTGCAAGGTCAGAAAAATCGTCAAAATCAGTGAAATCAGCAATTTCAGAGAAATTTGCAAAATCTGAAAAATCGTTGAGTTCTGTGAAATCGTTAAAAAATGAGCCAATTATTTCTGAGCCGATAGAGAAATTAGTAGAGACTAAAATTATCGAAAACCTCCCAATATCAAGGCTAGTTGAAAATGAGATTGCTCAACAATCTGATTCAAAGCCGATAGAACCGGCCAAAAAAATCGATCCTGCTCAAATTAAGACGCCTGCGTTACTCAATTTTTTAGAAGAAATGTCTAGCAATAAAACTACTTTTTCACCAGAAAATATGGGATCTCGACCAATGAGTGGGACCCTTGGAAAACGAATGCAGAAATTAATTGAGAACAGACAAAAAAATCCAAAACTTCCAGAGAACTATAAAGGAATGGTTATTTTTAACATGTTTTATATTCTGATTAGACTCAAACCACATCAAAATTTTTAGCTCGAGCATAATATCATATTATTTATATATGGTTATAAAAATTATGATGCTCTTCAATAGAAAAATACTCGCGTATGAGCTTCTTTTCAGCTTTGACCGCTCTTGAAATTGTTTATTTGTTTGATTGTGATGAAGATATGAGCAGAAAAACTTTTTGAAATTGGATAACATGAATTTTATATCATATGAATCTCCACCCGACTGCCTTCGGTTAGCTCGATTTAAATATTGCCAGTTTTGCCGGGAATAATGCAGTCGGCTGATTGACATAAACTTTTATGCTAAAGCACAAGAGTTCACGTTAGCCAATCATCTCCACGCATTTAGCATCATTTGAATCGGGCTTCCCGACCACAACTGAGACGGAGATTTATATTCGTATAGATATTTATTCAAATTCGACAGAATACTCTGATAGATTAAGATGAAATCACTCAAAGAAGAAATGACTCATTATTTTGAAACCAGATATTTTATATGTGAAATTCGAAAAATAAATATTTTTCTATTGACGAACTGCATCTGAAATTAAAACATGTTATCTTGAATTCCAAGTAAACTGTCCACGATAAAAATGCGCACGACTCGGAACAAGTTTCAAATAGAAAAGGTTTCAAATAATTAGAGATTTTTGTAAAAATGTCTAAATAAATTTTTCAAAGCCTTTAAATGCTGAGAAATGTTCAAATTCACAAATTCATTCGAGCAAAACAGTTTTTCAGTGGGCTTTTGTTCGCCAAATTGACCACTTTTGAATAAAAATTCCGAAATCAATTTTTGCGGGGGCAGCCTAATGTCGAGTCTTGGAAATATTTTTTCCCAAAAGTTTTTGGTTAAATTGAAACTTATTATAAATAACCTTATAAAGGACTTGGGTCAACTGCTGCATTAGAAGAACTCGAGCGGTTTCGAAATAATGCCCTAAACACTGAGCTTCAGGGCGGTAAAGGGCAACGCAAAGAAATGTACCTAAGTTGGCTTGCTGAAAAAGAGCGGAAAAACGCTGAAGAAAGAGAAAAACGAAAATTGATGAGTAAAGAAGAAAAGCAAAAGAAAGATGAGGAGCTACGGGAAAAAAAACTCATGAAAGAAGCTACATTTAACGCATGGGAAAAAAAGAAGAAGGAATATTTCTCGAAAAAGAATAGTTCAAAAAAGGTTAGATAAGATTTAAAGGTTAATCGATATATGGAAAGGTCATTTTTAAAAACTCATTAACCTAAGATGATAGAAAACACGAAATAGTTACTTTTTGGCATTTTCGAACCAATTTTAAAAATCATTTCAATCAGAGGGATGATATCTTTAATTGAGGAAGAACGAGCATCCTGAGTCAGAGGCGGCGAATTAATTCGGCTTTTGAAAACGACTCATCTGATTAAGTTTTTCGATAGCTCAAACTGAACACAAATATTCAGAGAAAATTAATTAACAAAAAATTGATTCGAATCAGACTATTGTTTCCAATTTTTTAACAAAAACTGATAATTAAACAATTTCAGTGATTTCAAAAAAAAACAAAAAATGGTCCGATTCGGTCTTATTCACTAAATATTTGTGCTCAGTTTGAGCTATCGAAAAACTTAATCAGATGAGTCGTTTCAAAAGCCGAATTAATTTGGATTAATTCGCCGCCTTTGACTCAGAATGCTCGTTCTTCCTCGATTAAAGATATATATTATAGAGATATTATAAAGATATATATTATAGAGATATATATAATACTATTTGTTTGTAACAAAAGGGGCAGCCTTTTATTGTGATGTTTTGTATTTTGTTACATTTGTAAATACTATTTTTTTACACTTTCAGATCGAAGCTGGAAAATAGTCTTTTTGATCACTGTGGTTACTGTCTATAAGAACAGGTAAAATTGAACAAAACTGTCCTTTGCAAAATTTTCCCAAATTGTTCACAAATTGTTCACAAATTGTTCACAAATTTTCCTTATAATACGGTTCTTAGGTATTTTAAAAAAATTTTCGAAACATAATTTTCTCAAAAAAATAAGAAAAATTGTTCTTATAGAGGAACTGACTAAAATTAAAAACCGTAGATTTTTGTCATTTTGTCCCCAAATTGTCTTAAAATTGGGTCTTCTTAAATACAGTAACCACCATAACAAATTCTGAGATTCCGTGGCCAAAAAATATTTGTTTTTCACATACTCAGCCTTATTTTTAGCATTTTAAGATATTAAAAATCTTGAAAGATTTTATTTCAATTTGAAAAAAACTTATTTTGATAAATATTTGAGCTGAAAATTTGTTTTGAAATCAAAGTGTCTGAAAATCTCATCAGTGATGAGATTTTCAGACATCAAGCATCAACCCAAATAAGTGATGAGTCATCACTTATTTGGGTTGATGCTTTCCGAACCCAAAATGACGTTTCAAAATTAAGTTTCTCAAATTTTGCCATTTCGAAAAAAATTAAAGTTGGTTTATTGCATTTTTTAGTTATTAGCATTTTGTTGCTACATCAGTCGAACACATTAAACGTCGTAAAAATCTTAAAAAATGTTCACAATATGACGTTATTTGGGGACAGAAAGCATCTCCTCCTAATTGGTGCCCAAATACCAGCGATCTCCAGTAAACGCCAAAATTACCAGTAAAGGCGTAACAAATTTTTATCAGCTTATTTTTGTTGTATCTTTCGTGATATCCAGTAGATATATATGGTTTAAAAATGAATTAATGTCACAAAATATTAATTTATTTTTTTCAGGACCTAGAACTCTCAGCCCAAAAAGATCTGGAGAACAAAGCTGCGGAAAAACTTGCAAACGAAAAACTGGTTCAAAAATATCGAGACAAAAAAGAAAAGGCTATGAAAGAAAAACATCTCCAGCAAAAGCAAGAAGAAGCCGAAATTCAACGTCGTAAAGAAGAAGAAAAACTTGAAAAGCGTAAAGAATCTGCAAAAATAAAAACGGAATGGGACAGAAAAAAATCACGACAAATTAAATCAGCTCAAAGGGAGAAAACTCAAATAGAGCGAGAAAGTACAGTCAAAATGGTAGAAACTAAAGACATGAAAATCGGTAATGGAAAAAGAGCCTATGAGGAGTGGATGAGGACCAAAAAAATGGAGCAAAGAGAAGACAGTATATGGGGCTCAACTGGAGATATTCATTACGAAACTAGGCCTTTTTACTAATTCGAGCGTAATTTCGAAATTTCTGAAAAGGACTTAGAAGAATTTTTTCGTCAAAATTGTAGTTCAAGCGCCTCCAGCACCGCTCAACTATAGACTATAGTCTATAGCTTATGCATATAAATGCGCCCACTAGTCTTGCGGCAACGATGCTCGCCGCGCCACATTTGATATTGAATTGAAAGATATTTTTTGACAATTTGTATGACATGATAATATAATTTTGGCATGAAAATTCAAAAATTTCAAATAACAATTCTTGTCGGGAAGATACAAAACTCAAAGGAAACATTTTTGACGAAAAATTACTTCACAATAAAAAAACTACGAAAATGAGTCAATCGTGAAAGTATTCATTGCAAACTGAAAATATTTTCAGATTTCACAAACACGACATTCTATTTTTCTTCCGTTCATTTAGTCGTATTAATTACCAATCATTGTTTGCTTAAAAAATCACTTTCTGTAAAAAGTAACCCTGCACATACCTGCACATACCTACACAAACTATTTTTTATTTCCCTCATTTTTTAATTTATAATAAATACAGTATGATTAATAACATTCGCAAATTTAAAATGGTTGGCCAATCAAGAAATATTTTTATTCACACGCCCATGATTGGTTAAAAACTAAGATATGCAAATTATACTAATGGAAACAAACTAGCATAATTTTGGTCTATCCCAAACTCAACAATAGATCGATAGCAGTATTTAAATCGTTATTTGTTGCGAAAAGTGTATTTTTAGCCGTTCGTAAATCAAAACCCATGCCAACCAAAGCCATCACATTGTCGGTATTATCTGAACTTCCCAGGTTTTGCTCATCTGCAACCCAACCTCTTCTTATTTTAGAGTGAAAAATATAATTTTTTTCGAAAGAGCAACCTGTAACACCCTATACTTGAAAGAGTATAAATATAAAAAGCGAGTTAAAAAGTGAGTGAATTTTCAATTAACTTGCATAAGTTAGAAAAAACTCAAAGAATTTGATAATCTGGCTTTTGAGAATAAAAATACAAGAAAAACCAAAAATGACAATGAGGGTAACAAACGGGCATACAGTATGACTCATACAGGATGTCTCATTTTTTGAGCGTCGTTCCTTTATGACGCTATTGATACTCCGGCCAATGAAAATGCTCTGTTTTGATCGATGACTTATTTTTGAAAACAAGCCATTGTTTGTGCTTCACAACTGGCCAATCACAGTGCTCGCTTGGTGAAAGTATCTCAACCGTCGTAAGTGGGCGACGCCAAAAAAATGAGTCATCTTGTAAGTTGCACAAGTCTTTTATTATTACCGTTATTTATCAATTCACAAATTTAAATAATATCGAGTCAATATATTATCGACCATTGATTATTATATTCAGTGGTTTTGAGACATAAAATTATTATATTTTGTCTATCATAGATAGTTTTTATTTGACGTTTTGGCTAAACATCCAATATCAGGTATGAGAAAGGAGTGCGCAGAATTTGAAGGCTGTTTAGCCGAAACGTCAAATAAAAACTATCTATGATAAAAAAATATAACATTGATTACATAATCATTTTTTCTATCAAGCCGTTTTTATGTCAGTTATAAGAATCAAAACCTTCGCCGGGCAGATTCTGGATATTAAAATAAATCGAAATACGAAATAATGAAATGACGTTTCATCAATCATAATCTAGTATTTCGATTAATTTAAATATCCAGGATCTGCTTACGGCTTACATTCAGAAATGTTAGCTTTTTATTGGTTTGTTCTCAAATTAAGAGTTTTGATTACCGGAACGTTTGTAGCTTTCAAAATATTTAGGATCTATCCAGCGAGGGTATTTCATCGTATCACTTGTTCACACTTTTGATAATCTAGATCGAGACTAATCAGCCTTGCCGAATTAAGCTGGACAGAGTATTTCATCGACCTAGATTATCAAAAGTGTGAACAAGGGATATCAATTACTGGGTCTTTGAGATTATTAGCCATTCGGGCCTTTTCATAACCACGTATAGCTAATAATCTGCATGAGGCCCTCATAAAGATATTTTTTGTATGTTTCTCTTATATAGGCCTGTTCACTGGGTTTAAAACTGAATTACCATTTCTGACCCTATTCTTATCGGTCCAGTAACTGGTCGTGAAACAGTGATTCCGTTCTGAAAAGTTTTGAACTGGGCGTCTTTGAATTGGTTCTGGTTCCGATATTTTCAAGGTCTGAAGCTAAACAACCGAAAGAATCAGGAATTGGGTTAAAACTTCCGGTTCCGGCATGTGTGTTCGAGTATTGGGCTCTCGGAACCGCCTTTCAATCACACGGTTCTACAATTACCGGTTCAGCGATAGCTGAGTTTTCATAAGTGCTCTCTAATGTTGTAAAAGGTGATAGGGTTTGTGTTTTGACTGATGATCCGTCTGCACCATTATTTTTTCCACCGGAAAGTGCGATAAGTAAGTTTCATCGTGTTCTAAAGTTTTTGATCTTTCATATCGATTTGATGAAATTGATTCATTCATTGTCAGAGCAGACATCTCAGCTAAAGTTATGGTATGTTTGAATATTTACTAGAACTATGGGTGGGACTTAAAGAGGGAGCGGTCGTACTGTTTTTAGGTTACTTTGAAGTCTACAAATAACGAAATTGCTAGGAGACGATAAGATAGCTAAAATGTTTAAAAAAAAAATAGAAATTACGAAACAAAATTCGAAATTTTTACTTTTTTCAGAATTTTCAGAGTAATTTTGTCAGCAAAAAACATAAAAACCAATTTTCGACCAAAAACTCTAAATATCAAAAAGCTGTTAGCAGATTTTTTTCTCGTATCATTCTAAGCTTCAATTTGATGGTACTTTCGACTTAATCCCCGACGACTCTCATTTTTCCGAGTTTTCACTTCCGTTCACTAAAATTGATTCTCTATGAATGAAAGAATTTTTTTTTTTAAATCGCCCCCCCCACAAAAAAAAGAAAAACCAAAAACATATTTCTACGTCTTTTCTTAAAGTTTATACTGGATTCTGAAAATTTAGAATGACTTTAAGACGGAAACCTTGACATTAAGGAGTTTTTGGTAGTTCTAGAAAATACTCAGTCCGAAATTCACAAATGTGCTTTCCCAAATAACGAGCATTGTTTCCTTGGTTCATGCCAAGTTTGTAGTAGAATCGTATACGAGCTCTAGGAGGAATATAGCTTTAAATTTGATTGGGCCGTTCTAGAACTCGCCCCATGGTGGCACCAAGTCAGCCAAAAAATTATTCTGATATAAAATTTTTGTGATTAAGGATAGATCTACCAAATGGTAAAGTAAAGTATAAAGGTACAATTTTAACGAACCGCTACCCACTAAAAACTGAATTTAAAAATAATAATTTATAGTTATCAAAAAACTGTTTCCAACAATAGAAAATATTTATTTTTTTTGTAAAAGAAGAGAATTTTTGTCTAAAAAAAACAATATCATTTTGTTCGGCCACAAATTTTGCGTCCTCTACTGTATATTGTACTAAGTAAATAAAAACAAATTAATTTTGATGATTTTATGCCCCAATAGAGGTTTGGGGGAGGCCGAAGGCTCCACAAACTTACATTGGAGATGAATAGTAGATTTCTGGTCAACTTGACATCTTATTGGTCCATGAGCGATGCTTAAACTTCCTCTTTCATTAAAATTGGAGGTTTAGCGATGTTCCAACGTTCTCTTCATTATAATTGTAGGTTTTAGGATAGTAGGTTGAAAGTAACTCATGATCAATATTGTTTTGTCTGAGTAAGATATTTTATTTCGGTTATCATAAGTGGTAGTGAATCACTACTAGTGATATTTGATAATACCTCATAATAAACGCGCAGGTAGGTTAGTCCATCATGCCTTTCTAGATTACCATTGGCGAGCAACGAGAAGCCTTGGACACGTGCCCTCAGGCTGCCCTTCAAATTTTATCTGTTCGGACAATTAACAATTCCATGTGAAACTTCGTTTTTAAAATGCCCAAAAAGACATCTTTTTTCAAAACCTATTTCAAAAATTAAAATAAAAGAAAAGCAGATACTGCCAGAGTTCAATGCATGAGCTGAAAAAATGTGAAATTAACACAAGAGCAAGACTTTAATAGGAAAACCACATCAAATTTGTCTTTACTTGCTTATGTCTGGAGAAATAAGTAAAGACCAGCCAGATTTTCCCAACTTTTTGTCAGAAAAGCTTCAGAGGCAGAGAATCTTTTAAATCCTGGTGCTAAATTTTATCAATAAAAATTTCTATCCTCATTGGGCCGCGGCTCAATAGCGTGGTGGCTCAAAGCTACAATTGCTTAATTGCGCGTTTAAACAATGCACACATTGTAGGAATGAGACCAGAAATCTACTATTATGTTCTAATATAAACCTTCAGCATACACTTTGTTCGTTATTGTTTGGAGTAGAAGCACGATTTGGTGTCCCCTGTGGAACGACTTCTGTGGTGGAAAAACTTCTAATGATTGGTTTCTAACTTCTGCCTAATATCGAATCTGTCGACGTCAATTTCTGGAGACTCTACAGTAATAGGCACACCAAATTGTGCCCAATTTTTTCGTTTGAAATATCAATAAACTCTTCTAACGCTATTTTGGTCCATAAACTTTATTTTAAAATATCAAGTGGTCATCGACTGTATTAAATTTGAAAATGTGAAAATTCGGCACGAAAATTTGTTTATAGACCTGAACATTTATTTCGTGTAATTTCTTCCACCAACAGCAAATTTGAAAATTTTCGGAAGGACTTCGTTTGACAGGGCTAGTTTAGAGGTGAAGCCTGCGGAGTAATTTGTTTGATGATTTGAAACTAGATTCTGATGCTCTGAAATTTTGCTCCCGTTCTTCTTCTGAAGAAATTTATAAATTTTAGAATTAATTTTAAAAGTAATTCTTTAATTTTAGCATTTTTGTACAGGGTTGTAAGGTTTTTAACCTTCTTTTTTCCAAAACTGGTTACACTTTGATTTCCGCCGTTTTGATTGGTTGTGAGAAGAGTTTCTCAGATTCAACCAATCAAAACGGGCGGAAATCAAGTGTACCCAGTTTGGAAAAAGAAGGGAAAAACCTTACACCCTGTAGAATAAGCAACTTTTCTATAAAAGTCGAATCTAGTCAATCTACTCAAGAAATCAGAAAATCATTTAAAAATTAAAATATGATCACAGGAGGTACAAAAAAATCTCAATTTAGGGTATTTTTGAAAAATACGTTAAAATTTTAGAAAGTACGACATGTGAATCCAAGCACCTATAGTTTAAATTAAGTACTTTCTTATATGTACTTATATTTACATGGTTGGAACTAGATCTGAAGTTTGGAAATTTCAGCCAATGGGATTGACTACCCATTGTGAAGATAGCGCAGCCTAATAAGGCTCCTATAGGGCTCTGCTAGCAAGTGTTCGCATTCCGACGGGCACATTATTAGTATAGTACGTGCCTGCCCTTTAAGGGGGTAGCAGCGATGTGGCAGACTGGCGTCAATTTAACTTTACGAAAATAATTGTTGGTTTATTTTTTTTGTGCTTATTATCGTTAGCTGAACCAAAATAAATGTGTATCAGCTCATTAAAATCATTTTATATCTATTTAAGGAACGATTTGAGTTCAAACTTTTATTTTATAATTCGTAAAAATCTTTCGAAAAAAATTCAAAGCATTATGAAATTTAAGCATTTTTTCGTCCAAAATTTTTTCTGATTAATTTTATGAAATATGTGAATAAAAACGAAAAAATAGCCAACAACTTTTTTCATGCATGTCTACATATTTTCTGACTGCTGTTTGAAATATATGAAATGATTTTTTTGTCATTTTGTTGTCGACATCTTTAGAAATATTATGAAAATTTTCCGCAAATCAAGTCCCAAAAATTTTAATAGTAGTTTTTTGAAAATCTCTGTAAAAAACCAGGCCGAATCACTTGTGAAATTTTCTGCGTATCTATTTGGTTTCCGTATTTCAACCGATGCAAGGTGTCAAGTGAATATCGTTTCTGAACTTCTGATTGAAATTTACAACACTTGCTTAAGGAACCGGTTTGTGCCATTTGGGCACGCAATTTATAAAAATTTTATTATTTTTAAAAAATCTGTATAAAATTGCGGGTGTAATAGGCTACTTAACTTTTAAAAGTCAGGACATATTTTTCTATTTAAACTCAATTGAAGGTCAATTTTTTTTCCTAAAAAGCTGTTTTTCTCTTTTTTTCATGGTTCAAAAACTTTCAATTTAAGAAATTTTTGCATGTGGATTAATGATTCTCCCACTAATTAGTGCATTACACCCCGACAATGTCTGAAGTTATAAATATCGCTTTAAAAAAAATCCCACATCGGGTCAAGTTGGAAATGGCATTGTATGAAAGTGGTTTTTTGAATTTTTACAGATACTTAAGTATGTAAAAAATTTAAAAATATAAACGTTTTGGCAAGTATGGACACTTTCCTTTTAGATAAAAAATAATATAAAAATTTTCACATTTTTTTTCTTTTAAAAATCACTCCGAAAAATGTACAATCTGCAACATCGCTGCTACCCCCTTAAAGTTACTTATTAAAAAACATATTTATCTAACGTTACGATTTATTTTTATCATTATCAAAGATGTGAGGTTTTTAACAGTTTCAGGCTAAACACAATTAAAGTTACCCTTAAAATTATTATTTTCTCTCAAGGTTGAGTAACCAAAATAAATAAGCTGGATTATAAAAACTGTAAATTTGTACCATAAGTTATGTAAACATAACTTAACTAAAACAAGTTGTTTTTACAAGCAGTTTCACGCTCTTCAGCTCCGTTTGGTTGTCATTTTGAATAATTTTAAGTGGGATTTTCAATTCCATATAAAACTTATTTTTCTTGTTTTTTTACCTTGCTCTCTAAATACCTTGCTCTAGACTTAATTTACCTGTATAAAATATTTCTCTGATTCTCAAATTTCTTATGACGGAGGGCGCAGTAGGCCTGCATTCTTCCCCTGCAATATTTTCAAATTTGAAAAATCAGTGGCGAAGCATTTTCAAGATCATGCGATGAACTATATCTTCATTGACATCTAACTGTATTTTCAAGAAGGATCCATCGATTAATTTTTGAGCAAAATTTATAGTGACAAATTCGTTCAAAAGCTTCGAGCTCATATTCTGATAACGAAATTAAATATGGATAAAAAATAAGTTCACGTTGTCCTAATTTTTTTGGATTTTTTTTTTTGTTTTCAAATTTCTATTTTCGATAAAATATTATTTACTGAAAAATCTTTTTTCTCAAAAGTTATATTTTTCAGAAA
>SCLH01001223.1:210952-251325 GCA_004367855.1 Oikopleura vanhoeffeni
CTAACCAATTAAATCTTTAGTGCTGAAAATTCAAAAATTATCTCGCTAATGGAATGAAAAAAATTAGCTTCAAAAATTCAATTATAAACTATCTTTATCCAAATATTTGAAACAAGATTTGAAAAACGTATGAGCGTATATAAGCCTAAAATTAAAGTGTGATTCGTTAGCCCATCAGCGCGAAGACACTCAAGAGAAGTGGAAGACTTATATAGCGGCTGGTGTTGCCGATCCGGCACTGATTGTTGTCTAAAAGTTGATTGTTCTTAGTGCATTTGCTTGATTTGATTACACACCGAATAAGAATTAAGCGGTCCCATTATCAAGGCCCATTGCCTATATATACTCTAGACACCTCACTAAGACAACATCAGTGGGATTCGAAACACGCGCATAGTCTTAGACTATAGCCTATGCGAGATAGTAAACGTTTTTGAGATGGAGTTGTCCGTGGAGAAGGAATATTGGCATCTTCCAAAAAAGCTTTAAGGTCAAATGCCCTCGTGGCTATTTACTTACTGAGGCCACTTCGGTAGATAAAAGGTCTTAGAGTGGCCGCGGTCTGAGCATTTTCGGGGCGGTAAGGGACCAAAAATCAGGCAAAAATCATAGATAGCGCATTATTCGTAGAAATTTTACGGAAATCTATTTTTCTTATTTTTAAAAAAAAATTCTAAATTTTGGCGATTCCTCATTGAGTCGAAAAAAAAGTTGCTCAAAAGTGATCTTTTGACCCCGGAAATTAAACCTTCGTGCAGAAATTTACATCATGAAACATATTTTTTTTTTAATGTGAAAAAATGGACATTTTGAGTAGTTGAAAATGGCAAAAAATCGTCATGTTTCAACAAAAATTAATTTTGTTTTTACGCGCACAAAATTTATATATTTAAAGAAATTTATTGATAATTTTGTGCCCCCAACTGTGTGCTATATCGAAAATCCTCCCTACTGCGCCTTTGGACACCAGTAGGCGTAACTATGGAGCAGTGTCCAATCAGAATACACGATTGTCGACTTATTCAAGAATCCGCTATTTCATTGGTCACTTAACCTACGTGCGTTGTAAAAGGCGCAGTAGGGAGGCCATTTGGTCGAATATAATAAAGCAAAAAAATATCTGACCCGGGCTGAAAAAAGTTTATGACAGATCAAACTGGACTTTGCAGAATATTTTCCACTCGAAAGTGGCGGATTATTTCAAGATTTGTGATTGAGGAATGGCATCCTTCAGGATCAGGCTAAACGCGGATAAAGGGGGATGGGACTTTTCCATCCCTATCCCCCTATTGGGCTCTGCAATTTTCCATCCTTATCCCATCCCATATTCCCCCTCAGGAGTTATCACCTTCTATCCCTAATCCCTTTTTGGCGGAAGCACTGCCTTCAGGATGCCCAAATGATGCGCTATCATCGTACTTATGTGGAAACGGTTTTAATAGACTTTAGGTTTGGGCTTGCAACTATACCACAGTTGCGCTAGGAGGCGAATCTATTTATATGGTGGTTTGACAACACCACGGTCAGTGTAAGGGTTTTGGTGTAGATATGTGATTGCGCCAATAGCTGGTGGAGAAATCTGACACCTTATCAGCTGGAATTGAAGGGTCCCGAATAATTTGTGGTGTGTATAAGGATTTTATAGATGATGAAGAAAATAATACCTGAAGAACTTAAACCTTTCTTTTTCAACAATCCAATCTAAATATTTTTTTCGATTCTGGTTTTACAAGGGGTTATACTCACTGGTGCCGCCATTCTATTAAAAAACGGTAAATGGATGATGTACGTTGTATTCACCAAAATCGTTTAATACATCGGTCAATTTTGCTCAATTGAATAAAAACAAATATATTTGAAAAGTATAAAGGTATTATTTCGTAAATAGTAATATCCCTATTGCCCTTTGAAAAAAAATCTTCTGTTTGGTTTTTAAACTGTTAGTAAAAATAGGTTCATTTGTTATAATTTCTTTGCTGATGGTAAAGTTTAGCAATCCAGTTTTGGTGTTTTCGAACGCCTACGCTTCGGGCGCCCCCGCTTATCGAAACGAACAATCACACTCATCTCATTTATTATTTTTTAAGATATTTATTTATTGTTTAGAAAGATTCTATAAAATAATATAAATATTTCTCTCTCTTCCATTTATCATGAGCATTCTTATACCACCCCACAAACCCACCTTTTAACCCTCGAAGCATATTAAAAAAGGTTGCCGCCCGAGGCAAAATAGCCTTCAGCGAGGCTAATTTTTTTATCTTGAGCGGTGGTTGTATCAGACAAAACTCTTATTAGATAAACCTATAATTTTTTCCTTTTATGATCAGTAAAAAGTTAGGAATTATCTCAGGAAAAACCCAAAAAATTTCATGATTCTAGAAAAATTTTATGGATTTATCTCTAGAAAAAAACGTTTTTGCCAGGGCAACCGGTTAATTAAAACAAACGTGATTATACTACCCCATTTGTAAGCTCCAGGAAATGTATCCGCGTGAGTTTCAAGTAGCGAAATCCACAAATATTGAATATGGGATGTGTCTCGGTTTGTGAGTGAAACAAAACGGGGTTTAATTTACAAAATCGGGTATTTTGATGAATAGCTTTAGTTTCCAAGTTGCGAAGTCAACTTTATAGTTATATGTTTAACCTATTTAAAGAAATTATACTATCTATTAAAAATTTTACATATTTATAAAATTATTTATAAAAAGTTACAAACAACTTAACATGAGGTAACCACAAATTGAATAGAACAACAAATAAATAAATAAGATTATCTGAAATGTAAAATGGTTTCGTCCCCTTTGACTCCTCCCAAATTGTGTCGGAAAAAGACCACTGAACGGCCGCTGTGTTCAACCGAGATATTTTACCCATTTACTCAAGCCGATAATCAAGCAGGATTATAATTAAGGAATGATCGGTTCATAAAGGGAATAGCAGCTTGCATTTTGCTCATTGCCCTCTAGCACTATATTACGTCAAACCCCTGATAGTTTTGAAATCAGACAGGAAGAATATTTTTGAGAATGCCGAAATTTTTATTCAATTCCTCCGGAAATGACAGACCAAATTCTCTCCCTGGAAATTCCTAGAGATATAATTTCAAACCTATTTTAACAAAACAAGAACAGGAAATTGAACTTGTTGAAAAAATGCTTTGCGGTTAAAAGCTGGCAAAAGTTCGAGGGTTAATCTCAAGCGAATTAAATGTTTTACGAAAATTATTTTCCAGGCTATTCCATGACTCCATAAACACAAATAAAGACTGGGATAAAATGAGGGATTTTGCATAAATGATTTTATATCTATTTTTCCTTAAATTAATGAAAAAATCGAAAAATTTTGAGTTAGGGTCATTTTTCTGGCATTTGAAGGGGATCCATATCCGAAGCGCTCCTTATCACCTTTCTTAGTTGTTATGGAACTTTATACGCTTTAATATTTTCTATTCTATGTTTTTCCTTAAACCCTTTAATTCTAAATTGAAATTTAAAATCGAAATTTTAGATTTAAGCGTCATTTTTCTGCATTTAAGGGGATCATATCACGAATACGAAGCCGCACCTTATCGCCATTTTCTAGAGTTATGGAATTTTTGCATATAATATTTATATCTATTTGTTCCTTAAATTTAATTTCTCCAATCTTGAATGAATATAATCGAAAATTTTCAGACTTTAGGAGTCAATATTTTTGCTCGTGTACATATTAAGGGTGGTGGTCTATATCCCTCGACATAGCCGTCAACCATTACTCCACCCTTCTATTCGTTACGTGTTATGGAGATTTTATGGCTTAAATATTATTATCTATTTTGTCCTTAAAATTTAATTCTAAATTTGATATGAAAACGGAAAATTTTGATTTAAGTCATTCTGCATTTAAGGGATCATATCGAAGCGCTCCTTATTGGCTATATTAAATATACCTAGCGTTATTAATTTTTGTTATGAGTACACAGAGAGAAAGGGTTTTCTTTCCTGCGCACAAACGACATCGCCACTTCAAACTCACCGGGGATGTTTATTCTACAATAACTTGCGCAGTACTCTGTTTTACTCATACTTTTGTCTGATCGATTATATCTGTTGGGAATCAAAAAATTGGGGTTTAAATACGTTCAAAATATTCATTTGAAAAAAAAAGTTTTTAGGAAAAAATTGTTAGGTTTTTCTCGATATTAATAAAATTTTATATGATTATTATTAAGGCCATTATATGGGAAGCAAAAATTATGGTATGAGAGCTACAACTCTTGGCATGATTTTCACAAAAATTAACCCACTATTTTTTTTCGGAAAAAAATATTATTATCTATCCATTGAGCTAATATCAAAATAAATGGAAATTGCACTCCCAAAAAAAATATGGTTTGTTTCCAGATATGTCCAGAAGGCTAATTTTTCTATTTAATTTGTTACTCAATACACACTTTTCCTAAAAACTGAGCTGTAATTTGAAAATTTTAATTTCCAAATTTGGATTCAAAAGATTATTTCTTCGAGTAAGTAAAAACTTAGAGGCAAACCTCATATCAATTTGCTGTCAATAATTGGTTCCTAAATCAATTTTTTAAACCAGTATCCGAAATTTTAGAAAATATTTTAGATTAATTGTTGAATTTTTAAAATGATTAATAAGCGAAAAGTTTTTCTGCGACATTTTTCTTAATTTTTGCTGATTTAAAGTGGCTTTAGCTTTCAAAAGGCTATAGAGGGTTAAATAAGGCATTATAGAAAAAGTCAGGTAAAAAATCCTTTTGGTCTTTTTGGAAAAAAAATTGTAAGAGATTATTTTTTTTCCTCATTTACTTATGTATCGATCCCATGGCCTACACATGGGTCATTTTGGGGTCTTCAGGGACTTTTCAAAATCGGTCCTGGCCACTCTAAAAAGGATATCTACTGTATTAAGAAGTAAAGATCGCTGTTCCTACAGCAATTAATTATCGGCTTCGATTATATTAATGTCGAATTGCTTTAACTTCTTAGCTCTTTTATTTTTGCAAAATCATAAAATTCCTGCGTAAATTCGTCTCCTGATCCTTAAATTCTGCGATAGTGCTCCAATCCACTTTCAATATCCCTCGATCGAAGCTTGTGATTATTTTCTCATCATTTTTAGGATTTTTCACTTTTTTTATTTTATAACAAATGTTTTTTATTGACGATGAGTGCAACCCTTACAGGAGAAATACAAACGTTGAAAAATAAATTTCTCGAATTTACTTATTTTTATATTAACAAAAAATGAACATGAATCAAACTAGATGACTCATTCAAATGACGCACGATTTTGATCTGGAAAGAATTAAGATCTCGATTTTTTATCGGAGTCAAAAAGAAAAAATTCGAGGCAAAAATTTTAAATGACTTTTTTATACTTTTTGTCCCTTACGAAAGTTAATATTGTTTACGGAGTCAATCATACTGTATCAACTCTAGGGAGGACAAAATGACACATTTTTTTTCATAAATCTATTAACCATAAAACATTGGATTGAAAAGTTATAACTGAAAATAATTTACAGGGGGGGCAATATCGCCGAAATTTTTTGGAAAAAAATAGGCGCTACGCAATTTGCAAAAAACTTCGTGCGATATCGTTCATGACGCCCGGAGTAACTTAACCCTTGTTGAGCCATAGAAAAAAGTTCCGCGCGAGAGACACTCATCCACATATGTGGCTCGTACCTATGCATTGAAATGGTATGATTCATCAGTAAGAGCTAAAGCAACTGAGAAGTATTTGTAACGTCATAAGTGAAGTGAAAGGTCAGTACTTTTTCTAAATTCGCCACTCACTTAGAATTTTAATTTTGAGTATCTAGAAAACTAGTGATAAAAGCAGGTTGGTACCATATCTACAGTGGAATACACGGTCACACGTGTCTCTACATTTTAATTATCTCGGTCGAAAAACATATGCACAAGAATCTGGCCTACGTCATAGATTATGTCCGCTGATATAAATCTCTAAATCAAAGATAAATTTATAAATTAAGTAACAAATTTTGAGTGAAATATCATGATGTTCTGGATGAAAATGTTTATGAATTCCTTAAAAGCAGATAGACATTTTTTTCTCTATTATTTCGAGTATTAATATCGGTAAGTGAAAAAATGCCATTTACATCCTCGTGCGTTGATACTAAAATTTTTATGAGGGTAAAATTACACATATAAAATCTTATAAAAGATCTCAATATTTATTCATGGTATTGAGAGTTAGATTATTTAGGATATTTCACATTTCCTAAGAAAAATGTCTGCCCCCTAGTATACCAATTAAATTTATTTCAACCTTCCGTATTGCCATGCACAATAACACTTTCCTAAAACTGGCTAATTCTCACATTTTTTGTATTTGATATGTCCAGTTCCGAAAATTTTTACGAAATTCAATTATTTTTCTTGAAACACGAATCTAAATTCATTTGATAATGTATTGAAACAAAAGATTCCCGTATCCAGTTTTTTTTCTTTTTTTCGCATGATTTTAGGTGTATGCTGAGAGCCACCAATTGTGGCTCTGTGCCACAAGGGTTAAATCTCTTATCGCCTATTCTTTGTTAAAGCCAAATGATGAGATTTAAGTTATCGGGCACCATGTGGATGTTATCGAAAATTATCCCTACTGCCTTCTGTCCACGCCTACCTGTGCGCGTTAGGTAGTGATCTTTTACTGCCAAATTGGCGCTCTGAAATGGGCTGGCCAGGCGTCACAGGTTAGGGCGTGGACAGATAAGGGGCACCCTAAGTAGGCATCATTTTCGATATAGGCCCTCCAGTACGTGCCAATTGAGTCCGAATTTTTTTGGCAAAAAAACTTCGGCGTATTGAACCCTCCCCTGTATATTTGGTTTAAACAAAAATTTCATAAAAAAATAGTTCAAGTGAAAAAAAATAATTTTCGTAAAATTCAAAATTGAAAAAAGTCTAGAAGGGGCCAAAGGAAATCAGACAGAATGATAGCCTCATTGTCGCGCGACGCTTGTTGGCATGCCACACGTCGAGGAACACTTTCAAATTCGTGGCTTCAAATAAGTATCCGAAAAAAATTTGAACAGGGTTTTTCATTATTTTTTTAATTCAATATTTACACCGTTAACGAATATGGACCATACATCCCTTCCTATGATATCAAAAAAGTACTTATTTTGTTTTCCTGCCAAAAAACAACGAATTTTGCTATTGTGAGCTCACGAATATATATGCGGTCCATATTTTTGGCAGGGAAAATAAAATTAGTACTTTTTTTTATATTATTGATATTATTTCGAGTGTGCATTTATCGGCCTGGAAACCGGAAGTGGAAGAGTTACACAAAATTTCTAGGTTTTAAATTTTTTCTAGGCGCAAATGTCACATGTGACAGGACCAGGACAATTTTCGCTTTTTTCGAATGTGAAATTCCAGAATGTTCTATAACTTTCATGTCTTATGTTATTCGTCTGACGAAAATTCGAGAAGATACTTTTTAATAAAACGTCCACAAATTCTTATAAGAATATCTACGAACGATCCAAGTCTTCTTTTATAAATCGTATAATAAGCCGATGGTAGTAAACACATATTTCATCAGAATATAAAATCTTGACAACCCCTAGAAAAGTCAACTGTTGAAGAAATCACAACTGCCTTCGATTACCGCTCAACCTTTGTAGCTTCACACTCACCCCAGAGAAAAGATCAAAAAAAACCGACGTACAATTTTCAAGAGATAAATTTCGAATATATAAATTTCTAGACGCGAGTTATTTTCTGTCAGTTTTATACAAAAAAGAATTACAAAAATTCACCGTGAAATGTCAGCAATAGGAACTTGTTATTAGGACACATTCCTACTCTGTGTTTCGGTATCTTCCAACATGGAAAGGTTGGGGATCATCGCCATTATTGTGCGAGGAGTAATTACTTTACAAAATATACAATATTAAATCATTTTGAAAAGAGGGTCAAGATAATTTTCTTAAAATGTGTGTAGATTTTTAAATATAGCAAATCTTAGAAAGAAATTCAACAGCCAAAAAAAGGATGAAAATTTCATCATGAAATAACGCATGTCACATTTTTGCTTGCGATCTTATTTTTTTTCCTTCAAAACTGCTTTGACGCCGATTGATTGGTCAAATGAGAATTGGATTATGTACAACACACTAATGTCTGTAAAATTTTAAACGTTTCTGATTTGCGAAAGCGTGAGCTTCCTTATAGCAAATAACTAAGATCGCGAGCAAAAATTGACGGTGTTGTGAGGTCGGAAAGAATTCATAAATTAAAAGTACTTCGGTTATATTTTTAGTCTTTTTTACGTGAATATTATTATATATTTAGTCATTTCATTGGTTACCTATGGCCATAGTCTATGGGCTTCAAAAAATGGCAATCATTTTTAAAAAAAATTTACAATTATTATTTTGTTATCAATCTAAAAAGTGTTTTCTCCGTATGATAACCTTTCAAAAAAACCACGGGCGCTCCATTGGTTGTGAAAATCACCGTGGTTTACAGCTGCTGATTCAACCTTTTAATGTAAAGGGTTGTGAAAATCACGGTGTAATACTTGGTACAGAACTCATATATATTTTTTGGTTGCCAATATATTAAAATAAAAATATAATTAGCGTTTCCATTTGAGAACGCTTAGATTAATCTCTCTAGAACAGAAATTAAATACAAATTCATGTTACTTTAACAAAAAATAGTTATAAAAAGTTTAAATTTTTTACTGGCCAATTTCCTTGTTTGTGTCTTTTTTATACTGAAATTAAGAACATAATAATTTTTAAACCTGCAAATTCTTAATTATTTTTCGTCCAATACAAAAAAAGATAACAAGGAAAATTATAAAAAATTACATGACAAATTGTTCTTCGAACAACAATACTTTGAATTGTTGCAAATATTTTTACTGAAATAGAATAAATTTGGTGTTAAAAAATAACAATAGGCTGGTGTCTCAAAACCTTAAGTATATCTTTCAAGTTCGCCCGCTATGTGGTCGCTGATTGTTCACTAAAATGAATGTCTCTATTCTTAGCTGGAAATAAATCCTTAATTTTTATTATCTTCAATTTAAAATATTTTGTGAAACGGCCCTTAAAAGCATTTGAACCGTCGAAAATTTCATGTAAAAGTATAGTCAGGTTAAATACACAGTTTTTAAAAGCAAAATTTTCTAAAAGTTGACTATATAATTACAAATTTTAAACCGAAAAAACTATTTAATCAAAGTTTTTAAGCTTTTAATTTGCATTATATTATTATGACATTAAATTTTTTTCGTAGGAAAGGTACACACATAAATATATCTTAGCAAATTCGGAAATTTTTTGCAAACCACCGTTGATCGTATTTTATCGATTGAGTGATATATTTATGTGAACACTAAATATAACTTAAATATTTTAGGGAAACCGAACTACTCCCTCGCATATTTTGCCTTTTACCGATTCTGAACGTGATCGAGGAGATGCTGCCAAGAACCCAAGTAGCACTGAAATCCATAATAACTCTGTTTTGACGCCAACGAATATACTCAGGATCTGTAAATCTTGATCTGTACCCAACCGTTCACGCCGACTTCCAAATTCAACTGGTCTTTCGAGGTGGTTGACGACGCTGGTCGGACCAAAAATCCAAGTTGAAACACAAGGGAGAGACTAAACAGTTTTACCCAGAGAAAATTTCTCTTCAATGGTCCCTTCGTCAAGATGCGAGGAAACGCTTGAAGCTTACCTCGAGCAAAGATGTCCCAAATGCTCTGTTTGTTAACCGTCCCTGCTTATTTCAACAGAATTCTCAGGTATTTTTTTGAAAATAATACTTCGAAAACTTGAAAATAAAAATTTGATTTTGAATTATTGATTTTTTAACGAAATTTATTAGTGTTGGATTTTTTTTAAGACGTTTTTGAGTTTTTTTAAGCTGGAGTTTTCATGTTTTGTCCGACTTAAAAAAATTTCCTTGTTTGGACGTTTTTAAAATGCTCTTACATGTTATTTTTTACTAGCAAAAGTGCGTAGGCGGATAGGTTAGCAAACATGCGCAGTCGCTAATAAATAATTTTAACACAATAGTCTAAACTATCTTTAACACCAATAGATTCTAGAAGCAAACTGCACTTTGCAAGTAAAGATACTACGAAGTACAAAATTACGAAATGTTTCATTTTTTCGAAAAATATTAATTTGGATTTTAACCGGTTAGTTTATTGTATGAAAATAATCGAAAATTTTTCATTTTTGTTGACACCAGATTTTTTATTGCACACATTTTTCCGTCAAAATTATTTAACTTTTGCACACACACCATTTTTATGCATAAAATAGAAGAAAAAAAGACCATTAAATGTATAATCCAAAGTTTACTCGCAAGTTTTTTCATTTTTGCGCCAAAAATTACTTGTTTAGGATTGGATATCCGTTCAGAATTATTTTATTTTTATAACCATGTATTTAATATATCATTTTAAGAAAAATTATTTTACTAAAAGTTAATCCAAATTTATTTCAATTTCAAAGTTGTTTAACAGATTTAATCCCTTGCGAAATACTTATATGAGGCATATTCGTGCTTTTTTGTATGGGGTCCTGTTTTTTAAATATGTAGTGAAATCTGTAACCCTGTTTGGACACATACATTCAGTGAAAAATACAACTTTTGAACCAAAATTAAAATATGTTCAATTTTTATGAGATCTTATTATATAACACTTTCAAAATAATTATTGCTTTTTAGCGTCACATATCCACCAAAGATGCTGGAGCCATCGCTGCGTTTGAACGCTTCTTTTAGAATATATCAACGGAACCCCAACCGCATGGCTGCTATTGCTTTATGGTCTTGACAAGAGTCGGATCTAGCGAAACGTCTTATTCTTCGATCTTGGGAGGTGGTACTTTCGATGTTTCTATCCTTCTATCGAAGACGGAATCTTTTGAAGTTAAATCTACCGCTGGAGACACCCATTTGAGGGTGAGATTTTTGACAACAGGAATTGGTTCAATCACTATTCAGGTAATTTTGCAATAACTGTGATATAATAATTCGAAAAGTGCTTGGTTATCATATCTAATCTTTTTTATTATTTATCGCCTCCATTAAAACATGACATGAAATAATACTTTTTGTAATTATATATCGAATAACAAAGTTCGCAAAAAGTGAAAAAAAACATTGTTTGTGCATGCTTTTAAAAATTTTATGTATTTGCGAGCGAAAATTGAAAAAAATGACACTATCTTTCATTCAAAATTTTTTCTATTTTTATGTTTATGGTCTCTAAATATATTAATTTTTCGCAAATCACTACCATCTGAGACTACGTAGTCCGACTATCTCTACTTAATTCTTTACCATTATGGAAACCCACTTTCGGAAGAAAAAAAATGGTTTCCATTAAATGCGTTATGGGTTCCATTAAGGTTTTTATAGGGTTATCCAATCTAACAAGGCGGTTATGGAGTTTGTCCATTAAACAGAGTTATGGTGTTTCATTACAGGCGTTATGGCCCAATATACTTATGGTTTCCTATTACATGCGTAATTTTGGCACAAAATTTTTTTCAGCCCGAAAAAAATTTGTAAAAAACATTTTAGTTTAGTTTTTCTCTAAAGGTACATGTTCAGAGATCAATTATAAGGCAGACGAATCAAAACAAAATTTTAAGAAGAGTTTTAGCAAATTACACACCAAAACAGAGTTTGTTTTACTCCAAACATGCCTGTTTCAAAATGGTTTCCATTAAATTTATTAATTCCTTTTTTTTCAAAAATTATATTCCATAAATAAGCAGACGTTAATGGGTTTCCTTTATTAATGGTTTATGGTTCCTTTACTATAAACCCGAGTAATAGCGTTTCCATTACAGAGGGGTTTCCATAAATCCGTTAGTTAGTGTTCATGTTATCTTTCAATTTGTCGTGTAAAAAAAGTTAAAAAAAAATTTTAGATTTTACTTTACTTTTTTTAAATTTTTGTCCCGGGGCCGGCCCCAAATTTAAAATTTTGGGTTTTGATAAAATGTTTAAAATGGGTGAATTTGCTTCAATT
Source organism: Oikopleura vanhoeffeni (assembly GCA_004367855.1). Classification (NCBI taxonomy): domain Eukaryota; kingdom Metazoa; phylum Chordata; class Appendicularia; order Copelata; family Oikopleuridae; genus Oikopleura; species Oikopleura vanhoeffeni. The sequence continues at coordinate 223,016 of SCLH01001223.1, forward strand.
TATGTTGCGCAATAATTACAGTGGATCTTTAAATTACGCGCCAAAAACCTTAATTGAAAAACATATTTTTGGATGCAGCAAAATTTGTTTTTTTCAATATTATAAATCTTTTATTTTTAGGAAACAGCGAAAGCACAAAAAGGATATGTCCGGCTCTAAACGAGCTGTCGACGTCTCCGAATTCTGCGGCTGCGAGCGAGCCAAGAGAACTCTTTCATCCATACAGACCCAGGCCGCCTATCGAAAATTGTTCCCTTTCGATAGTATCTGCATAATTCCTCACACCTCAATGACCCCCGAGCCCGATTGAATGAAGACTTTGGTATCCGATCTTCCCGAGGCATTCCCATGGACCCAGTTGGAAATACATCTCTTCCGAGATTCTCGGTCCGAATCACAAAATCGTTATATGTAACCCGTTAATATTGTTCTTGTTGGTGAGGGATTCTACCCGACATCCCAAAAGTCCAAAAGGCTTTAAAACTTCAAGTTATTTTCAACGGTTAAAGAGTTGAACCAAATCTCATCAACCCAGACGAAGCCGTTCGCCTACGGCTGCAATTCAAGCTGCCATCTTATCCGGAGATAAATCCGAGGAAATTCAGGTATGATGTTCGAAATATTAAGAATTTGGTGCACAAAATAAAATTTCTTAATAAATTTGTATCCTCAAAATTCAGATCGCGGGCGCGAGAATTAAGATACATTGGAAAACTGAGTTTTCGACAAATTTTTTCGATTAATTTCATGAATCGAAATTTTGAATTTCTGTCAGATTTGTTTTTTTCAACTTTTGAACAATAATTTGCATTAGTTTTATTTTTCTCATAATCACCTAAAATAATTTCTTGCTGGCTAATTGGACTGAAAATTGCCAAAATAAAAAAATAATTTGTGAAGCCGGGAAGTATTTGATTGGTCGGAACTTTAATCCAATCAGAACGAAAATTTTAATTCTTTCTCAAACTCAGTTTTTACCTGATTCCGTATTCATCATGAAATTACAATTATTATATTTCATTGGGCTTCTCTGATTGGATGTTGCTCCATGTGTCAATGGGTATTGAAACTGCTGGAGGTGTCATAGTGACCCTTCTTATCAAGAGAAACACCACCATCCCTAACCAAAACATAACCCAGACTTTCACCACTTACTCAGATTAACCAAACCAAGCGTTGTAACTCATCCAGGTTTTTGAAGGTGAACGATCGCATGAACGGCGAAGGATAACAATCTTCTTCGGAAAATTTCGCAATTTCAGGCTAAATAAAGTTATTTTTTTCGAAAATACATTTTTTTTTCAAATTTTTATAAAAACAAAGTGCCAATTTTACTATTTTTCTTCATCGGTTATTTGACTGTTCAATTTATAAGAATGATAAAATGAATTCCAGAATTTATGAATTTTCAATGATAATTCTTATTTTATATGGATAAGGGGTCCTCAGTTGACAGATCGTCGACTATTTGCAATGATTCAAACAACGCGAGATAGTAAGCACCCAATCAAAACCCTTGATTGCAGAATGGCTAATTTCATTGGTAAGATTTGGGCGGAAACAACCAATCAAATGCTCGGATTGCACATTTCAATAGTCACGATCTGTCAACTAGGATCCTTAATTCATATTAATTAAACAAAAAATCCACTTAATTTTTCAAATACTCTAATTTGAAATTTTTTTCATAAATTTTTAATTCCTTTATTTTGCATATTTTTATCTTAGTATTTCGATATTTCCCATTCATCAAGAAATTCGATTGGTTTACTGTTATTAAAATAAATTAATAATTTTGTTTTTATTTTTGATGACATCAAATTCTTTTATCGTATTTTTCATTTTGTTCGTCAAACTGATAGATTTGGGTGAGTCTTACGCGTTTAAAGCCAAAACGATAGAGAAAAAATTTTGACCAAGAAAGGTGGTCTACTACCGCGTACGTTCATTTTATTGATAAGATACATTCCGCATGAAAATATGATAAATTATTAAAATTATAAATTTTTAGGTATCCCACCAGCTTCCCACGAGGAGTTCCACAAATCGAAGTTACTTTTGATGTTTGATGACACAATAGCGTGTATCCTTAACGTTTTCGGCTATCGATGAAATCTATCCGGTAAAGACCAAACAAGGATTACCTTATCACCAACTGACAAGGTCGACTTTCCCAGGATTGATATCGAGACGAATCGTTCTGACGCCCGAGAAATACAAGAAGTTGCGCAGATGAGAGAGAAGATACTTCCTGAGAATTACTGTTCAGGTATGTATATTTATATACAAATTGGTTATAAAAGAATTTTATCACTCAAAGATATTAATGAAAATAATATAAATGATCTAATCCGAAAGAAAATAATATTCAACTTAAAATTTTTGCGTGATTTCTGTGTGATTTTCAAGGAAGTCGTCACAAGTAATTCATTTTTTCAAATTTGCTCGCCAGAGTGAATATTTTTAAAAATTGGCCAAAAATCTAAATATTGTTGAAATTTGCGCCAAAGCAATTTCAAGTTGCCTACAAAAATACAATTTTTCTCCATTTTTGCGTTCAAGTGATTTCTTCAAGAGTTTGCCAAAAATGTATATTTTTCAGGCCTAGCGCCAAGGTAAATTTTGTAAATGTGCGATATTTTTTTCAATATTTTGCGTCAAAGTGAATTTAAAATTGCACCAAAAAATCTTTATTTCCAAATTTGGCGCCTAAAATTTATTTCTTTTCAATTTGCTCTGGCAAAAGCATATTTAAAAAAATTGCACCAAAATCCATATTTCATAGATTAAACCACAAAATGAATCTTGAGATTTCTCTAAAATTCTTATTTATTTTTATTAGGCTAAGAACGAACTCGAATCTCAAGCTTTCCAAGCTCAAGCAATTCGATGCGAAGACGACAAAAATTACCTCCAAAAATTTCCAACATCGATAAAGATACCCTTTTTCTCGCCAAATGCGAGGAAGTCTTCATATGGTTTAACGGAAACCAAACGCTGAAAAGGCAGGAATTTAACACCAAAAGAAGGAATTAGAACGAGTCTCAAACCCAATTCATGTCCAAATTTGTATCACCCAAGGTGGTATGCTCCACACGAGATGGTATATGCCAGGGAGCTGCACCACAGTGCGCTAGTGACGGGAGCAAGTTGCTGGACCAACTATTGAAGGAATGTGATTAAGTTTATTATTTTCTGAAAAAATTTACGTTTTTGTGCGATGATTTTACCTCTAAGTGTACAGTTATAAGAAATGATAGTCCTTGAAAAATAATTTCGTGTCATTTGCAAGAATTTGGAGAAAATGTTTTTCTTGATTAAAACATGTGAAGCAAATTTATTTTTTAAATTCTGCGTATTGGAAGTTGGCCCTACTGTAGGCTTATTTTTTTTACAAACAAAATTCGCGCAGAAAAATTTAGTGTGAAATTCTCCGATAAATTTTATTTTTTGAAAAATTTGCGCGCAAAAAATACTGATTTGTGTAAAATCCCGCCAAAGTTTTTATTTTTCTCAAAGGTGCTAATTTGGAAACTCAAAACTATATGTACCTTAAGAAAATTTTTGACCAAAATATAATATTATTTCAGAGGAATACCTCTTTATTTCCATGCAGGAAGTTATTAAGGAGATGCTAAGGTTATTAAATAGATATTTTACAGAAGAATTTTTTTTAAGTGGAAAAATTATCATGAATTCGACAATTTTGGATTATGGCGGAAATCATCTCAAAATTTGTAAAAGTTTTCAAACTTTGTGTACAAATGAAAGAATCATACATTCTGCTGGTACCTCCCAGAAACCGATCATAAAGATGTTTACCAAAATAAGTAAAAAGTTTAGTTTAAAAAATCGAGTGTAACCAGCACACTAATTTTAAGAAGAAAATATTCTGCATATCATTTTTTCTCCACTTTTTTCAACGCTGTCGTCTAGGATTGCATTCCGGCTTCCAGGTGCTCAGACTGGACATGGGTCCCCCAAAACAAGGGTTTCTTGAAGTATCTTTTGTTTTCTGAGGAAGCAAAACCCCTCGCTGCCGCTGTTACTTGAAATACCGCCACGGACGGGAATGTTTTCTGAAATACTGTGATGAATTTCACAATTTGAAAATGTACAGTAAGCGGATTTATAAGTTGTCGGCAAAAAATTTGCCAAATATACGCTACCCGAGTTCATTGATCGATGCAGAGAGATGAATAATATTAAGGAGGTAGGACCCTCCAATGACTATCCTGCTGCATTTTGTTACTTCCCATTTGTATGTACTAGTTCAATTGTACCAGAGTATCTCAAAAATAAATTTTACTTGCCAATAATATGTCTAAGAATTCGCTAATAATTGGCGATAAAGACAAAATTTTCCACGGCCAAATAAATATAGCGCACGCATAAAATATGTTATTCGATTCAAACGTTGGATATTAGAAAAACTTTCTAACATGATTCTATGAATCATGGTACATGATTGAAAACAATAAAATTCATCTTTGCAAACCGTAAACTCAGCGGGCAACTCACAGGTGAGTTCGAGGCACTGTATTAGACCCCCACCTGCACAAGAGTGTTTTCAGGAACAGCCAACACATAGTTAGTTATTGTCCATCATGTATATCGACATATTAGAAATAAAGGGTGGGTTGTTCCCGAAATTTCTTGGAGGTTAATACCCTATATAGTAAGAGTGAAAATGGAAAAAAAGAATTTACGAAATGGGTCGTCACGGGTGATCATAGAGGTATAGCGATTTTCTCAAAATAAAAGCGAAATAGCTACTTTTTCTTCACACCAAAGGGGTGGCGACCGTAGTGTCATTTATAAAATTAATTAATGCCTAAAGTTTTTTACCTCCAAAGGTCACTTTAGTAAGTATATTTGATAGATCATTATTCTTTGTTCCTATACGTATCTATTTTAACTTGTGCATTAACAAAAACTTGCATCCTAATAATCGGCACTTTACATGGATCTGATGAGACATAATTCTAGACACTCACCAAAAATTAACTTGAATATTAGAGACCAATTAAGGGGACTATCGGGGGTCTGTTCCGATATTCCTAAAATGAGACATCGCACGGCATCAACAATGACACTTCTCCCCAAAATTTTTGGTCTCTGTGTTCTGAAACACGCTACCGTGCAAGATGAGGGCTTAAGGCTGGCATTAATCTTATTGCGTGTGAAGAAAACTACGATCGAAAATTAAAGGTACACCTAGGAAGACTTTGTCTTGGCTCAAGTGTGGATATGTAAGGCCTTTCCAGTTTGCACGTTCGCGTTTTGCACCCCTTTTTTCAACGCTTATGGTGTCCATCGCCGGGACGGACAGAGTTTTAAAAGGAATTTATCGAAAATTTGAGGGTTGAATTAAACCACAAATGCTATTTAACTTTTTTCAAAATTGACTGGCAAAAATACTAAGATCTGGTTCTTTATTCATTTCTTTTACTTTTACACTTCATAGTTTTCAGGAACTAGTAATTTTATTCTTGAAATGAATCGCACTTGAAGCGACGCCAATTACAAAGTCTCTTGCACTAGATAAATTATGCGGTCCCATTACCACATATGGGTGTGAAGTTTTTCAGTAGAGCGAGGAATAAGTAAGATTTAGGTGTTAGACTGGATTACACACTTAAGAGCGCAGGTACTACTAGTACCGTACTTAGGGTCATAGGAACTTCCCCATCATTAACTTTGCGGTCAGTAGTGATTTCGAAAAACTTTTTGATTAGTTATTGAACTTCAGTTTTTGTATTATCATTAAGAAAATAAACTTGTCGGGACCAAAGGCAATTTGAGTGGCTCAAGCAAAACTTAAATTTCAACAAAATAATAAGATTATTAAAATTTATTTGTTGCAATTTCAAAATTATCATCTGAATGTCCGCGTTTTAATAATGTTGAGTAAGACATTTTTATTTTTGGCTGTTCATTAAATCACGATTTTTGCCTAATAATTTACTCTTGAAATTTTAAGTTGAAACAATTCATATTCAATAGAGCTATATCTTCTGTAACAATATTTCTTAAGACTAGCCCAGCCTTTAACAAAGTGCGTTTTTGTGTTATCTTAATGTTAAATTTTTATATTCGAAGTTGAAATTTATAATCTTGAATTAAAATTTTTACGATCTTAAATTTTGCTGATTATGAAAGAAATCGTAAAAGTTCGTCAGCAATTTTTTCACAAATTCTCTAGATCTAAAAATATAATAGGATGCAAAATGTATAATTTCAACTTCATCATGTCTAATAGGACTATTAGTAAATAGTCTATTAGTCACTGTACCCCTATATGTTGAAATTGGAACTTGATTTGGGCTCTCTGTAAAGAAGCTTCCAAAGAATCAGCAACTTTAGCTTTGGTGCTTTCTGTGCTAATTTCATTTTCTGCGGGGACAGTTTTTAAAGACAACCCGTAAGAGGGTGGAGGGGGCAACCTTTTTGGCGGGATATTTTCACTTTAAGGCAATATTTGTGGAATTACGGGACACCAGTAAAGGTAAAATGAAATAAAAATCATTGATGCTCAAACAATTTGATACTCGACAAAAAATAAGAATCCCTTTGTGACATCCACCTGTTAGAGCTAGGAGAGCAAATTTTCAAAACCACGCAATTATGCTACTCCTCTCTGGTTTTTCACTTGGCCAAGAACCAATTAATTCACCATTCAAAAATGATTTTAAATTTTAGAAAAAATGGGCTTTCGATAGATTTTCGAAATTTTCCCTAGAAATGCTCTCTATCGCCAATTTTTACTTGCATTTTTCGAGACCTTCCAAAACCTATATGTCTCTCCGTTAATTTGCCAAATAATTTTTAATCTGATTTCAAATTCAGCGGAGATAGCCTTATACAATGAGAAAAATTGTGTCCGACTAGAAATTTTGAAATAGGCACTGTGTGTCTCAGACCATGATCATGGCACGCTAGAGCAAAACACGATAAAAGTAAGAAATTTCAAAACTAAAAAAATGGGGTACGATGTATTTAAAGCTATCTTGTAGAGAATTTTTTTTTGCGTCATTTTTTAAGGACCTAGGATTTTTTTTTGGTTTGGAGATTTTTTTTTCTAAAAAAAACGGTTCAAAGGTTGCGAAAAGTGACCTTTTAGTCCTCCGGGTTCCCACGGAAGTTAAAATAGCGGAATCACAAATAAAATAAGCTGACTCGACAGCGAAGGTTTTCTCCAAGGGTATATTTTTGCCAACGTTATCGGATGTTATCACGGCTTGGTTAAAATTGACGGTAAAGTATAGCTTCCGGCATACCGGAAGTGATATTTTAATGATTTACATGTACCAAAAAGATGCGCAATTATCGGTTTTTTGGTAAAACGGAACTATTATGATTAAACTACCGCGGTCATAAGTGAACGCAAGGTGAGCCCGCCATAGGGGAATCTCCTATTATCCTGAGTGAAAACCGAAGTAGGTATATACTTTATGATAATAAATTTTCCTCTGACGGCACCCCTGTGCGATCACTTATGACACTTAGCTTTAATAATACCGTTCCAGAATAACCGATAATTTGCGCCATCTTTTTGCATACCATGTAAATCATTGAAATATTACTTCCCCGCGTGCTTCTCTGAACCCTTGTACTTTACCGGTTAATTTTGAACCAGCCGGTACATCCGATAACGTTGAAAAAATAACCCTGGAGTAAATAACCCTTCGCCTGTTGAGTCAGCTTATTTTATTTGTGATCTCGCATATTTCAAGTTCCCATTAGAACCCGGGGATGCTGAAAAGGTCACTTTCGCACCTTTAAGGGGAGTTGTGGGTGCCAGTAGTTATTCTGACCCGGTCTCAAATCGCTTACTAATTTAGTGTATTCGACCATTCAGCACACGAGAAATTGATTGCAAGCAACAAAAAAGTGTTTATTACTATCGAATAAATCTAATTCTTAGAATATCGAATTTGCTTGCAAAAATAATTTATTTATACAATTCTAGACACTAGGATGAGTCTCAAAATTACGAAAAAATAATAATCAAAAAAAAAGTTACACTGAAATGAGAGTATCTTCAATTATTATAATTTTTAGATTTTGTCCCTTTTTTCCCTTTTTTCGATATTTCAATTTTAGCCTAATCAATGTAATAATAGCGCGCCAGGAAAATTCTGCATATAAAAATAGTGATTGCGAAGAAATCTGACGGAATATTATAATTTTCTGTTGACCCCATATTCAGCTTAGACTGAAAGAATTAATCTGATAAGAGAGAAGAAAATCGCAGTGCAGCGTTCGTGAAAATTAGTTCCGATTTTCTAAAGCAAATTTTCCATTTTTGCCTATTATGTTAACATAGCATGCAATTTGCAAAAAAGTTTCGGCGTTAATAAAGATAATTTATACTACCCTTAACCTAATATGTTTTGGATATCCGGCGTGGTCGGAAAATCGAACCTTCGAGAAGGTTTTTGAAGGGAAATCTCGACTGTCTCCTTCATCTCACATTTCACATTCACATCACATGATTGTACATGCTATACTTATTTTTGATGGAGATTGTGAGAGAATTTTTTTTGTCTGATCAATAATATCGGCATTATTGCTGATTTTCTGTGGATTACGTGGATATTCACGGTATACTTTCAATGAAAGAGAATACAGCAATTAGGTTGTTATGGCATTTAATGTGCATTATCAAAAAGATATTTTTATGCTCAGGTACGTAAATATCCTACCAGTAGTAGTAATTGCCTATTAACAACATGTTTAATTAGAAGTTGCCCTCTCATGTTTGCTATTGTTGGTACTTTTCGTCAATTGCCGTTAATGTTGTTTACCAGGCTTGATCTTACTCAGATATACAATGGAAAAATAAACGTTCACTCAATTCTCACAAAAAATATTTGAGTTTAAAACGGGCTTATTTTTCTCCAGCACATTGCTGGAAGCACCACAATCCCCTTAAACCGTTTTTAAGAAAAATCTAAAATCAAAAAAATCCTACGTCTTAGTATGACCAGAAAAAATTCTCTATAAGATAGCTTAAAAAATCTTTTAGTTTCGAGCTAGACCGAAAATAATTTTTCAAAATTCGAAAAATTTTGAAATTTTGAGAAAAAATTTTAAAGAAAGAACGAATTTTTGTAAAAGCCATTAATTTTCTTATAGTCACTTTATTCAGAGACGAATATAAAATTTTGCAAATTAATGTTCCAAATGGCTATAAAAGGTTCTCCCCTCCACCCCGGATTTAACGATATCATGGTGGATAAACTGTAAAAATACATGTAATTAAATTATGTCAGAATAAATCCTTTTTGCTAACATGAATTTTGTACATAATTGAACTTACTGGTCTTTCTCCGTAGAATAAACTCGTTTCATTCTGCAAAGGTTCCTGGAAGACTATTTGGTTTCGGTTTGTTTTCGAGCTCCTTTGATTTTGTTTCTCATTGATTTTTCTAAGTTTTGTTTGGTATTTTACCAGAAATTTCGGTTACACCTTGGATACGCATCATACATCATAGAAATTTTTTGCTGAAAATGATTTATAAATCAAAAATAAAGATTATTTAAAAACTTACAATTTCGTGTTGTTTTTCGTGGTTTTTCGGCCAGCGAGTTTTTCGGGTTTTCGTTCGATGAGCTCTTTTAGATCGTACTTTAAAATTTTATTGTTATTTTCATTTAATTGTTATGCCTAAACTTGGCTTTATTAATCAAAATTCAAATTTCGGAATTATCTTAATTACGGATCGAAATTGAAATTTTCGAGAATTGTGCTTGCGTGCAAACTCGATTTTATAATGAAGTTGGTATTGAGTATAAAAAATTTCAAGATTTAGAAAAATTCAGAGCAAATTCAAAAAAATCTTAAAAATTATTGTTCGATCCCGTTTGCGGTCGGGTCGGTGCTGAATGCATGGTGATGATTGGCATTTTTTTTTTTTTTTGGTTAAATTACTCACCATTTTGAGTCGGTTTTGGGTTTGAATGGATAGCTGTAGTCGTTTCAACATTCTTTTTCGGGCCAAAATTGCCTATCAAGATCAGTAAGTACCTTCACCTTGGTCCGGTTCTTGTTTCGGCTGGATGGTCTTTCTCACTAATCATTAAAATCAATCAAAAGTCTAGCACAGAGATGAATTATACAGATGTTGATACCTATGGTACTCTACAGTACTGATCAAAAGATGATTTCCAACTTTCAACGCATGAATTCTTGAAGGGAAGATAAATTGGTGTGATCTTTTTGACGAAATGAAATAATAGTTTTTGAATTGATACAGTCAGTGACCTCTCAAAGACCACTGATATGACTTTTTTCATCACATTCAAAATTTGTTACAGGGGGGGCGATATCGCCGCACAATGTCGCCGGAATTTGCCAAAATCGCCTTACAAAACCTAGCATTCACGATTTTAGCTTAAATATTTCCAGTGCCAATATCGCCGAATGTTCCAATATCGTCAAATTTGCAAATATTGTTTTGGGAATATATTACAAATTCTTCAAAATAATCAACATATGAAGTCATTTTGAACGTCTACGCGTTTTCCATCTTTGAACAAAAAATTTATTTCTTACTCATATGCCGAATGTTGCCAATATCGCCGAATTTTCCAATATCGCCTAAATTTTTTGTTCGAAAAATTGCCCCTGTATATTATTTTCTATAAAAGCTTTTTTTCTGTGTCTGCGGTAATTTAAAAAGAAAGAGACGCATCAACAGTAATTTTGTGATTTTCTTCATAAAAAATCGGACATTGCGAACCTTTCGGGGCCATTGGCGCCACTAATTAAGGGATTCATTTGTTTTAATTATCAAAATATATAAAAAGATGGGAAACCACTATTGAATTTGCAGCGCGGCGAACAGACTCGATAAATAGGAGTATTTTTTGGAGCAACTTCCACAATTTTCAGCAGGGAAAAAGTGCCGAAAATTGGTGATAGTAGTGACTAATGATATGTTGAAAAATCCATATTTGAAATCACGATAAAAACTGAGTTTAATGTATTAAAAATCTCTATATATTTTCGGTTTGATTTCAGCCAATCAAAATAGGGCAAAACCAAGAAACTTCGAAAAACCTTCTATATTCAAAATATAATATTCATCATCAGCCAATCTCACGTACAATTCATCGACTGTAATTTTAAGAACATAATAAAATTGCAAATGATAAAATAATAACTACTGTAGAAATAGTTATTTTATTGCAATTTTTCCGATATTTTCTGTATCCGTTCTACTTTTTTCCCCGCTGGGCGCATCCTATCAGCAGGGCATAATAAACCCAAATTTTCATCTTCATCTAGTTCTAGTTTTTTGTTTCTCTGTCAGTATAAAATTTGCTCGCTTCTTAACAAAATAGATCCCCATAGACTGTTTTAATATAAGACTTAGGCCATATACTCCCCGGGTTGTTTAGCTGTTTTTTAAAAGTTCACGTCTCCATTTGAGTTATATTGTCACACCAAAAAAAATAAAACGATCAATAGTGCTTTGATGTGTACATTCCAATACCAAATTTGTGAGGTTTTTTAACCTCATACAGACCTTGGACATCCTTAACTATTACGGCAAACAAAAGATAAGACTTAACCCTCTCCTGCAATTAACAGTTGGTCAGTCAGCGTCAAATGAAAAGTGAAATGTTTTCAGATATCTATTAAAAAATCGAATATATTAAAATAATCTGATTTTTACTCATCAGTATAGGGTGTTACAGCAAATGTGTCGACCACCGTAAAATTTGTTAAGATCAGAAATATGGCGTTAATTGAGGGATTTTATGAATTTAATTTCGTCATACCAAATTCGTCATACCAAAAATTTTTTGGTCTCCAAATTTTTTCTGCACGAAATGTACTTTTTCGTTTTATTCATAACTGTTTGTTTCAAAAAGAGCTTAGAAATATATCCTTAATATATATCCCCTAATTTCACACTTTTGTAAATATCCCGGCCCTGATTAGGAACGTTGTGTGTTTTATAAGTATAGCCGGAAATATTTACAAGTGTGAATAGGGGATATTAATACAAGCTGTAGAAAGGTATCGTTTTTACTCTGACTCGCCCAAAAACAGCTATTTACCCTATTAGAATATAAATAATAATATAATATATCATTGATATTGATTCAACCCTAGAATAAATCCTAAATCTATTGATGCTCAACAACAAGTTACTTAGTCGACGCCTAATCAAAAGAAGTGAAATTAGTAAATAGACAAATTATTTGTTGGTCATTTGATTAGGAAAGAATCACTCTTTAATGCTAGGAGTCGCATTTTTCATCGGTTAGGAATTTACCTGCGATATTCATGTTGATTTAGCAAATTAGATCTCCTAATCTCAGTATTTGGCAATCAAGATTTAAAGTAAATAAAGGATGTTCTTATCTTAAATGAGTTCATAAGGTGAAATTGAATATTCGGCTAAGGAATTCGGAACTTAAGTCCGATCGAAAACATGATGTTACTGAATGTCGGTCAATCGTCAACTATATTTCGTTTCGAAACATAACTCATAAACTCCTCAAAAAAACTATTGGAAACGTCGAGCTTATATTTGGCGTTTCTGTAGACCGCGGATCGAGTTGACCCAAAAGTGGCTTTCGGTCATTTGGAGGTTCCCTTTTTATATTTTCCCACAAGGGAGCGTTCAGGTGACAATATATTTCTAAACAATTTTTACAGACTTAATTCCCCTTCAATTCAGGGGATCTTTTCGGACATTGAGCGTCATGCATATATTAACGACCTTGCGCAACCTCAAAATCCTCAAGATTTAAGTTTGCATTTGCATGTTCATTTTCCCGCTGTAATTGATCTATATTTTCTTGATTCGAAGAAAATCATCAAGAAACGAGAGTCAAACGCGAACGTGAATCTGTAGGAACGAAAATTTTCCTTTAGTTTTTTTTTTTGATAGGACTTTTTGTATTACAAGCTTGGGCCAAGAAAATTCAAAAATTTGAAGAAAAACCGAGTCAATGAAAATCTGATGTCGCAAAAACATAGTTTTGGGAATTAATCATAAAATGCGACACTATATTCATTTTTAAATCTGCTGTTTCTGGTCTATGCACTTTTCATACAAAAAGAAAGGTATTGAAAAACATTCTGATAATCAAATTTTGATTATAAATATCATAATCCAGAGTATTCCTCCTTGATGTTATTTTCATATTTCCAGTTTAAATTATGACTATCAAACAATCGCTGAAGATACTGTGCCTAACAAATTTTCCAGATTGACTGAACTAGCATTTTTAGTTGGTACATTGCGCAGTTTGATACAGCTTTTAATGATTACTAGTTTATTAAAATTCAGTGCTTAATTGACGTCACTAATAAATTACCAAGAATTCGCAGACAGTAGTATCTCTATAGCACCTTGGTAGAGACATATTCGGTCAATCGTAAGTTTTGCGCCATGCAAAATGAACAGTATAGTATACGATAACCCTTCACACCCTTTTGCTTAATCTGAGAGATGTTGGCTGAAAACATGACGGCCTCATGAGTGGATAGGAGGGTCTTAGGAGTGTTAGGATTGGCTCCTCACCCCACATCTCTCAATTAAAGCAAAAGGTGTTAAAGGGCATTAAAATTTCCATTATTGAGAAGTTTTTTAAAATATTTTAAGATTATGTGATTAGCTTGAAGGTGAAAATATCGAAAACGTTGCATTTAAATAAAAAGATATTATAATTAAGACCGTTTTTTAAAATATTGATCTTATGTCACGAGATTTCATAAAATACAGCATGGCCACAGTAATATTGATAATTAAATTCAATACTAATGTTTGAACCATATTACACCATGGTGTTTTTATCTCTGAATCTTTGTTTTTTTGAAAGTATATCTATCAACGGTACTTGGCTTAGGATCTTATGACACTTTTTTAGTTTTCAGATAGCTCAAACTGATCACGATATCTTAGTGAATAATAAAATTAAAATAAAACATGTCCAATCGGAACATTATTATTTGGTTTTTTTTTTTCTGAGATTATTCAAATTGTTTAATTAGACAGTTATTTGTTAAAAATTGGAAAAATGGTTGTTTGGATCATTATTATCCTAATTTATACTTCTTCTCATTCATATTTAGGCTCAGTTGAGCATTCTACAACGAACTTAATCGGATGAGTCTGTTTTTCACAAAGCCAAATTATATAAAAGTTGGCTGAAAAAGTGGGCATTAAAAGCCCAAGGCAAGAACCGTAATAGATATGCTTTTATAGCTATAAACGAAGTTCAAAAACGGTCCAATCGTCTTTATACACCTGGTAAGCTCAGGTACAGCCTCAAATATGCCGGCGTGTCTCTCAATTTAATTTCTAATCACCAGTTCCACTTCCCAAGAGGTTATTTTGCTACTTGGATGGAAAAAAGGATCGTGAACCCCTAACACCCGTGTTGACTATCTGAATGCAAAAAAAGTTTCGTCGGAGCCAATAACCGGCCGCAAGGAAATAACATTGTCACGACCTCACAATTCAAATGCGGGTATTATAGTTTTGCAATTATAATTTCCAAAAATATTGTTGAAAATTTTAATACAATTAGCCCGTTTCGAAAAGACATTTTTAATCTACTTTTTTAAGGATTTTTTCGCCAAAAATTCTTAAAAGGAGTAATTGTATAAAAAAACTATACATAATATTCGGAATGGAGTCATTTAGAGAATTCCAAGTGTCCTTATCATTGGTTTTATAAAGCCAAGTTATTAATCACATCGTTGCAGTGCTGTCTGCAATACAGTGATAAGTTATATAATTTTGACCTCGCGCGGCCGATATGAAATAATTGTTTTGGTAAGCGATCGAGAGATAACATATTTTAAATCTGAGACACAGCTATATTGCTATGAGTTTCATTATAAATTCTGTAACTATATCCCTTATTCGTCCATTAATAAAATATGTATGGTTTTTCCGAGAAAAACAACGGTGATAATCTCTCTTTATTCTCTTTGCAGTTATCCGGTTCACATACTTCGAAATTTAGAAATGATATGTGTTATTACACTGTAATTCTATTCCTTGATCTCAATTCAGTGAAAATAAGTAAATAGATTATCTTTCCCAGTTTATTCCCGTGAAAGCGCTCAAAGTAGTGGCTTCAGATAGGCTTTTGGGTGTGAAAGCGAAAGTTCTCGCTTCTGGGTGTCAGGAGAGCGAAAAAAATTTATATATTTTCAAACATCAAAACATCTAAGGATAAATGAAGGGTGAGCCTCCATATATTATTTTTTTGGCCAATCAATAGCGCTTTACTGCAATATGATTTAGGCCAACCTGTCAAGCAACATTTATTTTTGAGGGAGTATAGATTACGTTCTAGAAGTAAATAAAATTAATTCTCCTATTCATAACTTTATATCAAGTCATTGCATCAATATTTTTCGAGAGATTTGATTTTTTTTGCTAAAATTAGAACTGATATCACGAGACTTTAAAATAAACATAAAGAACTGAAAACACCGGTTTCAAAAGATTGATTTGGCTGCACAGAGCCGTTACCAAGCCAATGCCACCGCCGCTGAGTGTTGAGGTTCCTCTGAAACTTGGAAAAGTGGATTTCGACCATAAATATCGAGTCTCAAAACCTCATTCGTTCTTTCATCATTGCAAACTATTGACGAGTTTTTTATAGACCTACTAATTGATCATGTTTGTCATATTTATAATATTAACAAAGTAGTAATGTCTTAAAAATCTGACGATTAATGAGGCCCGTATTCCAGACTGCGACCTGGTGGAATCATTTTAAAAGGTCGAAATCAGCACTAGTTAAACCACATGAATATATGGTTTATGTTCAATATGTGAAGTATAATAAAATATATGTTATTGAGATGTCATCGCAAATTTAATAAATATTTGATGACGATCCTTCCCTCGGCTTGTTTGGCTTTTTTAAATTGAACAAATTTTCACCCAATTCCGAGCAAAATCCCCCCTAAAGCACAAAAAAAGTAACAAACTCAAAAAAAATACTCCAAAGTCTTTGTTAAAAAACCAAACAACCGAAGAGGATAGTACAAAGTTAAATCAGATAAATAGGATAAATATTTGATTTAACAAAATAAGCACCATAATGTTTGTGGTTTAGAAAAAGGACTTGAAATTATTGATCGGATTTTGTGGAAGGAAACGTTAATTCATCTTAAACTTTAGGCCGCCTGATAATTTATCCGCCTTATGGTTTACTCGTAGACTTTAACATGAATCCTGTACCCAGACTCGATTATTAGCCAACTCGTTGCCTCATTTTAAATCGACCATACTTAGCAAGTTTCATTTATCAACATTTCATTTTTCAATAGCTAAAGATAATATTCAGCAATTTGCTATACAAAAATTTGGAAAATCCACAAAATACAAATTTTAAACGAACCCTTTAAGGTCATTTAATGTTAGGATAAGAAAACAAAAAGTTAGCGAAAGAGTTTACTATGCACTCGGTATCCCGACTATTAAAAGTGCAAATAATGAGATGAAATTAAAACCTTTAATTTATATTTCAATTACCTCATATAAAACTTCTCAAATGATTTTCTATCGCTCTGTCTTAAAAATAATTATATTGTTTTTTACAAAATTTGCTCTAGTATTAATGACTCTTAAATTATTTTAGAATCTAATTTCTGTCCCCTGCTCGTTTTGAGAAAGAAAGAGAGAAGAACCTCACGCCTACGCATTGATTTCTTTCTTCTCACTGATTTTATGTTTACAGTGTTCCGGAAGTTTGTGGTAGGTTCTAGGACTGCTTTGATATTTAAACCGCGAAGGCCAATTTAAAATGCGAATAAAAGTCTTAGAATTCTTTTAAGTGTCTCCCCGTTGATTTGGATTACTTTCAAGTTATGCTAAGTAATTTATAAAAAGTACTCAAATTACGTCAAAAAATTCAAAGGCGATTTCAATTTTCAAACGTTTTAAAGAACTTTTTTCTCATTAGACCAATGTCACGAATAAAATCAGGTGACGAAAATAATTCAAAAATAAGGTTGAAATATGTCATAGATAAATCCTTTATTTCTCGAAAAATAAAGACACGTGACGTGTTTTGGAACCAAAATATTATTATGTTCAAAACTTTTAAATTAGGTACTGCCTTAATTGGCCCCAAAAAAATTTTCGACGCTAATTTTGGAGTGCGCACTATTTGGTGTTACTTTCACCAAAACTTATTTTCCTAATTGAAGGTCAGGTGATCGCTTTTGAACTTGGTGTATTGGAAAAAAAAGTCTTTAAAAACTTTCTAAAAAACCACTTCACTTCTTTTCAAAAAGTTGATTTAAGCAATTTTTGCAAATACGGTCACTGTGATCATTTTTTTTCGGGCTATAATGTAATGGAAAAAATGTCTTAGAATTTTTTCTGATCACGATGAAGCGTTTAATTTTTGGTGATTTTAAAAAATTTTTTGCAAAAAATAAGTACTGTAATACAGTAAAAAATTTTTCAAAAAAAAACGCACAAAACGTCATTTTGTTTTCAAAGTTATCGTATAACTTTTATAACTTGATCTTGTCATTTAAAGTTTAGCGTCGGAAAAATGCGTATTAAATGCGTGTTGCGGCAACGAGTTGGCTAAAATCGAGTTCTACGAGTTAATGTCACAGAGTGCCTTGTTTTTTGCTAAAAATTTCTAAATTAAGAATTTTGCTAACGTGAAAAGGAAGGGATATGTGTTTTTTTGAATTCTTCGTGAGTGGTCTTCGACTCAGGGGTTATCGCCACCAAATAAAATAATTCCTGAATGCCTAAGGCACCTAGGCTCAGGTGCGTCGAGGAAATCAATATATTAACTTAGATAGAGAAACAAAATGGACTTTATTGAATTCAAAGCCAACATAAATATTCATAATTAGCTTTAAAACGGCGAGGACTGGGAGTCACAGCTGTGACCCCAATCGTTTTTTTGCTTCAGACAAAATTTAAATTTTTTTAAGAAATTTTGATTTAAAAGTTGCTGGGTAAAATTACTACGGCTATGTCATCATCCTTTGCTGCCGAAATTCTTGCAAGCTAGAAATAATAGAAACTTGGTTATTTTCACCTAGGGATAATTAATCCATTATCCTTATGACTATATCCAGGATTTATATCCTTGACAAATAGTGAGTTTTCTGCCTTCAAAAGTTAAAAACTCTGATTGAATAAAACTAGTATGTTTAATTATATCCGTTTGTTTCCGAGTCCCCAGCGGCAAACCGTCCCCAATAGAAATTCGAAAGAGCTAAAAATTAATTTTTAATTTATTAAAGTACAAATAGTTAAAAAATGTTTTAATAAGTTCAGATTTTCCAGAGGAGAAAGATTTACAAAAATAAACCTGAAAATAGTCTTCTTGGAGGGAGAGGCTTTATAATTTGTAGGGGGGAGGGTATATCTGTTTTTTTGCTTTCCATTAAAGGGGGCGGGGGGGCCCAAAAAAAAAATTAAAACGGGGGAAAAAGAGCAACAGTCATAGAATAAAATCAGGTTTCTTTTGTGATTCTGATTCGGACGATGAATCTCCTCGATTTTTTAAAGAAAGATAAGCCACAAACTATTGGTTTCGGAAACCAAAACGAAGTCGAAGTTGTGAAAGCGTCAATTTTAGACTCCAGTGATTCTGATTCAGGATAGGCATTTAAATAAAGAGTAATCTTTTTTTTTGATTTAAAATTTTTGTAGAACTAAAAATGCCTCAAAAAAGGAATCTTTGTAAAGATAAGCTCGTGCACAAAATATTACTACAATTATTAATCTTGGAAACCGTTTTTTGCGGGGCGAAGTTTTTCGATTTACATGTCACCTGCATTATTTATTTGGCTTGTAAATGACGCTGACTCACTTGGAAGACATACAGGGGAAGCCCCGTATTGCCGTTCCAATATCCACCGATTTTGCCAATATCGCCAAAAAAACCAACGCCAATTTCACGATTTTAAGCTCAAATAGTTTTCAGTGGCCCATATCGCCGAAATTGCGAGGGCGTTAAGGTTATTATTACAAATTAATTGGCGTTTGGTGGAAGAACTTAATCCCTATACAAAGTTTGGTATTTTTACTTCATTTTGAAACTATTGTTAAACGTCTTATAGAATCGAAACAACTTTACATATTATGACCGTCATTTTTGAACGCCAACGCTTTATTAACCGTACAGTTTGCACAATATTCGTCGAAATTTTTGGCCCCTACAAAACTGTCGGGCATATTTGGCCTCCCCTGTGGTCGCAGCCGAAACCCTAGAAAAATTAAAACATCCACCATTAGTCGAAAATTGTAAACTTATCCAAACTGGAAAGGGTAGCTGAACCGCTTAAAAGTATTATGATCTCAAAATTCAAAGAGAGATACGATTTCGATTTTTTTAAACTGTTTAATGTGAGGTTTATTAAAAAGTAGTATCAAAAAGCCAAATTAGACTATAGTCATAATAGACAATGTTTGCTAACAAAATACAATTATAATATAAAAAACTATTTTATAAAAAGGCACTCTTGTCACTAAAGTGATGGCAAAAACATAATCATTTAAAAAATCAAATCCTCTATAGGATGGCATCTCACAGATTCTTTCGCCTCAGATTACTCTGAAGATTCTTTTCTCTAAAGTCGACGGTAAATCCGACGATGCAGTTTCAATAAAATCGGTGTTTCCCCGAAATCGCACCAAATTCAAACAAAATTGAAAAATCGAACCAAAATCTACACAAAAATCAGTATCCTCTTCAGCCATGACAGAAAAAACCTAGAGAAGGTTACAAAAGTTTGAACACTCCAAGGCCACTCAATTCTGCAAGGTCAGAAAAAATCGAAAATCGTGAAATCAGCAATTTCTGAGAAATTGCAAAATCTGGAAAAATCGTGAGTTCGTGAAATCGTTATAAAATATTGAGCCAAATTATTTCGTGAGCCCGGATTAGAGAAATAGAGAAGACTAAAATTATCGAAAACTCCCAAATATCAAGGCTAGTTAAAATGAGTTATGCTTGCAACAATCTTCATAATGCCACGAAAGAACCGGGCCAAAAAAATCGATCCGCTCAAATTAAGTACCCTGCTTACTCAATTTTTTTAGAAAAAATGCGCTAAGCAATAAACACTTTTTCACCAGAAAATATGGATCTCCGACAAGGAGTGGGACCCTTGGAAAACGATAATGCAGAAAGTTAATTCGAGATACAGACTAAAAAAATTCCAAACACTTCCAAGAACTATAAAGTGAATGGTTATTTTTTACTATGTTTTATATTCTGATTAGTTTACTCAAAACCACATTAAAAATTTTTAGTCGACATAATATCATGATTATTAATAATGTGTTATTATAGGTATAAAAAATTATGAATGGCTCTTTTCATAGAAAAATACTCGACAGTATGAGCTTCTTTCAGCTTGGACCCTCTTGAATTGGTTTATTTGTTCCTGATTGTAGATGAGATGAATGAGCCAGAAAAACTTTTTTGAAATTGCAAATAACATGAATTTTATATCATATGAATTCCACCCCGGACTGCCTTCGGTTAGCTCCCCGATGTAAAATATTGCCAGTTTGCCCGGGAATAATGCAGTCAGGACTGATTGACATTAAATTATGACTGAAAGCACATTATATGAGTTCACGTTTAGCCAATCATCTTCAACGCATTTAGCTCAATTATGATATCGGGCTTCCCTGACCACAACTGAAGACGGAGATTATCTTCATTACTTTATAGACTCATTTATTCAAATTCGATCAGATTACTCTGATAGTATTAAGATAAAATCACTCAATTATGATAGAATGACTTCATTATTTTTGAAACCAGTTATATTTATACTAAATGTGAATATGAAAAATAAATTATTTTCTATTGACGGAACTGCATCTTGAAATTAAAACATATGTTATCTTGAAATTCCAAAGTAAAACTGCTCCCCGATAAAATACGACACGACTCGGAACAAGTTTCAATAGAAAAAAAATGTTCACCAACAATTAGAGATCTTTTGTAAAAAAAATGTTCTAAATTAAAATTTTATTCAAAAGCCTATAAAATCTGAGAAATGTTCAATTCTTACAAATTCATTCGAGCAAAACAGTTCAGTGGGCCTTTGTTCGCCAATTGACCACTTTTGAATAAAAATTCCGAAATCAATTTTGCGGGGGCAGCCTAATTCGAGTCTTGAAATATTTTCCCAGAGTTTTGGTTAAATTGAAACTTATTATAATAACCTTATAAAGGACTTGGGTCAAACTGCTGATTGCATTAGAAGAACTCGAGGCGTGTTCGAAATTTAAGATGCCCTAAACAATCTGAGCTTCAGGGTTAACTGGGTAAAGGGCAACGCAACAGAAATGTACCTAAGTGGCCTGCTGAAAAAGCGCGGAAAAACGCTGAGAAAGATGCAAAAACGAACATTGATGAGTAAAAGAAGAAAAAGACATAAAAGAAAAGATGAAGGAGCTACGGGAGAAAAAAACTCCAGAAGAGAGCTACATTTAACGCATGGAAAAAGAAGAAGAATATTTCTCGAAAAGAATAGTTCAAAAAAAGGTAGAGAAGATTAAAGTCTAATCGATATATGTAAAGGTCATTTTTAAAGAACTCATTAACCTAAGTGAATAGAATCAACACCGGAAATAGTTTACTTTTTGGCATTTTCGAACCAATTTAATATCATTTCAATCAGAGGGATGAGATCTTTAAATTGAGGAAGAACGAGCATCCTGAGTCAGAGGCGGCGAATTAATTCGGCTTTTTGAAAACACTCATCTGATTAAGTTTTTCGATAGCTCACAACTGGACACACAAATATGTCAGAGAAAATTAATTAACAAAAGATTGATTCGAATCAGACTATTGTTTTCCAATATTTTAACAAAAACTGATAATTAAACAATTTCAGTGATTCAAAAAAAACAAAAAATGGTCCGATCGGTCTTATTGCCTAAAATATTTGTGCTCAGTTGAGCATCGAAAACCTTAATCAGGAGAGTCGTTCAAAAGCCGAATTAGATCTTGGGATCTAATTGCCGCCTTTGACTCAGAATGCTCGTTCTTGCCTTCGATTAAGATAAATATATTATAGAGATATATAAACGATATATATTATTAGATGAACTATTATATCACTATTTGTTTGTTAACAGAAAGGGGCAGCCTTTTAGTGATGTTTTGTAATTTGTTACATTTGTAACATATATTTATTTTTACACGATTTTCAGCTCGAAGCTGAAAAATAGTGCTTTTTGGCATCAACTGTGGTTAACTGTCTATAAGAACAGGTAAAATTTGAACAAAACTGTCCTTTGCAAAATTTTCCCAAATTGTTCACCAAATTGTTTCACAAATTTATCCCTTATAATACGGTTCTTAGTATTTTAAAAAAATTTCGAAACATAATTTTCTCAAAAAAAATATAGAAAAATTGTTCTTATAGAGGAACTGACTAAAATTAAAAACGTAGAGTTTTTTGTCATTTGTCCCAATTGTCTTAAAATTGGGTCTTCTTAAATACAGTAACCACCATAAAACAAATTCTTGAGATTCCGTGGCCAAAAAATATTTTTTTTTCAATATCAGCCTTATTTTTAGCATTTTAAGATATTAAAAATCTTGAAAGATTTTATTTCATTTGAAAAAACTTTATTTTGATAAATATTTGAGCTGAAAAATTTGTTTGAATAAATGTCTGAATCATCAGTGATGTGATGAATAACATCCCCAATGAGAGTCATCACTTATTTGGGTTGATGCTTTCCGAACCCAAAAATGAACGTTTCAAAATTAAGTTTCTCAAATTTTGCCATTTCGAAAAAATTAAAGTGGTTTATATGCATTTCTTTAGTTATTAGCATTTTTGTTGCTACATCAGTCGAACACATAAACGTCGTAAAAATCTTTAAAAAATGTTCACAATATGACGTTATTTTGGGACAGGAAGCATCTCCTTCTAAATAGTGCCCAAATACCATAGCGATCTCCAGTAAACGCCAAAAATTACCAGAAAGGCGAAACAAATTTTTATCAGCTTATTTTTGTTGTATCTTTTGTGATATCCAGTAGATATATGGTTTAAAAATGAATTAATGTCACCAAATATTATATTTATTTTTTTCAGGACCTAGAACTCTCAGCCCAAAAAGATCTGGAACAAAGCTGCGGAAAAACTTGCAAACGAAAAACTGGTTCAAAAATATCGAGACAAAAAAGAAAAGGCTATGAAAGAAAAACAATCTCCAGCAAAAGCAAGAAGAAGCCGAAATTCAACGTCGTAAAGAAGAAGAAAAACTTGAAAAGCGTAAGAATCGCAAAAAAAAAACGGAATGGGGACAGAAAATCACGACAAATTAAATCAGCTCAAGGGAGAAAACTCAAATAGAGCGATAAAAGTACAGTACAAATGGTAGAAACTAAAGACATGAAAATCGGTAATGGAAAAAGAGCCTATGAGGAGTGGATGAGGACCACAAAAAATGGACAAAAGAAGACAGTATGGGGCTCAACGGAGATATTCATTACGAAACTAGGCTTTTTACTAATTCCGAGCGTAATTCTCGAAATTTCTGAAAAGGACTTAGAAGAATTTTTTCGTCAAAATTGTAGTTCAAGCGCTCTCCAGCACCGGCTCAACTATAGACTGTAGTCTATAGCTTATGCATATAAATGCGCCCACTAGTCTTGCGGCAACGATGTCGCCGCCGCCACATTTGATATTGAATTGAAAGATATTTTTTGACAATTGTATGACAATGATAATATAATTTTGGCATGAAATTAAAAATTTCAAATAACAATTCTTGTCCGGGAAGATACAAAACTCAAAGAAACATTTTTGACGAAAAATATTACTTCACAATAAAAAAACTCGAAAATGAGTCAATCGTGAAAGTATTCATTGCAAATGAAAATATTTTCAGATTTCACAAACACGACATTCTATTTTCTTCCGTTCATTTAGTCGTATTAATTACCAATCATTGTTTGCTTAAAAAAATCACTTTCTGTAAAAAGTAACCCTGCACATACCTGCACATACCTACACAAACTATTTTTTATTTCCCTCATTTTTAATTTATAATAAATACAGTATGATTAATAACATTCGCAAATTTAAAATGGTTGGCCAATCAAGAAATTTTTATTTCACACGCCCATGATTGGTTAAAAACTAAGATATGCAAATTATACTAATGGAAACAAACTAGCATAATTTTGGTCTATCCCAAACTCAACAATAGATCGATAGCAGTATTTAAATCGTTATTTGTTGCGAAAAGTGTATTTTTAGCCGTTCGTAAATCAAAACCATGCAACCAAAGCCATCACATTGTCGGTATTATCTGAACTTCCCAGTTTTGCTCATCTGCAACCCAACCTCTTCTTATTTTAGAGTGAAAAATAAATTTTTTTCGAAAGAGCAACCTGTAACACCCTATACTTGAAAGAGTATAAATATAAAAAGCGAGTAAAAAGTGAGTGAATTTTCAATTAACTTGCATAAAGTTAGAAAAAACTCAAAAGAATTTGATAATCTGGCTTTTGAGAAGTAAAAATACAAGAAAAACCAAAATGACAATGAGGGTAACAAACGGGCATACAGTAATGACTCATACAGGATGTCTCATTTTTTGAGCGTCGTTCCTTAATGACGCTATTGATACTCCGGCATCTTGTAAGTTGCACAAGTCTTTTATTATTACCGTTATTTATCAATTCACAAATTTAAATAATATCGATTCAATATATTATCGACCATTGAATTATTATATTCAGTGGTTGAGACATAAAATTATTATATTTTGTCTTCATAGATAATTTTTATTTGACGTTTTGGCTAAACATCATATCAGGTATGAGAAAAGAGTGCGCAGAATTTGAAGGCTGTTTAGCCGAAACGTCAAATAAAAACTATCTATGATAAAAAATATAACATTGATTACATAATAATTTTTCTATACAAGCCGTTTTTATGTTCAGTTATAAGAATAAGAATGAAAACCTTCGCCGGGCAGATTCTGGATATTAAAATAAATCGAAATACGAAACGTTTCACCAATCATAATCTAGTATTTCGATTAATTTAAATATCCAGGATCTGCTTACATTTCAGAAATGTTAGCTGATTTTATTGGTTTGTTCTCAAATTAAGAGTTTTGATTAGCCGGAACGTTTGTAGCTTTCAAATGTTTAGGATCTATCCAGCGAGGGTATTTCATCGTATCACTTGTTCACACTTTTGATAATCTAGATCGAGGACTAATCAGCCTTGCCGAATTAAGCTGGACAGAGTATTTCATCGACCTAGATTATCAAAAGTGTGAACAAGGGATATCAATTACTGGGCCTCTTTGAGATTATTAGCCATTCGGGNCTTTTCATAACACCGTAATAGCTAATAATCTGCATGAGGCCTCATAAAGATAATTTTTGTATGTTTCTCTTATATAGGCCTGTTCACTGGGTTTAAAACTGAATTACCATTTCTGACCCTATTCTTATCGGTCCAGTAACTGGTCGTGAAACAGGTGATTCCGTTCTTGAAAAGTTTTGAACTGGGCGTCTTTGAATTGGTTCTGGTTCCGATATTTCAAGGTCTGAAGCTAAACAACCGAAAGAATCAGGAATTGGGTTAAAAACTTCCGGTTCCGGCATGTGTGTTCGAGTAATTGGGCTCTCGGGAACCGGTCTTTCAATCACCGGTTCTACAATTACCGGTTCAGCGATAGCTGAGTTTTCATAAGTGCTCTCTAATGTTGTAAAAGGTGATAGGGTTTGTGTTTTGACTGATGATCCTTCTGCACCATTATTTTTTCCACCGGAAAGTAGCGATAAGTAAGTTTCATCGTGTTCTAAAGTTTTTGATCTTTCATATCGATTTGATGAAATTGATTCATTCATTGTCAGAGCAGACATCTCAGCTAAAGTTAGGTATGTTTGAATATTTACTAAGAACTATGGCCCATAGTCTATGGGTGGGACTTAAAGGGGTAGCGGTCGCACTGTTTTTAGGTTACTTTGAGGTCTACAAATAACAACAAATTGCTAGAGGACGATAAGATAGCATAAAATGTTTAAAAAAAAATAGAAATTACGAAAAAAAATTCGAAATTTTTACTTTTTCAGAATTTGTCTGAGTAATTTTCTCAGCAAAACATAAAAACCCAATTTTCGACCAAAAACTCAAAATATCAAAAAGCTGTAAGCAGATTTTTTTCTCGGTATCATCTAAGCTTCAATTTGATGGTACTTTCGACTTAATCCGACGACTCTAATTTTCCGAGTTTTCACTTCCGGTTCACTAAAATGGGATTCTCTAGAATGAAAGAATTTTTTTTTTAAATCGCCCCCCCCCCAAAAAAAAAGAAAAACCAAAACATATTTCTACGTCTTTTCTTAAATTTATACTGGATTCTGAAATTTAGAAGTACTTTAAGAGCGAAAACCTTGAAATTAAGGAGTTTTTGGTAGTTCTAGAAAATACTAGTCCGAAATTCAAAAATGTGCTTTCCCAAATAACGAGCATTATTGTTTCCTTGGTTCATGCCAAGTTTGAGTAGAATCGTATACGAGCTCTAGGAGGAATAGTACTTTAAATTTGATTGGGCGTTCTAGAACTCGCCCCATGGTGGTCACCAGAGTCAGCCAAAAATTATTCTGATATAAAATTTTTGTAGATTAAGGATAGATCTACCAAATGGTAAAGTAAAGTATAAAGGTACAATTTTACGACCGCTACCCACTAAAACTGAATTATAAAAATAATTAATTTATAGTTATCAAAAAACTGTTTCCAAAAATAGAAAATATTATTTTTTTTTGTAAAAAAGAAGAATTTTTTCTAAAAAAACAATATCATTGTTCGGCCACAAATTTTGCGTCCTCTACTGTATATTGTACTAAGTAAATAAAAACAAATTAATTTTAGATGATTTTATGCCCAATTAGAGGTTTGGGGAGCCGAAGGCTCCACAAACTTACAATTGGAGATGAATAGTAGATTTCTGGTCAACTTGACATCTTATTGGTCCATGAGCGATGCTTAAACTTCTCTTCATTAAAATTGGAGTTAGGCGATGTTCAACGATTCTCTTCATTATAATTAGTATTTATGATAGTAGGTTGAAAAGTAACTCATGATCAATATTGTTTGCTGAGTAAGATATTTATTCGGTTATCATAAGTGGTATGAATCACTACTAGTGATATTTAATAATCCTCATAATAAACGCGCAGGTAGGTAGTCATCATGCCTTTCTAAATTACCATTGGCGCAGCAACGAAGAAGCTTGGACACGTGCCCTCAGGGCTGCCCTTCAAATTTGTATCTGTTCGGACAATAACATTCCATGTTAAAACTTCGTTTTTAAAATGCCCAAAAAGACATCTTTTTCAAACCCTATTTCAAAAATTAAAATAAAGAAAAAGCAGAACTGCCAGAGTTCAATGCATGAGCTGAAAAATTGAAATAACACAAGGCAAGACTTTAATAGAGAAAACCACATCAAATTGTCTTACTTGCTTATGTCTGGAGAAATAAGTAAAGACCAGCCAGATTTTCCCAACTTTTTGTCAGAAAGCTTCAGAGGCAGAGAATCTTTTACCTGGTCACTAAATTTTATCAATTAAAATTTCTATCCTCATTGGGCCGCGGCTCAATAGCGTGGTGGCTCAAAGCTACAATTGCTTTTAAGTTGCGCGTTTAAAAACAATGCAAATGTAGGAATGAGACCAGAAATCTACTATTTATGTTCTAATTATAACCTTCAGCATAACTTTGTTCGTTATTGTTTGGAGTAGAAGCACGATTTGTGCTCCCATGTGGAACGACTTCTAGTGGTGGAAAAACTTCTAATGATTGGTTTCTACTTCTGCCTAATATCGAATCTGTCACGTCAATTTCTGGAGACTCTACAGTAATAGGCACCAAATTGTGCCCAATTTTTTCGTTTGAAATATCAATAAACTCTTCTAACGCTATTTTTGGTCCATAAACTTTATTTTAAAATATTCAAGTGGTCATCGACTGTATTAAATTTGAAAATGTGAAAATTCGGCACGAAATTTGTTTATAGACCTGACATTTATTTCGTGTAATTTTTCCACCAACAGCAAATTTGAAAATTTTCGGAGGACTTCGTTTGACAGGGCTAGTTAGAGGTGAAGCCTGCGGAGTAGATTTGTTTGATGATTTGAAACTAGATTCTGATGCTCTGAAATTTTGCTCCCGTTCTTCTTCTGAAGAAATTTAAATTTTAGAATTAATTTTAAAAGTTATTCTTTAATTTTAGCATTTTTGTACAGGGTGTAAGGTTTTTACCTTCTTTTTT
>SCLH01001224.1:13464-24990 GCA_004367855.1 Oikopleura vanhoeffeni
GCGAAATTAATTAATGATGATTTGTCACAAATTATTGTGAGAATAAGGGTGCAATTTTGATTGAGAAAAATTGTGCATTTTAAACAAGAAAGACATAAAAAATTTTAACTTGGTTTGGGATTGAGTTTGGTTTGGGTTTTAATTTTAATTCTTAAAAAATTAAGCTAAAAATCGACCGAAAGCCAATAAAAAGAGTTTTATGTTTTAAATTTAAATTTCTTTAAGGATGTGGGGGACGATAATTGAGATTTCTCAGAAAACACTTTTTGTTATTTGACATCCAACTTTCGATATTGATGCGCATCTCCGAGCCTGGTTTAGAAATTTGAACTTTTTAGCGCGCTGCGTGGTTCAAAACAGCGATATTTGGCGAGCACTTTACGCAAGACCCTAATTTACCTCCTTCGTAAATATGTAGTTTTTTTTTTTATTTGTGCTTTAACATTCAACCGGCAAAAGCTGAATTAGGTACTGACCACGGTAGCCTATTTTTCCAATTTTTCTGCTGCTCCAAAGTCTCGGCTAGCGACCAGACTTACTGTGATTCTTCGCAGTTGTTGATTGAAATTCTGAACTTTTATTTGAATTACGAACAAAAATTTGCAAAACTGCCAAATTTCAAGCCGTTTTTCTAGGCAAGTACTTTCCAGGTTAGTGTCTGACATTCGCACTTTTAGAAAGGTTGACAAAAGCATTCTAGATGCGACAATTGTACCTCTCACTTCCAGATTCTTCAAAAATGCCTTTTTAAAGAAATTCTCAAATTTTTTCTTTATATGAAGCAAATCAGTTAAATTTTATGGTATTCACAATCCTAGGCTTAAAAACTCGTGAAATTCTCTACAAAAAGTGAGGCAATACAACAAGTTTGTCTGAGGAATTCTCCAATTATGCCGTCCCCCCATCCTTTTAAAGAATCTTTAAATTTTCTAAAACATTAAACTTCTTTTTACTCGGCCTTCTCGCGTCGATTTTTCAGCTTACTTTTTTTAAAGAATTTAACATTAAAACCGAACCGACACCAAACCAAGTTACAATTTTAAAGGTCTTTTTGTTTTAAAAGGCTTTAAATTTTTCATCAAATCTGCACCCTTATTCTCACACATGAATTGATGACAAGTATCATTAATTAATTTCGCCGTTTCGCCTAGTCAACTTCGCTAACACTGCTTTAAGCCATTATTACAAAACAAAACTTTGAAAATAGATGTAAAATAAATTTCGATAGTCAGTTTTTTAACAAACTATGATAATTAAAAATTAAAACATCGAAACACTTTCTTGCAAGGGCCTGTGGCCGATTTGATCATTATCTTCGAGAAATTGCAAAACAATCTTTATCAGGCCTTTGGCCGATAAAGGGCTCATTTTTCTAGACAGTTTGATTGATTCACAATACCAACCTCACATAATCAATCGGGCCATTCGGAGCCGTTAAGAGCTAATATTCGCCCACGGTTGAATTTCACGAAACATAGATTCCATATATAATCGGCACTTCGGCGCGATGAAGTGGTCTCATTTCAACAAAAACTAATAACCTTCCGTATTGGCATGTCTGCCGCATCGGCCTGATTTTCAAAAGATTCCCCTATCATTTCGGCTGTGCGAGGCAGAATTTGGCGGCTATATTCTTATTAAAAAGAAAATAGATCTGTAAAATCTATCTTCCCTAGTGGCGTCTTCCGGCGATTTGCGGGCTCCTGTCTCTAAAAGAAATATGTAAATTTTTAAAAATAAAATTATCGATCTTATCAAGAATTCCTATATCGCTTGATTTCACGTCTTTTTTTTAGGAAGTACATTTCTGTTTATTTTATTGAATAATTAAAGTTCTCATGTCCTCAACTCTTTGTTAAAGGAAGTGGATTCTTCGCATTTCGAAGGGGCTTTTCAGATAGCCAAGGGTCACAGTTACAAATCGTTCTGGACTTTTTACCGTTTCTCATGACAGATATTATAACAAATCTTGCAATCCTAAAACAATCCAAATTAAGCGGAAAGCTGTCCAATCAGAAAACGATGCTACAGCAAGGTGAACGGAACGATTAGTTTTTAATGTATCTGTCGCCTGAAGTTTTTACAAGGTTAACAATGATTCCATGTTTTAATAACTGGAGCGAGCGGAAGTGAAGCAGACCCCTCAACGGCTTGGAGGTTTTATTGCAAAATTCTTTGATTTTGGCCTTGTAGAATACACGGAGTAATTTTTTGACCCTATGATTACTAGAGGAATAAGAGCACTTTTTGAGTGATTCTTGAGCGCTGTATCACAACAAGATTTTCCAGCGAAACTCAACTGATGGGAGGTCTTCGAATTCACGCTTGTATCAAGTTAGATTATAAAACTGCATATCATTGCTTGACACGCTTAAAACTCCGGAGGGAGAATACATTTATTTTGAAAAGATAATTCGTATTAGTACAGCAACGGTCCTCGATTAGAGCGAGCAATCCGCGTTACATCTGGATTATCTTCGGAGAAATCACTACGCGAATGCGAGAATTTATTGTTCAGAAATATATCAAAAAGACGGTAATCAGTTGGGTCTCTAACGATGTTGCACTGTATTGTATGCATGAACAATTGGCTTATCGGAAACCCCGTAGAAACACTTTAACAGATTTGCGACGACCCCCCTTTATAACAGCTATTAGTCAATTAGTATGGAAATTCTGACTAAAATCTATTTTGAAATCCTATTTGGGTTACGTTCTACTGCCGGATACGAGTTTTTAGCTATTTATTTCAAATAAATTACTACCAATTACCGAAACTTGCGGTTCTTGTGACATGCGATATATGAATGAGCTTTTCGGGGTAAATTTTTTGAATTTTTAATTTATTTCTTCTGACACTTCTTAGGGATATCCACACAGTCACTGTGCCAAATAACGGTCTTAGTATTGAGAAAGGTGGGGGTACTATATTTCTTAAGAATATTTTCCCAATACGTCCTTAGGCCCAACTTCAGCGCCTCTCTATATGAAAGCCTGGGGAAGCACACAATGTCATTTTTCTGGAAATATGTAACGATAAAAATTTTGACCTCGTTTCGGCGGCTATAAATCCTAGCTGCTACCCTTACGCGTACGGCGTTTTGGAGAAATGTTCGTGTATGATGCTGTTAGCTACATCCACTACCGTATAATTTATATAATTCGGAACTGTTACAGTCTCGTTCCATTATGGAAGGCCTGGACGAGCCATCTGACGTCATTTTTGCTCTGAGGATTTAAGAAATATGCTAGGTCTCAGAGATCTTTTGGACGAGGATCTGGTTCAACCTGAAGCCCCTCCAACATTGTCGTTTGCTTCAGCCGCCCACCGGCGCAATGCTTGTGGGCCGAAATCCAACGTTGGTACCCCTACACGAAGCCTTAACCAAAGAAATATCCTTTGATCGGCAGTTTGCATCAATGCGGTTTCCGTCTGGCTTTCTAAGCTACTTTCGAATTATTAAGCCCTGTTTGTTCGAGAATTTTATAACTGACCTTCTAAAATTCTATATTGGTGCTTGAGACACATTTTAAAGGACGTCTCTAACGGCCAGATTTTATGTTGTTCCGGGGGCCAGCGCACTTTTGTCTGGTACTCTTGAATTCTTGCGATTCCAAAACATACGCGCTTAGGAGAAGATAGATTTTCAGACGCACAAATGATTCAAAGTTGGTATTTCATGGCATCACTATATTCCAGGATGTAAGCATTTATTTGAAAAACGCTCGCTCTCTTAAGGTGGTTTTTTAAATTACAAAGTTATTTTTGAATCTTCACGACTATATTGCAAATAAAACCGTAGGAGGAGGACTAGACTTTACGTTTTGGCAGTAGTCTTCTGTCTCGTTCATTTGTCTGAGTGAGTTTGGCATGCAAAATGAGTCGTGTCGGACCAAGTAAGCCCAACACCACTCGACCACGCGGACGTGCCCAGTCACTCCCCCCAGCAGTGACAAATTTTGGGTCACTCCGACCAAAAGATTCGACTAATCCAAAAATGGTATTACATATGAAATTGACGGCTTGTTGTTGGTGATTAGTATTTTGAAAAAATTTTGGTCAGTCCGAGCACCCATAATGCAGTATCCTTCAAGGAACTAGGTTCCATTGACTAGTTCATCGTGGAAAAAGCAACAGCCTTATCCCTCTTTTTCTTTTAAAAAAAGTTATCCCCCTTAAAGTATCCTAAAGGTTAGTGATTGAGCAAAGCAAGCTAAAAGATGAGATTTCAAATCGGAAATCACATTGAAAAGTGATACATACACTATAGCAACATACTTGATTAAGTTTTTAACTTCCAGGTGGGCAGGGTCTTTGATATTATTGTCNAATTTGAGATTTTAAAAGATTTTTGAGAAATTTGAAGTGAAAGGTACCAATTTCGATCTAGAATTTTTTTGTCACCTTTCAAAATTGCGAATGTAGACACTTAACTCGAAATACTGCCAAAAAACGTTAAATTTGAATTTTGAATTTTTTTTTAATTTCAAAAAAGTTCAGAATTTCAACAAAAACTAGAAATTCACAAGTCGTTCCTGAGACTTTGGAGAAGAAAATTGAAAAAAGGCTACCGTTCAGACCTTAATTCAGCTTTTGCGGTAAATTTGAAGCACAAATTAGAAAAAATCTACATATTTTCAAGGAGGAGTAGGCTTTTGCGTGAGGCTCCCAAATACGCTGTTTTGACCACTAGGGGCAAAATTTTCAAATTTTCTACCGCTCGGAGATGCGCATTCATATTCGGAAGTTGGATCGCAAATAACAAGAAAAAGTGATGAGGACTGCATGAGGAGTAGGCTTTTTAGTGCTTTTAGGGACGCCTACTAAAACCAATTTTATGAGCGTAGCTTGAGGTATCAGATGCTCTGAATAGTACTGGCACCTTACTTAAGAGTTGTACTACGTATTTGAAAATAAATGAATTATTTCTGAAGTCAGGTTACTCAGAAACTTCACTTGAAAATGTGTAAAAAAGAGCCCAATTATCGTGCCCCACATCCTTAAAAACGAGCCCATATCGGCCGCAGATCGATAGAAATATTATTTTTTTACTTTAATTTTGTTGAAAAATGAGCCCTCAATAGGCCGAAGGCCAATAGAAGGGGATTAATGTTTTTTTTAATCAGCCATACATCGGCCGAAGGCCGATTATATGTGATGGTATGTTTTCAATTAAATTTTGTAGAAAAACGAGCCACTAATCGGCCGAAAGCCGATAAAATGTTAAAATAAGGGTATTTTATGTTTTAAATTTATGTATGTTAAAAAATAAGCTTAAAATCGGCCGAAGGCAAATAAAATAAATTAAAACTTTCTTTTATTCAATTTTGTTGAAAAATGAGCCCCGAATCGGCCGAACGCCGATAGAAGAGGATTTTATGTTTAAAATTAAGGTAGTAACCGACGCATTTTACTTTTGTTAAACACCTGTTTTTTGATGAGGAAGAGTTGTCTGAATTTGTTAAAAAAAGTGACAAAATTTTTTTTGTGATGGTGTCGGTAGTACTTCCGGTCCAAAAAGGTCGATTTTCGGCTTTTTACCGATAAAATCATTTTGCAAGGAAATATCAGAAATCTTTTATTTTTTGTACGCTTACTAATAATGGGTTTTTCTCGGGTACTGTCGCGTCCGAAATTCCATTTAAGGTCTTTTTGCTCAAAATCGATGAAATTTACACGTTAAATTTGCCAATTTCAGTATTTTCAACGTTTTATTAAAGTCATTTCCAGCACTGGTATCACAAACTTTTCAGACAAAAGGTTCATTTTCGAAATTGATAGAGACGTGGGACTATGGTCTGGTTTTCTCGATATCTGATTAAGTTTGTGATGCTCACATCTGCAAAGTTCAGGTACGCCAAAATTTTGACTATTTCCCCATCTTAAAAATATTTTTGATTTTTTCTCGACATTTTTTATTTTTTTTAATTGGTCCGCAAGATTGAATCACAGGCTAACTGGTTCAAGTGAAATTAAAATCATCGATCAAGACGTTGAACAAAATATAGCATGAATACTTAAAAAATTCTTGGGAAAAATCGAAATTTGGGGACTTTATTTTTCGTCAAATCGGAATTTTTTTATTTTTTCGGAAGAAAACTGATAACAAAATTTTAAATGCAAGAAAAAATAAGTTTCTACCATGTATGGATCTCGAGAAACCGCCTCCGTCGGTTACGTCAAATTTCACCATCTAAGAAATATTGTTGAATTTTAGAAACTTTTGCTAGTGGAGACTCTACTGTGGAGTTCAAGATTACATTGCAGGCTACCTGGTGCAACTTATATTAGGATCATCGATCATAGCGTTCAAAAAATAAAGCATAAATACTGAAAAAAATACTAAGGAAAAATTCGAATTTCCGAAATTTTTTTGGTCAAATCCAAAATGTTTTAATTGATTTGGAAGCAAAACAATGACTTAATTTTGAATGCAACAAAAATTAAGTTTCTCTCATGTATGGATCTCGAGATACAGCCTGCGTCGGATACTCCCTTAAAGGGGGTTCTGCATGTAGATTTGCTTGCACAATTCAACTTTTTCTATATGATAAATTGAACAAACAAAATATCAAACCCAGATGAATCGGGGCTTAGGAATCCATTGCAACTAATCAAAATGCTCTATTTCACCCCGTTATCTATTTTGAGACTATTTTGAAAAAATTATAAAATTCGTACTTTAATTAGTTATAAATTCCAAAATTGAACTCTCCGTGAAAAATTGAGCAGGAAAAATATGCTTAAAAATTTTAATCTGCATTATTGAAAGAAATAAGATTTTCTTCTGATTTAATATGATAATAACACTTGACTTATCGAGGGAGTAGCGGTGCACGCGGTTTGTTTGATCGATCAAAATCAATGCCAATTGACAAAAATTTTATACCGTCGTTTGTAAGCATTTTATTCGCTTAATATTTTTGCTTAAATAAAAATCCTTTTTAATGACATATCCCATATACAGACTTTTGTTAATATCCCGGCCCTGATTAAAGAGGAGAGATACAAAATAGTAACCTAACTTTGACGCCTCGTTCCTGATGGTACGATCAATCAGTGAATCTGTCCAAATATTATTAAGGATTGTGGAGATTTTTGTCGATCAATTTACTATTTGCCCTCCGAAAACCAATGCAGAACAGCATTTTTTTATTACGGTGCCCCTCAAGGCGTCAAGTAGGGACTTTAGGCGCTACAGTGGTTGCTGCCAATTTTTTTTAGTGAAAACGCCTTTTTAATAATTTTATTCAAGTTAGTTGTACAGACACCAGATTTGATTGAAGATCCGAAACCAAGTTCATGTATTTTTCGGAGAGTGATGTGGTTAAGTTAAGAATAGCCGTTGTACTACTTCTTTTGGGTACAATGTGAGGTGTTGTAAAATAAAAGCATATCGACATTGCATGAAAACACTCAGGAAAGCTATAGAGTTTATTGAGGAAAGTTTTATTGGTCCTTCGGCGAGCTGTTTTAACAAAAACATGGATCGGATATTGAGAGACGAGACATCAACTTCTAATCGGCATGCTTTTTTTATTCAAACAAAATTAAAATTAAAAACATAGAATCTCTTTCTATCGACCTTTTGCCCGATTTGGGGGCTCATTTTTCAACAACATTTCATAAGAAACGTATATCCCATTTATCGGCGTTCGGCCTCGCTTTGTGCTCTGATTTTTAACCACATTTGAATCACACACATGAAATCCTCTTTTATCGGCCTCGGCCTGCTTTTGAGTTAACTTTTTCGAACAAATTGTAAATTTATAAAACATAAAAATCTCTTCTATCGGCCTGTGGCCAAAGTTGAGCTCTTATTTTTTTCAACAAAATTCAAAATAAGCAACATATTATCAATTGATAGTGGCCTTTGGCACTTTGAAGGCCTCATTTTTTCAACAAAAGTTGATAAAAAAACCAATATGTTCCATTTTCTTTTATCTTATATCGCGTTGGGCCGATTTTGGGCTCCTTTGTTTTCAACACATTCCAAAATATGGAATGAAATGTCAAGTGGACATGTCCAACTTCAAACTGTTTTTAAATATATTTCCGTTTAAGATGAAACTTACTCTTCTTATGAGGCCCATGAACAGGCTTAATCTTTGGAAATTCCAACTGAGATTTTTGGGCTAGTCATCTTAAATACGAGTTTTTTGGTAATTTTTCTTTTTATGTTATTAAATATTCTTCACATTCCGAATTCAGCTTTCTTATGAAGCCTTAACACGCCGGGTGAAGCACAGAAAAAAAAGTTCCGCCAAGGCACCCGACACTATATATAGGTGACTGTTCGACCGCCATTACAGAAAGGCCCAAGGTCAGTTACGTGATGTTTCATTTTTTTTTGCCATAGAGGAAGTTCAAAACGATATATTTTTGGGCAGCTCGACATTTGATAGTTCCTAAAATTTTGATTTTTTTAGTTTCTTAGAGAAATTTACTGCATAAGGAGCAAGGTACAGCATATCCGGGTGCGATTACAACTCAACAGTCGTGTCACAAATTATTTTGGTTTGGAATGGATGCACAATGAATCTGACCTATGTCATCGTTTTTTCGGATTTTGATTTCATATATAAATCCATATTCAAAAATTATTTTTTATAATAGTTTAAAATTTTGAGTGAAAAAATCACAATTTTCATAAAAAATGGTTTATTTTTCCGCTAAAAAGCAGATAAGTACACTCTCTGATATATTTCTGGGTCGATATACTAATCAAGTGACTCTGGTGGACAAGTAGTTAAATTGCTCGAATTTCAAATTTTTTTAGATAATTAAAATATTTTCGTTCGAAATACTTAATAATTAAAAAATTTTGAAAACTACTCACTTTTGAAAAAAATATCTTTCCTGTAATACCAATTAATCTTTGTCTTTGAGTGTCAACCATGGACAGAAACACGTTTCCTAAAAACTGCTAATTTCAAATTTACTTGAACCGGCAATTAGGGATCGCATTTAATTTTTTAGAAGTAAGTATGTATTGGATTAACATAATCTCAAAAATCACACCCTCGTAAAAATTTGAACAAAATTTCCAAAAAAAAAATATAGGTCACTTTTTTGAAATCCCTTTGCAAAATTGCTTTATAATGTATGTCGAAGGGAGACAATTCTACGATGGTTTTTTTGCATAATTTTACGAGGATTTTAATTGGTCTAGTCACCTATATATTAGGTGTTGTGGCTCACACGGTTATAGGGGGTTGTTCATGCTGGAAAAGGCTTTTTTCGAACAGCCTCATACCCTTTTTATTCTTCACTAACAATCTTAAAAAATCTATGAAGTAGTTTCGTATCTCTGGAACCACATTTCTACTTCGTCTGACTTTTACATTAGCATGTTCGACAAACGCCTGTAAAAGTTACCGCGAGCAAACAAGTTTTTTTTTGAAAGTCTATTTCTTTTCGCATCATTATTCAAACACGTCATAATCGAATAACAAGCCCAAGGGTGATATGAGCAGATTTGCAAGCATTTTTTGAATTTCCGCTGTAAAACGAACAAAAAGTAGCGTCGAAAACTCTCGAAATTTGAATAGTGAAAGTGAGAATAGACAATGTATCAATGCCACATGAAAAGATTCCTTGGGTGACGGTTTGCTGGAAACGATATTAAGCACTATGGTTCCTGAATTTTGAAACAGAACCTGCTAGAATGCAAAAATAATATTTTGATGAAAAGTCTTATTTTTTTTCTAAGAAATCGCTGTGTTCAAAAGTTCAGACTCATAAGTTGTAATGATCGGTTTCAGCAAACCGTACCTGGAATCTTTGTGCGAGTTTAAATTGTCTACTTCTCATTTCTTTTCAAAATTTTTCGATTTCTGCCTCACTTTTGTTCGATTAAGGCCAGAAATTTCAAAAATGCTTGCAACAATCTGCTCACACCCTTGGTTGTACATTGAATGACGTTGTTGAAATAGCGAAAAAGAAGAGATAGATTTCATAAAAAAATTTGCCTCTGCGAGCGGTTGAACTCAATTTAACTCTGCTTGGTTGGAACAGCTACTGCCTATAAAAGAAATGTCAAAGTAAAATGTGTTCCAGAGAATGTTAATGAATCACTTGCTGAGGATCTTAGATAAGATGTGTTATGAAGAAATAAAAAGTTATGAGCCTTCCAAAAGCCTTTCCAAGCAATGGACAACCCCCTTACTTAAGAGCATTGGTGAGGTAGAATTTACTAGTCTAAGAAACATCGAAAATTGCTTGCAAAAATACTTTTAATTTATTTTAGAATTTCCACACACTGGGATAGTTTTAAAATTATGAAGAGAGAATAATCACAGCAAAAAATTACACTAAATGAACAGTATGTTCCAAATATTAAAATTGTTCAAATTTTGACGAGAGAGAGAGCGAGAGTTCAAGCCTAATCAATGTTATAATGGCCGCGATGTAATCAGCAATGATATGAATCTGCGAGAAGTATGGTAAATGAATTATTATTAATTGTTAAGGTCAACAACGTTTAATAAGATAATCGAGAGCATCGATTTATGAAAAAGTTGAAAGAAACCAGGTAGTAACCGTTC
The DNA here is from genome assembly GCA_004367855.1 of Oikopleura vanhoeffeni. Classification (NCBI taxonomy): domain Eukaryota; kingdom Metazoa; phylum Chordata; class Appendicularia; order Copelata; family Oikopleuridae; genus Oikopleura; species Oikopleura vanhoeffeni. Next base: position 24,013 of record SCLH01001224.1, read on the forward strand.
GTGAGTGTATAACTTCTTTCTGTAAGAAATTGTAGCATTTTGTCCTATATTTAACTATAGCAAGGAAATGTCAAAAAATAAATTTTCCGGGTCTGAATAAGAGATCAAAGATTATAAAATAAATTTTAAGTTGCCGATTGTAGAAAAAAAAAATTTTTGACTAAAAATCGGCATAGAATGTGATTTGGATACGTCGGTCTGAGAGGTAATACCTTCAATGAAAAAAATACCAGCAATTAGTTGTAATGTCAGTTTAAACACCGTTGATCGTGTGATAATCTTTTTAAATAATGGAATCAATTTTTGAACTTCTAGAAGGTTACGGGAACTACAGGATATACAATCTGGAGAAGATAGAACGTTCTATTAACTTCCTCGCAGAAAGATATTTGGAAGGTTTTAACCGGCTGTGATTTTTCACCATCACAATGCTGGAATCCCCCATCGAATCCTTGTAAGGGGGTTCTGAATGTTAAATTGGCTGGATAATTCTCGGGTATATTCTATACAACTTTGTCAACCGAGTGCTTAACTTGTTGATTAAAATGATCAAACGATGAAAATGAAAGAAGAATGTTATTGGTTTCTGTAAACCTTTCAAATAATTTTATAAAACGCGAGCAAAGAGTTTTTTTCTCATTAGTAAACAAATCGGTATTAATCGTATTAGCGGAGAGAGCGTGAGTTTTTAAAATGCACAATTTTTGCCCAGCAATTCTATATAATATATTACGAGCAGGTGTAAAAATATAGCAATTAGGTGTACTCAAACTTTCAAAACTTTCAAGGAGACACGGCAAACACAAACAGTCCGAACCCAGACGACGGGTAAAGAGATACATTGAGTTTCTTACGTTCAGGCTGATTCGTAAAGAACTGAAAAAAACAAAAAAAAGACCTTGTCGTTAACGTGCAAAATCTCTTATATCCCTTATCACACTTTTGTTAATATCACGCGCCCCACTACTTAAAAACACA
>SCLH01001224.1:25011-37816 GCA_004367855.1 Oikopleura vanhoeffeni
GTATCCGCGACATTGCGACAGATTGCTATCACACAATGGGCGAAGTCGACCCCAAGGAATTTTCAAAATAATTTTCGGCGACTTAAGATTGAATTTATGAATATTTTTGTTGCGATTGTAGAAGAATTTTTTTCTGACCAATTAAATATCGGCCATTATGTGATTTTTGGGTACCGAGGGTGTGAATAGGAAACTTATCCTACTTTACTTCGTTTCGCTGCCTAACTTGCCATCATTCGATTGGACTTGAGCCGGGCGATAGGGCCAGTTGCATTGACTTGGACTTACAGAAGGTTTGTAATTGTACATCTCTTCTGCAGTCGTTTTGTAGCTGGGTCGTCGGCTATTGTTTTTTGTTGCCCCAATATTCTTCATAATTGTTGTAATGGTTCTCATCCAATTTGTGGTTGTGGAATATTTGCCCAGTCTACTTGATATTTGCGGCTTTCCCAAATTTAATCCTCTGGGTTATCCACGGGCTATGATAAGAATGAAAGTTGTCTTTGGTATTGGGTTCTTCGTTGACGAGCTGGTATCTTTTTTCTTGGTTCTATGTGATTAAGTTGTTAATGCTTTTAACGCTTCTTTAACTCAATCCCAGCATCACTTAGCGAGGTTCGATAAGCTCTTGTTCCTGATTTGGTTGATGTCTGAAATTTCAGAATCTTGATGCTTTTCTTTTGACCAGCGTTCGGTCATAGCTTGGGATGACCTCCTTGTGTAGTTGATCTTGGGGGTACTCCGGATTACCCTCATTTGTTCTACAATCAGTTCTTTATCTGCAATGTATAAGTTTTGATTGCTTCAGCCTCGTTTTTTGATACTTTTGCAAACGATTTTCAATGTTCCCTGATTGACTTGGTTGTGAGGTTTTGAATAATTCTGGAATTTTTGCAATGTTAAATCCTTTGCAGGAGTGATTCTTAGTTTTGCAAACCTCATCTTCCTTCAAATTTCCTTTGAGGCTCGATGAGTGATGAATTTTTTCTCCATCAGTCATTTTAATTGGCCCGTGTCTTCTTTGTTAAGATAAATATTGCATTTGCCAACCAGTCGTTGGGTTTACGGTTATCATTTGTACTGAATTGTACTCATTAGATCTATTTTGTTAGTGACTTGGTTGTGAACTGGTTTAGAAGTCGTCACTGGTTCAGGTTTATCCTCGACTTTATTTGGTGTAGTCATTGTGGATGCATCGAATTTCTTCTTTGTTGACGTCTCAATCTTTTTGTTTCGGGAAAACCTTTCGGCAAGTTCGTTTTGTGTTCAGTTCCTCTAATACATTAAGTAAATGGCTTTTTTCCAACAAAATCGGTAATCTTTGACTAAAAATTTCATAAAGCAGGGCTGTCCTTGTTTCATTTTACGTTAATAATTTTTGCATACATTGCGAAAAATTTAAACTGTAGATAAACTAAAACTTCCTTCTTTTTTTTTTTCTTTTTACGTAGGCAAAACTTTGGGAAACACCTCTGTCTTTCAAGGATTAAATTTTGTAGGTTTTGGGAGACTCTTGCTTCACGGTTGCAACGGCTAGCTCACGTCCTCTTCATATCACTTTAGAAACAAAATTTAAATTGGTATTATTTTGTAAGTTCAATTGCATTATTTTCATTTCTCCCTGTTTTCACGGCATCAAACTCGTCAGTTAGGATTTTCCGGAAAAAGAATTATTAATCGATTCAAAGTTTGACTCAAATATCTCTCAGGGATACCCCTGTTACCAGTTCTCTCCGATCGTTTTTTACATTTTCGCCGCCTTTTTAAGCAAGGCTTTCTTTTCACTCGCTTTCATCGACTCTTCCCGGTCGTTTTTCACATGTATGCCGCCTTTTTACGCAAGGCCTTATTTTCACTCTTCTTCATCGACTCTCCCGGTCGTGTCACATTTTATGCCGCCTTTTACACAAGGCTTTATTTTCACTCTCTTCATCGACTCTCCCGGTCGCTTCTTTCACATTTTATGGCGCCTTTTTACACAAGGCTTATTTTCAATCTCTTCAATCGACTCACCCGGTCGTTTTTTCCTTTTACTGATAATTTTTCAGTACTTCGTTTTTGCGTATCCTTTTTTTTTCTTTGAATGAATGCTCCGAGATTTTTATATATATTCTTTTATATAACCTGGCCAGGTTTTATCTTTTTCTTCTTATTCACAACGTTTGTCCTGCTTTTGTACGCGTTTTTCCTGGGTGATCGTTATACAAAAATTTCCATTTTGATTTGATTATATGAAAACTATGCGTTCTGCATCTCGTAGATTTCCGTTTTTTCGTTATACTTTTAATTCGCTTATACTTTTATTACGTTTGTTTATTAAAAATGTTTCAGCGAAAATCAGGAGATTTTAAGGATTTTAAGATCTCATCAAAACATAAATCAGAAACTCTTTAAAAATGTTTCAGTTCTTTTATAGTTAGTGCTCATGCCATGGCGCATTTCGGTATAATGTATATGGTATTAGTGTATACGGTTTTAAAGTTATAATTGAAACATCATATTACTATATATTATCTTTGAAAACCATGGGCTATAATGTCTGTCGACATTTTTTATAATTAGCAAGTGCATGCAAATGCCACCTTGTCCTCCTACAAAAAATTCATATTTTGCAAATTTCTAGATACTGTATAAATCAGGTTTAGTTTTGCACTTCAAAATATCTTAATCTTTGAGGATGCTTTAATACGACATAAAAGCGAACGTTAGAAATAACAATTGCGACTTAATTATATTTTATTATTTACTAAGATATATTGTTTCGTAAACAACAGATCAGGACAGAATTATTCGACTGAAATTTTCTTAAGCATACAAGAAAAATTTTTCCGGCTGATAAGCCGGTTTTTTTTGTTTAATATTTTATTTTCGGTTCGTCTTTTGGCTTACAAGCACATGTTTGTTCTTTGTACGTCTGTAAAAAAAATAGTTTGATTTCTTAATGTGACACACTTAAAAATAAGAATAATTATATATTATACGGACGACTTATAAACAGCGTTCACAGAACAATTTTGAGCGAGTTTATGGTGATGACACTTTATTCCACTTATGTGCTTTCTTTCATTACATAGTGACTTTATTTTCATCTTTTATGTTATATATCATGTGTTTATTTTGACTCATTGATGCCCGATGATGAACTTAGGGCTGTCCGACGTCGTTTCCAAATTTTTATTGCAAACCAGTTCAGATTATACATTTACGTCAATTTTGCGCTGATGACATATTGAATTTTTAATTTTATTTGATTGAGCCCGATTTTGCATTAGTTGAAATTTAACCCAGGGCCGAAATTTGACTGTTTACTATTTATTTTGTCGGACTGTTCTTTTGTTGGCAGCATTCCCATTCCTATTTTAAATAAGCCTGAATTTTTTTTCTGCGAAAAAATAAAATTCCAGAAAAAATTCTGAGCTTAATTGAGCTTCCGTTGAACTTATCAAAACAAGCCTTTCTTCTTTAATTTTCCTTTATGACAGATAATGTAATATGCCCTAATTTTCAAATATGTAAAAAATTCAGGTGTTATGTAATTTTTGCTCATTTCACAAATTATCTTTTCCGCACGATTGAAGGTTAATTTTTGGGCACCATACCTTTGAATTGATTAAGGTTTATTAAAAACAATATTTTTACAACGAGCTCATAATTATCAAGAATATTAAGCTCAAAGTTATATTTTCGCTGAAAAGTTCATTTTTAATATTTCCGAAATGAAAATTTCTGTTTTTCCTGTTTCCTGAAAACGTAGCCTGAAGACTGGTTAATCAGACGTAGAAATGTTGTAGGTTACTTGTGTAAATATGAATATGCCGTTAACATCTTCCAAAACTTTGAGAATTGTACATGTCAAATTCAATATTTTTTGAAAAAAAAGCGTTTCCATTAAATTTATCTTAAATTGTTAATGCTTTTTTTTATAGCAATGAAAAGTTATAATGCTTTGTTATAATTCCCGCTTTTAAATCAATCTTCGAAAAAAAATTCCGTCTTTAAAGAATCTGCGAACAATATTTTTTTGGAAGAAAATTTAGAAACTGCTATTTGATTTTGGTTTTGGAGTTATTAATTTTGTTTTAACAAAATTATATCAACATTAATAAAATATGCCCAAGTGTTACTCGTATCTTTATTCATTCTTTATTTAATGATTATCATTAATATTTTTCATTATCGAGTAAAACTACAATTTCCCGTGTTTATTTATTTCTATCAGTTAGTCCGGCCTTATGTTTTTGGAAATATTGAAACCTGACACTTCATAATAAGTAGTTCTTTGCAAACAGTGACAAGTCCTTATACAGCTCCTTATACACTGTAGTACTATCGACCCGTCCTTGCTATGTATCGTTGTCTCTGGTGCGCTTCTTTGAAAATACCTGCATGGCGTTGTACCCCCCTTAAAATAGGTTTTTTTCAGAGGTAATGAAACTTATTTGAAATATTTTTTACACAGATATAAGCCATTCGGATCATTAACATATCAGTTGAAATGCAGTTGATGTACTTGCAAGTTAATAAAAAATTTTACCATGTCAGATTTGCTAACTTTTGCTTTCAAACTTTTTTAATGAATAAGTTTTTCTACGTTGTGGTTTGGTTCGGACCGGAATAATTCAATTTTACAAAAAAAATGGTACTGTTTCACTTTGCTGAGTAAACTTGCGATTTTATTTTTCGTCCAACTAATATTTGACAAGATTATCTGAAACACGATTGTTGATGGCAACTAAATAGCAGGCAGACTTCAATTAGAGAATGATTTTCTTTTGGAAAGAACTTCTTTTCGTAGATGTATCTCATTTGGTCAACAGTGGCTATTTTTTCATTCCGTTTGTAAACTCTTAACGAATGTGATAAAGAATTAAAAAAAACCTCTTAATTTTTAATTTAGTTTAAATCGCGCTTTTAGGTCATCATTGTCTTTTACCCTATAAAATGGGTAGATTGCGATTGAACTTTTATTATTTTGGTGTGTTTTAGAAACAGTTTGTGCGAAATTATGTATATTATTGTCTTTATTTTCTTGACGGAAATTGACCATAAAAATGAGACAAAAATTATTGGAGTTGAAGGATTTTTTGTTCTAATTATGTTTTGCTGTGTTCTTTACTAATTGCGTGTTTTGAGATAATTTTGTGTAGAAAATGTCTGTCGAAGAAAATGCAAGACATCAGATGGAGAGTACTTTTTTACTGTGTGTACTTTTGAAATTGCGCTTACTTACCCTTTTTTAATAACAATCAAACGGGAAATCTGTGATATAATTAGACTCCATTTCACGATGAATGTGATAATTTTCGCTCTTTAATTTGGGGAATAGCCTCTTGTTGTGCATAAAAGTGATTAATCAGTTTTTAACTCATGTTCTGATCGTATCCGGGTTTTATTCGTAGAGCTATTGTTGCTCATGGAAAATACATACGTGCTATTTTACCATTTGTAACGATCTATTATTTAATTTTGAACCAAAAAAAATAAGTCGAATTTTAACTTTTTAATTTGATATTTGAAAAATAATTTGAAATCTTGAGTTTGGACCCGTAATTTGTAAAAAAATTAAAAGTTAAATATTAAACGGCGGTAGGTTTTCTACTTTTCGATTCTTTTGGGTTGTTTTATGTGTGCTGCTCATTTTGGTGCCCTTACGATTTTCACCAGATATTATCCAGATTTTTTCGATATATGCTTGAATGCAGCAGTTCAGATGTCTGAGATAATCCCTCATGCGAAAAAGTTTTCTTGATTCTTTCGTGCTATAGTTAAATATAGGCAAAATGTACAATATTTTACAAAAAGAAGTATACCTCACGAACGGTACATACGGTTTCTTTTCACTTTTTCATAAATCATGCTCGATTATCTTATTAAACGTTTTGACTTAAAAAATTAAAATAATTTTTACCATATTTCTCGCAATCACTATCATGCTGATTTAATGCGCGCCATTATAACATTGATTAGGCTGAAATTGAAATATTGAAAATGAGTCAAAAATTGTAACAATTATAATATTGAAATACTTTCATTTAGTGTAATTTTTTGCTGTGATTATTATTTTTCATAATTTAAGACTATCCAGTGTGTGGAATTCTAAATAAATTAAGTATTTTTGCAAGCATTTTCGATGTTCTTAGACTAGTAATTCTACTCACAATGCTCTTAATTAAGGGGGTTGTCCATGTTGGGAAAGCTTTTTGAAGGCTCATAACTTTTTATTTCTTTATAACAATCTTATAAAAATCTCAGGAATAGTAGTTCGTAATCTCTGGAACACATTTTAATTTTGAGTTTTTTCATAGGATGTTCAACCAAGCGGTAAATTGAGTTAACCGCGAGGAAATTTTTTATGAAAGTCATTTTTCTCTTTCGCCTTATTTCAGAACAACGTCATTTTCGGACGTCATTTTCAAGGGGTGATGAGCAAGATGTTGCAAGCATTATTCAAATCTGGCTTTAAATCGACAAAAAAGTGAGCGAAATCGAAAATTTTGAATAGGAAATTGAGAAGTAGACAATTTAAATGCTATCAAAAGATTCCTTGGGTAGAGTTTGCTTGAAACGATATTAACAACTATAGTCTGATTTTGAACACAGCGGATTCTAGAAAAAAAAATAAACTTTTTCATCAAATTTTTTTTTTGATCTCTAGCACCGTTTCTGTTCAAAATCAGACCATAGTTGCTTATATCGTTTTCAGCAAACCGTACCCAAGAAATCTTTTGGTGGCATTTCAATTGTCTAATTCTCACTTTCATATTCAAAATTTTCGATTTCGCTTACTTTTTTGTCGATTTACAGCGAAATTCAAAAAATGCTTGCAAGATCTTGCTCATCACCCTTTGGGCTTGTTACATTCATACATACAAATGAGGCGAAAAAGAAATAAGACTTTCAAAAACAAATTTGCTCGCGGTTAACTCAATTTACCGGTTTGTCGAACATGCTATGACAAAAGTCAGAAGTGAAATGTGTTCCAAAGATTACGAACTCCTAAGATTTTTATAAGATTGTTATGAAGGAATAAAAAGGTATGAGCCTTCGAAAAAGCCTTTCCAGCATGAACAACCCCCTTAAGGCTTCATAAGAAAGCTGAAATTCGGAATTTGAGAATATTTAATAAATAAAGAAAATTACCCAAAAACTCGTATTTAAGTGACTAGGCCCCAAAAATCTCAGTTGGAATTTCCAAAGATATAAGCTGTTCTGGGCCTCATAAGAAGAGAAGTTTCATCTAAAACGGAAATTTTTAAAAAGTTTGAAGTTGGACTGTCCAACTTGGACATTCATTTTCAATTTTGGAATTTTGAAAACAAAGGAGCCCAAAATCGGCCGAACGTCGATATAAGGAACTATTTGGTTTTTTATCAAATTTTGTTGAAAAATGAGCTCAAATTGGCCAAAGGCCCATATAATTTGATAATATGTTGCTTATTTAATTTTGTTGAAAAAAGAGCTCAAATTGGCCACAGGCCGATAGAAAGAGATTTTATGTTTTAAATTTAAATTTGTTCAAAAATTAACTCAAAAGCGGTCGAAGGCCGATAAAAGAGGAATTTATGTGTGTTATTCAAATGTGTTTAAAAATGAGCACAAAGCGGCCGAACGCCGATAAAATGGGATTATACGTTTCTTATTGAATGTTGTTGAAAAATGAGCCCCAAATCGGCCAAAGGTCGATAGAAAGAGATCTATGTTTTTAATTTAATTTTGTTGAAAGAATGCCGATAGAAGTTGATGTTTCGTCCTCAATATCGATGTTTTTGTAAAACAGCGCCGAAGACCAATAAAATTTATCAATAAACTTATGCTTTCTGAGTGTTTCATAGCTATGTCGTGCTATTTTCACACCTCAATGTACCCAAAAGAGAGTACAACGGCTACTTCCTTAAACTTCGAACCAATCACTGAAAATAAATGAACTTGATCGGATCTTCAATCAAATCTTTGTCTGATTACACAACTTGAATTAAAATTATTAAAAAGGCGGTTTTCACTAAAAAAAGGCAGCAACCACTTATAGCGCCTAAAGTCCCTACTGACGCCTTGAGGGGGCACCCGTAATAAAAAATGGCGTTTGCATGGTTTTCGAGGGCAAATAGTAAATTGATCGAACAAAAATCTCACATCCTTAATAATATTTGAAGATCACTGATTGATCGACCAATCAGGAACCAGCGTCAAAGTAGAGTTATATTTTGTAGCAAAAGCCAATTCCTCGGTGAGTTTTTTGGGTAGAAGATTTATTGTTAAATATAAGGAACCACACGAAACGCAAGCTGGTCTGTTACTTATGTTTTGGTAAATTCGAATTTAATTCGCTCTAGAAAAGGCAAAAACAATTTTTTGAGCTGATTTTGAGAGGCTCGCGCAAAAGCCTGTTCCTCCCTGAATTTTTGAGTCACAATTTTGAAACATATATGAAAAAGCAACTCATGACCTCTGGGAGCTTTTACTATTGTAACTTAAATTTTAACGTTTTTTTTGATAACTGAACTTAACATTATTCAAAATTAGGAAATTTTGATAAAAATGACAAAAATAAATAAATATGTATTTAGAATTAAGAAAGAAGTATTTTCTTGACAACGAATAGGGATGTGAATACCACCAATCAAATTTCATGTCAAATGCCCATATTTTTAGAAAAAAATAATAAGAACAAAATTGAGAATTGTTTTTGTTCGAGCCTCAGTTGAGGTACCTCCTGAGCCTCAGGTACCCCACTTACATCGACAAATTTCAAAAAATGAGAATGGGCTTTCAGGAGTCAGGGACTGTATAACTGTGGTTTTGTCAAAAAAAAATCAGGGCCAATTCTGGGTCTTTTTTGACCGATTTGGGCCCATTTTTTAGCAAAATTAAATAAAAATTAGATAAAAGACCCTTTTATCGGCTTTCGGCCGATTTTGGGCTTAATTTTAACCCCTCGAATCACAAAAAAAAAACGCCAGGGCACCAGAGACAATATATCGGCTTTACTTTGAACGTGGTTTACAGAAAGCCCAGGGCAGTTGGATTTTCAATTTTTGGCATGAAATGATATATTTTTGCATCCAACATTTTTAATTCTTGAACTTTTAATTTTTGTTCGAGAAAACATAGTTAGAAAAACAAGGTTCAGCATATCATGTCATGAAAGCTCACAGTTATTTATTTTGCAATCGATGCGCAAGGTTTTGGACTACGTCTGAGTTACCTCCGATTAGATCGACGTACTGTGAATCGAAAGAAATTTATAAATTGGTCTTGAATTTGGATGAAATAATTACGATTTATCGTGAAAAATGATTTTTTTACCAAGTAAAAGCAGAAAATTACACTTATATTATCATTTTCAAGTAGATTTAGTTATCAAGTAACAATGTGGACCATTTTTGATCGCTCAAATTAATTTTTATTATAAATAACTGTTTTCATTGAATAATTAAATTGAAAATTATCAAATTTCACTTTTCATGAAAAATATCTGTCCCTAGATACCATTTTTTTCTATTTTAACTGTTATGCATGCACAAAACACTTTCCTAAAAACTGAGAATCTCACATTTGTATTTGATGTCTTGTTGCGAAATAATTTTTCGGAACTAAAACTTCGGCGAAAAATCTCAATAAATTAACTCCCCGTAATATTCGAACCAAATATCCAAAATTAAATGAGTATCATTTTTTGAATCGCCGCAGAATTCTTCATAATGTATTTGGAAGAGACAATTCTGGGACTTTTTCATGCCCGTTCTAGAAGGTTTTAGGTAGGCTTTAGCCGATATATCGGCTCTGTGATTTCTTCGGCTCATTTGAGGCTTATTTTTTAACCAAATTAAATCGAAATATAATATCCCCCTTTAAGGAGGTATGCGACTCCGATCAAATAAAGGCCTAAGAGGCATTAAACATGCTTCAAATTGGTACGAGGTGATAATTAAGTGTACTAAGAACCCAATCATCGAAAATTTAAGGCTATTTTATGCGCATTTTTAAAAAATCATAATTAACAACATAAAATCTCCTTTTATCGAACTACGGCCGATTTTTGACTCATTTTTTATAAAATTTGAATAAAATACATAATTTAAATACGTGATTTTTCTATTATAAATTTGTTTCAAAATGAGTCAAAAATCGACTGAAAGCCGATAATAAGACGATTTTATGTTTTTTTACTTAATTTTTATAAAAATTAAGTCTCAAATAGGCCAAAGGCCGATAAAAAGGGATTTTATGTAATAAATTCGAAATTTTATAAAAAAGAGCCTAATATCGGCCGAAGGCCGATAAAAGGTAATGTTATGTAATAAATTCGAAATGGTTAAAAAATGAGCCCAATATCGGCCAAAGGCCGATAAAAGTGAATTTTATGTTTAACATTAAAATTTGTTTACCAATGAGTCCAAAATTGGCCGGAAACCAATAACAGGGGGGGGTATTTGTTTTGATTTTTTTCAAAAATGAGCGCCGAATCGGCCGAAGGCCAATATAAAGGGAGTTAATGGTTTTATTCTGAAATTGTTCAAAAATGAGCACAAAATCGGCCAAAGGCCGATAAAGAGGATTTTATGTTTTTCATTCAAATTTATGAAAAAAATGAGCCAAAAATCGGCCGAAGGCTGATTATAAAAGGGTTTTAGGTTTTACATTTAATTTTGTTTAAAATGAGCCTCAAATCGGCTGCAGACCGATAAAAGAGGATTTTATGTTTTGAATTTAAAATTAATTAAAAATGAGCCCAAAATTGGCTAAAGGCCAATAAGAGGGGTTTTTATGTTTTTTTAAATTTGTTGGAAAATGAACCTCAAATCGGCCTCAAATCGATTAAAGGAGATTTTATGTTTTGATTTTTTTTTAAATGAGCTCGAAATCGGCCGAAGGCAGATAAAAAGAGATTAAATGCTATTTATATATTTATTTGAAAAATGAGCTCAAAAAGGCTGAAGGACGGATAGAAGGAGATTTTATGTTTTTAATTTAAATAGAACATTTGTTCTTTAAACGATAGTAACCCTTTTTCATAGATTTATTATAGATATAATAGTTTTTGAAAATTGGTGAGTTTCTTTTGAAACAACACCTGATCAGGAGCTGATAGCATTTATGATAGCGGTAGTGTAGTAGGGCCTCTCCGCTTCGCGAGTGTGAGGGTGGTCTGTGTTAGGATGTTCTGGTAGGAGCGTATCGTACAAAAAGTCTTCCTTGAATAATAATTGAGTGAATAAAGCTTAAGGTGTCAAAATAAACTCCTATGGCATAACATATTTTTGAGGAACAGGTAAAAAAAATTAACACAGATAATTTGAAAGACTCGTTGTGAGATGAAAAGTTTATAATGTAATTGGTGATGAAGAAAAATAACGTTAAAATTTTATCGTTATTTCTTTGTGGTTTTTAGTTTATCCAGATCATCAGGCAAGCTGTTAATTAGATTTTATAGCCGAAATATCGAATGCTTGAGCTCACGGTTGATTTTTGGTTAAAATTCAAATTTTGGATTTTTAGCATTTGCAGCTCTTTTTGGCAGGTATATTTTGAAATGTAAATTTTTTCGAAAATCAAATTAGTTATTCGCAAAATTTCTATTGAAAAAGCTGTTTTGATCTTTTTTGAATATTGGTTTTTGACAGACCTGCCTAATAACTATATTTGGTTTTAAAATTGACAATTTTTGTCATACGGAGTGCCCTTGATAACTGTTTCCGATATTGAAAAAATTTATAAATATGTTTTCTCCTCTATTTTGTGTTTTCGTTTTTGTAGTCAAAAGTGACTTTTGAGCATGTTTATCTTCGATCAATCAGCAATAAGCAATATTTTGAAGTATTGCTTCGGAAAAAAGGTTAAAATGAATATCTTTAAAATTTGCTTTTGGATGACTTTCTTGATTTATTTGAATGTTAGTCTTTCACATAAATGCTAAAAAACTAGATTTTGTAATCAGAAATGAATAATTTCAGTCATTCTAAGAACCCTAAATATTCATTTTTTGATTCTTGTTAAAGTTTTAAAGTATGTTTTAAAGTCTTATTAAACCCTACTGTTTTATTTTCGGGGTCAAAAATGACTTATAAACAACTTAATATATAAAAAAATCAGCAATCATCAAAAATTTCGAATTTTTTTTCGAAAAATAATCAAAAATGAATCTCCAGAAAATTTCTTTCTTAATGGCTATCTAAATTTATTTCAAATGTTGACATTTCCTATAAATGCTAAAATCGTGGTGTTGGCCAGACAACCTGTAGTCATCTAAGACCTTTAGTTGCTAATACCGGTTCAACAAAGTTGATGCTTGCGCATCTTTTGAGCACCCTTAATCATTGATTGAAACAATTCGAGTTTTCGGCACCTCCATTTCCGGTGTCACACCCCAGAAAATAAAACTTTGAGCAGTCAAAATAGCGCCACCAAGTAAATAAAAGTTTTCCAGAAATGTTGTTAATTTTTCAAAAATACTTTTATTTTGAATTTAAGCTCATAAGCCCCACTAGTGATCATTATTACGAATTTCTGCAGAGTTTTTTTTATTTTTAAAACCCAAGGTAGATACTCAAAATACGAATTTCAGCTCTGTAGCCCGGCATGTGGTGGTTATATGTTTCAATTAAGAATTTTAGCGTTCTTGCGCCACTGGTCTTAATTTTCAATAATTTAAAGTATTATTTTCCAATTTTTTGAAGTCCATTTACCCGTTCGGAACTGATTATTTTAATACCGTCCATTCAGTCAAGATAACGTTTTAAGAAAAAATAAATTATTTTTTTGATATTTTAAAGGTCAAGCTGGAAATTTTTTTTGTCTTTGCACTTCA
>SCLH01001224.1:39102-71294 GCA_004367855.1 Oikopleura vanhoeffeni
CTTTTACCAGGTGTTCAAAAGTAAACAGTATCAATTAACATTATAGGTTATTGGACACTTCAGTTGTTATTTCCCACAAAATAAATAATAATCATTTATATTTTTTTTCAAGAAATTACCTTTTTCGAGAGAAAATCGAAAAAAATTTTATGTGTGAAAATCAAAAAAAAAAATTAAAGATTTCATGGATATTTTTTTTCATTATTTGGCACATAAAATAAATCTTAAAATCATGGTGGCAAAATCCTTAAAATCAATTTTTTTTAATTTTTTCAAGTTCAAATCTCGTTTGAATTTTTTCAGGTCCCCGATTTCGGATCGAAAACATTGCTTTATCTCAAGAACTACAAAAGATAGAGAAAAATTATTTCAGCCGAAAGATAGAGAATTGCAAAAACAGCGATGATTTTGAATAAAATTGTGATCGGAAAAAGCTAACTTATTAAACAGGGGGCTCGCAAATCACATTGGCCAGATATGGCCAGCGCTGAGTATGTGGGTTAAGAACCTAAACATTGATTATTTGTTTGGTAAGCATTAACCTTTTGGACTTTGCATGCGCTTGTAGTATTTCAGGATATTATTTGGCCTGAGTTATTTGATTTGACCAATTAAGATTTTCAGTTTAGACTTTGAGGTGAGATAATTAACCACAAATACCAAAATGTTTTAGCGAAGTCGATTTATCCCAAATTTTTACTGCAAACTATTTGTATTTAAAGTATTTATGGTCTTTTTATGAATAATTCCCACTTTTATTAGACATTTTTTAATTAATTACACAACAATTTCATATCATTTGTACCATTTTATGTACTGCAGTAAAGGGGGCCCGATATCGCCAACCCAATATATCATCGAATTTGCCGAAAAAACTTACGCAAGTTCTCGATTTTTAGCTTTAATAATTCCAGTGCCGATATCGCCGAATTTTTTTACGATTTATATCACAANACTAGTCAGGTCATTGGCATCCATTCCAATACCAAAATATTTGTGAACACGACGTGAGCTTGTATCACCGATTGCTGACCTTCTCTATCAGGAAATTTTCTAGAACTAAAACAAAATTTAGATATCAAATGTCGATGCCAAATATATCGTTTTAACTTCCTTATGCAGAACAAAAAAAAAAATGAAACTCTAACTACCTTGGGCTTCTGTAATAGCGGTCGAACAGTCACTATATATAGGTGTCGGTGCCTTGGCGGAACTTTTTTTTCTGTGCTCACACCGGTTAGGCTTTAAGAAAGCTTGAAATCGGATTTGAGAATATTTAATAATAAAGAAAATTACCAAAAAGCGTCGTATTTAAGTGACTAGGCCCAACAAATTCAGTTGGGAATTCTCCAGAAAGTTATAAGCTGTTCTGGGCCTCATAAGAGAGAAGTTTCATCTAAACGCGAAAATTTTAAAAAGTTACAGTTGGACTTCAACTTGGACAATTCATTTTTCAATTTTGGAATTTGAAACAAAGGAGCCCAAATCGGCCGGCGAAACGCAGATATTAAGGAACTATTTGTTTTTTATCCAAATTTGTTGAAAGAATAGCTCAAATGGCCAAAGCCCATATATTTGATAAATATGTATGCTTATTTAATTTTGTTGAAAAAAGAGCTCAAATTTTGCCCAGGCCGAAGAAAGAGATTATTATGTTTAAATTTTAAATTCTGTTCAAAATTAACTCAAAAAAGCGGCGAAGGCCGATAAAAGGAGGATATTTATGGTGTTATTCAAATGGTTTAAAAATGAGCACGAAGCGGCGAACGCGATAAAATGGATTATACGTTTCTTATTAATGTTTGTTGAAAAATTGAGCCCAAATCGGGCAAAGTCGATAGAAAAGATCTAGTTTTTAATTTTAATTTTTTAAGAATGCCGATAGAAGTTGAATGTTGATCGTCCCCTCAATATCGATTGTTGTAAAACAGCGCGAAGACCAATAAAATTCTCAATAAACTGATGCTTTACTGAGGTCATAGGCAATGTCGTGCTATTTTCACACCTCAATGTACCCAAACGAGATACAACGGCTACTTCCTTAAACTTTCGAACCAATCACTGAAATAAATGAACTGGCGGATCTCAATCAAAATCTTTGTCTGATACACAACTTGAATACAAAATTATTTAAAAAAGGCGGTTCACAAAAACAAGGCAGCAACCACTTATAGCGCCTAAAAGTCCCCTACACGCCTGAGGGGGCCCCGTAATAAAAAGCCGTTTGCATGGTTTCGAGGCGCAAATAAGTACAATTTATGAACAAAAATTCACATCCTTCATAATTATTAAGAAGATCCACTGATATCGACCAATCAGGAACGAGCGTCAAAGTAGAGTTCATATTTTGTTAGGCAAAAGCCAATCCTCGGTGAGTTTTTGTGGTAGAAGATTTATTGTTAAAATAAGGAACCACACTAAACGCAGCTGGTCTGTTACAATTATATTATGAGTCTTGAATCCATGTAGCGGGAGGTATCGTTGTTTCGATGAATCAGTATTTTACGATGAATTCATATGGTTGAGCAGAATTGATAAACACAGTTTTTGAGCTATTGTGAGAGGCTCGCGGCAAAGAGCCGTGTTCCTCCCTGAATTTTTGAGTCACCAATTTGAAACATATATGAAAAAAGCAACTCATACCTCTGGGAGCTTTTATATTGTTAACTTAAATTTAACGTTCTTTTTTGATAACTAACTTAACATTAGTCAAATTAGTGATTTTGATAAAAATGACAACAAATAATAAATATGTATTAGAATTAAGAAAAAGAAGTATTTTCTTGACACCGAATAGGATTGAATACACCAATCAAATTTCATGTCAAATTGCCATATTTTAGAAAAAATTGAATAAGAAAGCAAAATTGAGAATTGTTTTTGTCGAGCTCAGTGCAGTACCTTCCTGAGCCTCAGGTACCCACTTACATCGACAAATTCTCAAAAATTAGAAGGGCTTTCAGGAGTCAGGGGACTGTATAACTGTGGTTTGTCAAAAAAAAAAATCAGGGCCAATTCTGGTCTTTTTTGACCGATTTGCCCCAATTTATTTAACAAAATTAAATAAAATTAGATAAAAGACCCTTGTATCGGCTTTCGGCCGATTTTGGCCCTTAATTTAACCCTCGAATCACAAAAATAAAACGCCAGGGCACAGAGACAATATATTCGGCTTTACTTTAAACGTGGTTTCAGAAGCCCAGGGCAGTTGGATTTTCAAGTTTTGGCATGAAAGTGATATATTTTTGCATCAAACATTTTAATTCTGGAACTTTTAATTTTTGTTCGAGAAAACATAGTTAAGAAAGCAAGGTTCAGCATATCATGTCATGAAAGTCACAGTTATTTATTTTGGCAATCGATGCGCAAGGTTTTGGACTACGCTGATTACCTCGATTAGATCGGAGCGTACCTGTGAATCGAAAGAAATTTATAAATGTCTTGAATTTGGATGAAAATAATTTACGATTTATCGTGAAAAATGATTTTTTACCAAGTAAAAGCAGAAATTACACGTTATATTATCCAATCTCAAGTAGATTTAGTTATCAAATAACATGCTGACCATTTGATCGCTCAAATTTATTTTTATTATAAATAACTGTTTTCATGAATAATTAAATTGAAAAATTATCAAATTTCACTTTTCATGAAAAATATCTTCCTAGATACATTTTTCTATTTTAATGTTATGCTGCACAAACACTTTTCCTAAAACTGAGAAATCTCACTTTGTATTGATGTCTTGCTGCCGAAATAATTTTCTCTAAACTTCGGCAAAAAAATCTCAAAAAATTAACTCCCCGTAATATTCGAACCAAATATCCAAATAAAATGGTAATCATTTTTGAATCGCCGCAAATTCTTTCATAATCGTATTTGGAAAGACATTCTGGGACTTTTTCATGCCCTTCTAGGAAGGTTTTAGGTAGGCTTTAGCGATATATCGGCTCTTGTGATTTCTTCGGCTCATAGGAGGGCTTTTTTTAACAAATAAATCGAAATATAAATATCCCCCTTTAAGGAGGTATGCGACTCGAAATCAAATAAAAGCCTGTAAGAGGCATTTAAACTATGCTTCACAATTTGGTACGAGTGATAGATTAATGTACTAAAAAACAACCAATAATCGAAATTTAAGCTATTTTTGCGCATTTTAAAATAATCATATTAACAACATTAAAATCTCCTTTTATTCGAAACACGGCCCGATTTTTTGACTCATTTTTATAAATTTGAATAAAATACATAATTAAATAGTGATTTTTCTATTATAATTTTTTCAAAATGATCAAAAATCGACTGAAATAATTAGTAGGACGAGTTTATGTTTTTTATTTAATTTTTATAAAAATAGTCCAAATAGGCCAAAGGCCGCATAAAAAGGGATTTTATGTAATAAATTCGAAATTTATAAAACAAAGCCTAATATCGGCCGAAGGCCGATAAAGTAATTATGTTAATAAATTCGAAAGGTTAAAAATGAGCCCAATATCGGGCCAAGGCCGATAAAAGGGAATTTTAGTTACATTTAAATTTGTTAACCAATTGAGTTCCAAAAATTGGCGGAGAACCAATAACAGGGGGTATTGTTTTGATTTTTTTTTCAAAAATGAGCCCGAATCGCGAAGGCCAATTATAAAGGATTTAATGGTTTTTATTTCGGAAATTGTTTCAAAAATGAGCACAAAATCGCCAAAGGCCGAAGAAGAGGACTTTTATCTTTTTCATTCAATTATGAAAAAAATGAGCCAAAAATCGGCCGAGGCTGATTAAAAGGGCTTTTAGGTTTTTCATTTAAATTTGTTCAAAAATGAGCTCAAATCGGCTTGCAGACCGATAAAAAGAGGATTTATGTTTTGAAATTAAAATAATTAAAATGAGCCCAAAATTGGCTAAAGCCAAATAAGAGGTTTATGTTTTTTAAATTTGTAGGAAAAATTGAACCTCAATCGCCTCAAATCGATTAAAGGAGGATTTTATGTTTTGATTTTTTTTAAATTGAGCCGAAATCGGCCGAGGCAGATAAAAAGAGATTAAATCTATTTATATATTTATTTGAAAAATGAGCTCAAAAGAGGCTGAAGGACGGATAGAAGGAGATTTTATGATTTTTTAATTTAAATAGAACATTTGATCTTTTTTAAACATAGTAACCCTTTTCATTAGATTTATTATAGATAACTAATAGTTTGAAATGGTGAGTTTCTTTTTGAAACAACACCTGATCAGAGCTGATAGCATTTATGATAGCGGGTTAGTGTAGTAGGGCCTCTCCGCTTCGCGAGTGTGAGGGTGGTCTGTGTAGGAGTCTGGTAGGAGCGTAATCGCTACAAAAAGTCTTCCTTGGAATAATAATTGAGTAAAAGCTTGAGGTTCAAATAAACTCCTATGGCAATAACATATTTTGCCGAAACAGTAAAAAAATTAACACAGAATAATTGAAAGACTCGTTGTGAGATGAAGTTTATAATGGTAATTGGTGATGAAGAAAAATAACGTTAAAATTTTATCGTTATTTCTTTGTGGTTTTTAGTTTCATCCAGATCATCAGGCAAGCTGTTAATTAGATTTTATAGCCGAAATATCGAATCGAGCTCACGGTTGATTTTTGGTTAAAATCAAATTTGGATTTTTAGCATTTGCAGCTCTGTTTTGCAGGTTATATTTTGAAATGTAAATTTTTTTCGAAAATCAAATTAGTTATTCGCAAAATTTCTATGAACAAGCTGTTTTGATCTTTTTGATATTGGTTTTGGACAACCTGCCTAATAACTATATTTGGTTGTAAAATTTGGACAATTTTTTGTCATACGGAGTTCCCTTGAGAACTGTTCCGATATTTGCGTAAAAAATTTATAAATATTATTTCTCCTCTATTTTGTGTTTTTCGTTTTGTAGTTCAAAAGTACTTTTGAGCATGTTTATGCTCGATCATCAGCAATAAGCAATATTTTGAAGTAGTGCTTCGGAAAAAAAAGGTAAAATATACTTTTAAAATTAGCTTGGATGACTTTCTGATTTATTGAATTAGTCTTCACATAAATGCTAAAAAAACTAGATTTTGTAATCAGAAATGGAATAATTTTCAGTCATTTCTAAAACCCTAAATATTCATTTTTTGATTCTTGTTTAAAGTTTTAAGTATGTTTTAAAGTCTTATTAAACCCTACTGTTTTATTTTCGGCGTTCAAAATGACTTATAAACACTTAAATATTAAAAAATCAGCAATCATCAAAAAAATTCGATTTTTTTCAAAAAATAATCAAAAATGAATCTCCAGAAAATTTCTTTTTTAATGGCTATCCAAATTATTTCAAATGTTGACATTTCCTATAAATGCTAAATCCGTGTGTTGCCAGACAACCTGTAGTCATCAAGACCTTTAGTTGCTAATTACGTCAACAAAGTTTGATGCTTGCGCATCTTTTTGAGCACCCTTAATCATTGATTGAAACAATTCGGTTTCGGCACCTCCATTTCCGGTGTCACACCCCAGAAAAGTAAACTTGAGCAGTCAAAATAGCCCACCAAGTAAATAAAAGTTTCCAGAAATGTTGTATTTTCAAAATATTTTATTTTGAATTTTAGCTCATAGCCCACTAGGGTCATTTATCACGAATTTCTGCAGAGTTTTTTTTATTTTTAAAACCCAAGGTAATACTCAAAAACGAATTTCACTCTGTAGCCCGCTTGTGGTGGGTATGAATGTTTCAATTAGAATTTTAGCGTCTTCTTGCGCCATGGTCTTAATTTTCCCAATATTCAAAGTTATTATTTCAATTTTTTAGTTCCATTTACTCGTTCGGAACATTGAATTTTAATACCGTCCCATTCAGTCAAGATAACGTTTAAGAAAGAATAAAATTATTTTTTTTGATATTTTACAAGGTCAGCTGGAATTTTTTTTGTCTTTTGCACTTCAGCATAAAAAATGCAACAAAAAAAACACTTTATTAATCTCCATTTTTTACTGTTCAGAAGTGCTTTTTCTCGAGCCACAAATGATTTTTTTAATTTATTATAAATTTATAAACATGATTTAAGCTTAATAAAAAGTTGTTAAATTTTTCAATCAAGTTTAGTGATCTGGATAGCACAGGATTCCAAAAATATTTCTTAATTTCTATTATGGTTATTTTGTTTTCGAAATACGTAATAGTAGTGTCATAATTAACGGTTTTCAGCGGTTAATCATCTGTTTATGAAGAAATGATGCCTCGGTGAAAATTTTCAAGTTGAAAAATGACCATCTAGTCATCTGACTTTTAAATCGATTCGCCCTCACCATACTAGTCTCAATACAATACAATAAAGTCGCAAAAATGTCATCAAAAAATTTCATCAAAATTTTAATCCCAATTTTTTAGTATGTACACGAAAGAAGTTCATCAAATAAAATTTTCATTATTTGATTCATTTGAATATAATTATTTCCCGGAAAAAATGAAGTTTAATCCTTATCGACCATCCGCGGAAAATGTGAGTAGATTGAATTCTACTTGCCATTGTCTTGACAATTTCATCAAATATTTCAATCTGCCAACTTTATCATTCAAAAACTTTCAAGTCTGCGAATTCCCTTAATGTCCGCCTTGTCTTTTATTGACCTCTAAGGCCTTTTGCAACAACCCAGGTCTCTTTAGCGCCCTTACTTCGTCCCTTTAACCCCCTTTTTGTCCTCCTATTAAAAGGGGTGGTGGGGGGGGACGAAAAATCTACATGCCGCTTGGCCCGCAGCCGACTCTAGTCCATCTGATTTAAAAAATTTTTTTTTCTACCCAATAATCTTTATACTTTCCCGAAAAAAAATGCGAAAATTTTAGTTTTCAACTATTGAAAATTTTTTTCAAAATTCTTAAATTTTCCAAATTTTATATGTCACTTGGATGCATAAAACACGTTATGTGTCAAAAATGGGATCATTGCGGAATACTTTTACTCTGATTCAAATCTCGTTGATGAAATAAATGTGAAATAAGGCAAAAATATGAGATTGAATCTATATTTCGTGATTAAAATTTTGACAGATGGCTACGAAATATTATTATTTTAAATTGGCGCATTCAGATTCAAATGTTTTCATAAAAATGTGGGAACTACTTGCACGTACTGGCAGTCTTTAAAAAATAGGCAACCAATTTTGTTCACCAAATTTTCGCAAAAATATTGGCACTTGGGGGTAAAAATGGCAAATTTTTTTTATTGCACATGTTAGAAGTGGTAAAAAAAATGTCCTATTGCAATTCTTTCATCAATTCTGAGCTGCACGGTGGTACCCTACTTTGAGTGGTTAAATTGAAGCCAACGTAATTTTTAACTTCATTTTAAAAAAAACTTAGAAATTTGTTTTAAGATATAATTGCCGGTGGTACAATTTGCTTCACACCAAATCAATCGGATCCAATTTCAAAGCCACAAAGGCCTCATGAAAACGCGACCAAACCTCCTTAAGGGGTTCTATAGGCATTAATGGACTTTTTGAATTGCTATATTTCTGCTCGCTAGACATAGGAAGTGAATAAAGCATTCTGATAAGTTAGTTCGTAATCTCTGGAAGACGTTTTGATTATATTTTTAGATAGATGTTACCAACCGTAAATGAGCGTTACCAGGAGCAAAAATTTTTTTGAAAAAGCGTATTTTTTCGTCCTAGTTAGTTTCAAAATTGACTATCTGCAAATTCGAAAGGCGAAAAAAACTGTTATTCCTTTTTTTTGATTTTTCTCACTAAAAGGTATCAAAGCTGGCAAAAAGGACTGTTTTTGCTTTTTGGCCACGGAAAGTTGTATTTTTTTTCATGCTCATGCAAACTATTTGTCCGTGCACTATGTTTGTTCGTTATATTGGTAACAAAACTTATGCCTATGTAACGATTTCATTTTAAACTCCCAGGAATACGATTTGAAAATTTTATTTTGACATCCATTCGTCCTATCAGTTTTTTTCAAGGACCAACGAGTCGTAAATAAATGTTTCTGGAAGTATATAAAACTATGACCAATATTATACCGTTCGAGCGCAGAGCAGAAGATTTTGATTTTCGACACTTTTTGTAATTTACGATTTTTGAGTTTTATGAATTAAAAGGCCACGTTGAGTTCAAAATCAAAATCAGACCTCTAGCTCTTTTAGTTCAAAAGATACGATTTTGCCTCATAGAACCTATATACGTTCAAATAAGCTTTTTTCAAATTTATAAAAATTCCAGATGCTTGAATTTTTTCAAATTATTTCTTATATTTAATTAAACAATCTACGTGAGATCAAAAAATTATAAAATCCATCAAAAATTGTTTCAGTACAGAAAGATATGACTGCCTATTAGAACTCCTTAAGAACTAACATTGATTATTTGTTTGGTAAAGCATTAACCTTTGGACTTTGCATGCGCTTGTAGTATTTCAGGATATTATTTGGCCTGAGTTATTTGGATTTTGGACACATAATTTCAGTTTAGATTTGAGTGAGATAAGTAACCACAAATACCAAAATGTTTTAGCGAAGTCGATTTATCCCAAATTTTTACTGCAAACTATTTGTATTTAAAGTATTTATGGTCTTTTTATGAATAATTCCCACTTTTATTAGACATTTTTTAATTAATTACACAACAATTTCATATCATTTGTACCATTTTATGTACTGCAGTAAAGGGGGCCCGATATCGCCAACCCAATATATCATCGAATTTGCCGAAAAAACTTACGCAAGTTCTCGATTTTTAGCTTTAATAATTCCAGTGCCGATATCGCCGAATTTTTTTACGATTTATATCACAAGTTACTCTGTCGGCGTCGTGAATGACTTCATTTTCAGGATTGAATTTCCCAAATCAACTTTTTTCGATTTTTATTTAATTGAGTTTGGTGGAGTATTTAATTAAACGCATTTTGGTGATCACTTTATTCGAACATATTGTGAATCTCCTAATAAAATTATAAAAATTGTCGCCGAAAATGCCGAATATCGCCGAAATCTTTCTGCAAAAAACTTTCGGCGATATTGTCCCTCGTGATTATATTATCAGAGTTTGTTGTGAAATAGTTTTAGGACAAAAAAAGAAACCCTTTCATTACATTTATGCAAGATAATTTTTTAAGATCGATTTATTCAGTAACATTAATCGTTGCTGATGGCTATCTTGGAGATTTGGCTAATATTGTCGGATGATGAAACTGACAGAAGTATGTTATGACATGAAGTATCAAAAAAGCAAACGGAAAGTTAATAGAAACAATCCGGTTTTATCATTTCAAAGTCAAAAATTATCAACACGGAAATTTCACAAACTTACGAAAGTCTTATCGGAAAAGGACGTTCAAAATTTTGCCTTTATTGATACTCCTAGTTGAGAAAAATAAATGACTCGTACAAAATTCCATGCAGATACGTTTGTTATCGTTGGTGAATCAAGTCACGTGAAATATAAAGGATTTTATAACTAAATAACAACATAACAAACTTGACGCTTTCTAATCTGGTCGACGTTTTTATAATGGCCGGTCTACACGTGAGATTAGTTTAAATTGATAGATGTGACATCTAAGATGTCCATTAAACGAAATTGGTCGTTTCTTATCGACAACTTTAAATTGAATTATTGGAACATTCCTTTTTGCTTTTTTCCAGTCATTTTAAATCTGAAAATGATTAGTTACAGGTGAACGGTTCACCGTAAACCACTTTCTGGGTTATAGATGGTTGCTATTCAAAATTGAATTACACATTGAATAGGTTTTTTGAAAATACGACAGCAACCAACTTTGAGTTCATAGAGTTGCCCCGCATATTGAGTTGCCTCCTCGATCCGATCCAATACGATTTTTTTCTTCATGCCGATCCCTGCTCTGTAGAACACTAATTTTACTGTAAGTTTCAGTAATATATAAAAATTGACAGTATGGTGGCGACTCTTGTGCTCTTAATAAAGTTAAAAATGTGTGACAAGTTGCACCCTGCAGTTTAATAAATCAAATTTTATCTCATCTTATGGCAACATTAGCATAAGTATGATCATTATTATTATATTGTACTCCAAATCTTTGAAATAAAGTTTTGAAATTATCGAAAAAATAGTTCAAAACGCAATGCATTTTTCGTTTCTGTAAAAAGTCAATTTTGTGGGAGAATTAACTAATCGTTGAGACTTTATATCATCTCAAAAACTGGGTGCACCATGGTCTTATGGTGTAATGGCTATCACTCAGGACTTTGAATCCTGCAATCCGAGTTCGAATCTCGGTAGGACCTCTGTTTTATTTTTATTTTCAGGTTGTCTAAATAATATTTATAATAATAATATTATACTATACTGTATAGTCTATACTTCCTAGATTCTACAAACCAATTCTATTACCTGAGTTTTTATTTTGTCACATTTTCTTCAGGCGGCTAGACAGCCAAAATTTAAGCCAAAAGGTCGTAAATTTCAACTGTCTTCCAGCTTGTAGGAAAAATTATGACCATTAGAAAATATCAGACTGTATTTAAAAGACTATTTCTTGCGCAACAAATCAACAGCTTGCATTTTCGAATAAAATAATCAAATCGGCTTTAATTTCCGACTGATCATATTCCCGTATATCGCATCATTCAAATACTCACAATCTTTACGGCAAGGGTCGTCAATAAATATTAAAAAGTCAGGTCCTACCGAGATTCGAACTCGGATTGCAGGATTCAAAAAGCTGAGTCATAGCCATAAGACATGTTGCCCTATATAATATAGCCTATATTATAGCCTTAATATATAATACAGTATGTGTTTTTTTTCGTGCGAACAAAAAGTAAACAATTCGGGAGAATTCTTCCCAAACTATAGACGATTCTCCCGGACACTTGAGATTCTGTTCGCACGAAAAAAAAACACATACTGTATATTAATTCAGATTCCTTAAACCACCTGGCTAACTGTTCGGCTAGTGTTGGCGCGATAGGTTTTGTGTCAAAATCTACATATTTTAGCCAATTATATGAGCAGTGGAGCAAAGTGGAGACGCGGCTCGATTAAAATCTCGTTACCTGGGTTCGATTCCCGGATTTCTCAAAGTTTTTTTTGATAGATCCCCCCGACACGAGTTTAATTAATTAAAAATCTTGATATCAATTTTTTATGTCCAAGATCTACTATTTAACTCTAATATCGATAAAGAGTTTCCTGAAATAAGGGCACAAAATATTACAATCACGTGAGAACCCCAAAATACCCAGTTTCGGACATAAAACTCATTTGACAAATGAACATATTTTTCTGGGTTGCAGTAGAAGGCCAAAATTGCAAAGGCCAGAAATTGCCTTTTGCGATTTTATAAAATTTCTAACGAAGCAAAAAGGCCAAAACTAATGCAAAAGGCCAACACGCGTAGAATGCCCAAAATACCCGAAGCAAGAGATCTAGCAAAATTTGAAAATATTTTGAAAAACTGAGCAAAAAGTTGAAACTAGAAAACAAGAAACTAATTTGTCGGCATGAATATTCGTATAAATATAATCAAACGTTAACCTAAAAAACAACAAATCACCCTCAATCGCCGGCCACAATCAGGGATCTCAATTTTCCGGTCGGGCATTCATCCGGAACGCAGGTGGGTTCGGTCAGTCGTGCCGACCCGACCTGGAAAAAGTACGCGACACCCTCCGGCCCGTAAAATATTTATGAAAAACTAGATTTTTATGTAGTTTATACTTAAAAGTCGATCATTTTAAATATTAAAATCTTGCGGCTAACTATTTTTTGTTGGCCCTAAATAAGTAAACTTGTGTATCAGGGAAGCGAAATACACTTAACATGTCCCAAAGTGAGCAAAACGCCGCTAAAGAGCAATTAAGGCGGAACTATTTTTTCGTTGCAGTATACTCGGAATAAATTGCTTTCAGGAGAAGTCGAAAATGAACTTAAAATCTTCCAAGTACCAAGGACAAGAACAACAATGAGGGCAATATGAAACTGATTTTTTAGATAGAAGATATGAATCTGTTTGAGCGGAAATCTGAGAACTCATCCACAAGTACACACATTTGTTCGAAGAATGAAAATCCACAAAAAGTATATTATTCTAATCATTATTAATTATCAATTCTCTATGAGTCTCAAAGTCGGAACAAAGCTCTGTGGCATCGATCTCAGCATATCAACACAATATCTGGCCCAATTATTAGTGTTTCGGAAAGAGAAATCAACATAATGCATTATTATTAAGTAAAATCAGCGAGAAAAAAAATTAACAAATTAAAATTTATAAAATGTATATTAAAAACTCGTCCCAGTTATACCGGCGAAGATCGCGTCTCAAAACTTGTATCACGAAAAACTATATCTATATTATAATTAGAATTAGTAAACCTCGTGTCCATGTACCACGGTATTAAAACGACCGCAAAAGCGATTTTTGGGAAAGGCTAGGTTAGGGTTACAAAGTAGGGTGCTGTCCAATCACGGGGATCATGTCGAATAGAGAAATATCTCAGTAGTTCCTGACATACAGACTTGTAGATCCACACCTGTAACTTACAAAATCGACGACCGAAAATTTCTTTCGCGTTAACCTTGTACCATGTACGTCACACAGGCACACATTTTCCATATTCAACAACTATCTAGTCCTTAGTTTTAATCAAAGACCTTGATATCACCCACAGATGTCAAACTTTGTAAAACTAAAGTTCTGAAAATTGATTTTCTCAATTCGGTCACCATTTACTTAAGAATCCTTGAAAACCGCCGTATTTTACCATATTTCGTCCCTGCTAAACCTATTCCTCTAGCGGTTTGATTTTTTAGCAATTTTTCATAATTTTGAACAGTAATATTATAAAAAGATCAAACTTTTCTAGGAATAAAACTTCGTTAATACAGTGCTCTAACACTTTCTATATAATTTTGGCACTTAGTTAGCCGAAGTGAATTCTTTTTCTTCGGATGAAATCGAAAGTGAGCTCAGTGAAGCTTTTCTCTTAATCGACTTTGATTAATAAAAATTACTTAGAACAATTAGAAAAAGTCCCAAATTTCGCAGTTTTTTTAGGTTTTACGGGTTTAATTTTCTGGTTTTTTAGATTGAATTACCAATCGCATTCTTTTAATGAATTACAATCTAATTACAATAGCATCTTTACTTATTTGAAAAAATGACTAGCGCGGCATATGCCCGCAATAATTATAAAAGCTAACGGAACTATTCAATTTTAATTCATTTAACTATTTTTTATCCTGCTCTAGAACTTTCAACAGATTTCTAAAACAATATTTTACATTAATTTTGAACAAAGTTTTAAATATTCTGCAGTTTCTTCTTGACATTGAGAATTCCCAATGGATTATTTTAATATTTTTACAAATGTTTAAAAAAATTTCTAGACCCGGTTTGGCCTTTACTTTTTTTGGCACTTCTGCTGTTTTTGGCCTTTTCCATTTTGGCCTTTACCGGTTCTTGGCCTTTTGCATTTTTGGCCTTTTTGGCCTTCTTCAATCTTGGCCTTCTACTGCCAACCCATTTTTTTCTTACCTATTTTTGTTGTCAGATGAACTATTCAGAATACTTATAAAATATTGAACCAAACTCGAAGTTGACATTCATTATTATAATTTTTCACACAGACGTAGGTCGTCTGACATTTTGATTATTATTTCATTTTAGTATTTTTTCGGACTTTTTAAACATAAGTTAAGGGGGTAGGTGTCGCTTTTTGGTACCTTTCAATCACGCCTCAGAACAAATCTAGGGCAGTTGTAAAAATTCTAGGATACTTGTTTGTAGATCTAGCCTTCGTCTAACGATTACACATCTCAAAGTCAACCTTGATACATACACCAACCAGCTGGGTGAGTCTATTCTAGAGCACTTAACGTTTTTTCAAAATTGATCTTCTTTTAGACCCCACATACAAAGCGTCTGAAAATTTACACAGAGTACGGGAAGAGTAGGGTACTAATATGTTGGAGCCATTTTTTTGAATTTCGCCTCTTGAATTTTCTAGAATCACTTTTGAACGCCGATTTTCACCAATTTTTTCGTCTCAAAGTGATACTTCTCCTAGAACGGATGTTCAGAATAAGACCGTTTTTCGAGTCAGGAGATGATTATAGTGTCGTCAATATATTTGTCTCGGATTTTTGAATTTCACCCTAGAATTTTAGAAATGATAACTATAGTAAACCGAAATGAAAAGTTCGGAAAAAAGTTCGTCTGAATCGGAACAAAAGTACAGCCAAATTGAAGCTGAGATTTCACTGATCAAAAAGTTGGCTTACAGCTAATCAAAATTTTAAACCAATCAGCGTCAAATTCCATAATTAGGTTAACATTTGCTTAAAAAATAATTGAAAATTTCTAGAATTCGATTTAGACATTTCCGATAATTTTAATGTCATGCATCGTGTTTCGGTGGGTCATATTCACCAATAAAAAGATGTCTTATCATGGTGGAATACCGGTTTTATGCGGGTTTAAGCAAAAAATATTCGATATTTGAAAATTCTAGATTTGTTCTAGATTGTTTTGAAAAAAAATAATTGCCACATAGAGATTCCTTTGGTCAACTTTAGTCATAACCGATATTTAATGTATCATAATTAATTCTATAAAGGGCTAAAAAAAACCGACACCTACCCCCTTAAGTCAGCCAGAATTTTTGTTTTCAAGTCAAAAGGATTATCTTGCTCATGCAAACCTTGAGGACCTTCTGTTTTGTAGGTAGCTTAATTTTATTTAAAATTCAGGAAACCCTAGAAAATTCGATGTTCCGAACTATAAAATGTCTATTTTTTGTGATTCAATATTCGAGAGAATCCAATCAGGATCTCTGAAATTGTTTATTTAATACGCTGAAGCGCATATTCAAATTTCGGCTTCAGGAAACGACTTATCCGATTGAATTATAAGAAAGCTCAAATTAACAACATACATGTATATTTTAAAAAATAATTTAAAGGTCTTGTGATATACGTTTATTGTCATTATGAAAAACTCTATAATCTCATTAGGTTACAATTTTTTTGAAAATGATTCGATTCTTATCAATTTTTAATTATTTTTAAATTTGCGTCGTTATTCTGAACTTTTCAAGTATATAATCGGAAAACAACAAGATCTTACGCTTTTAATGCATTTTGATTCTTTTTTCAACAATAAAGGGTTGAAACCTTGAAAGTTTAGAGTTTAAACTTTATTTGATAACAAAAGACAACCTTAGCCTCCACAATTTATAAATTCAATAATGTTAATATTTGTTTAAATGTTTTCTTTTATTTGACAAGTGGTCAACATATTACGCACTGATTAAAAGTTGGAAATAAACTGCGGCATTCTGTCAAACCAAAGTTTGCGACTGAAATATTTCAACAGACAAAAATATATATTTATTACGATTTATTTTTCCAAAGAAATAATGTCTAAAATGACAAAAGCTCAGTTTTCCGAAAATTTTAATTATGAAAGTAACAAAATAAAAATTTATGAAAATAATATTTTATTTTAATTTTGTAATACTGTTTTCAAAAAATTCATGATGTAGAATATAATTTTTTTCGGATAAATTTTAAGAATCAGTGATTAAAGTTTCAAATTATCAAATTCGTTTCAAACTTTTTTAATGTGAATTTGCGGTGTTGCATTTGGTTTGTATTGTGGATATAGCCAAGATTAATCAAATCTCTAGTATCAGATACTTAGTATTTGCAATTATCGTTGAAGATCGCAGGAAATGACTCACTTTTAGTTTGTACACAGATTTATCGACCACAACTGCCTTATAAAAGCATAAGATATGGTTTTCGTGAAATATTTCAATAATTTTTTGCAAAAAGTTAGATTAGAGCTGTACATTTTGTTAAACGTCGGTCGAAAAAGCTGCCCTAAAAAGGCCCTAAAAGTGATTTGAATTAGATTGTTAACTTTTTAAGTTTATTTTATTCGGGAAATCTTAGATTAAGTTCATGTGATAAATGTTTAACGGTTGAACTTCTACCCTTGTCGCAGATTTTTACCTTCCGAATACAATGTGAACAATTTTGTCGCGATTTCACAGAAATACTCAAATTTTATGACTTTATCTTTTTCCCAATTGAACTCCATCTCAAAAACGTTTACTATCTCTATAGCGCGTGTTCGAATCCCACTAATGTTGTCTTACTGATTGTCTTGAATATGATTATAGGCAAGGGTGATTGATATTGGGACCGCTAAATTTGATCGGTATGTAATCACTTAAGCAATGACAAAGACAATCACTTAGATAACATCAGTGGGATTCGAACACGCGCTCAAGAGATAGTCAACGTTTTTGAGATGGAGTTTCGTTTGGAAAAGGATATGGTTCGAATATTAAGAGCAATTGATTATTGAGATTTTTCGCCGAAGTTTAACTTCCGGAGAATTTTCTCTGGAACTAGACATCAAATACAAACGAGAGACTAACCAGTTTTGAGGAAAATGTTTTGTTCATGTACAGTGGTTTACCACTTAAAGCCCTCCTAGAACTTTGGCCAAAAAAAGGGGGGTTTAAACTGGTCAGGGGGGCTTTAAGTGGTCATAGGCCAGGGGGTTATAAGTGGTCACAGGCCAGGGGGGGTTATAAGTGGTCAAAAGCGAAGAATGTTCTTGTCTACAGATATATAACTTTATTTTTTTGATAAAATTGAATCTATATTTGAATTTCATTTAACTGACATGAAAAAAGTGCGAATTGACGATAAGTTATGGATAATAAGCGAGATGACTGAAAATAAATTAGTGTGGGGTCTAGACCAGGCTTCCAAAAAAAATCCAGTGATAGCTTAATCCCCGAGGGATAGTTTTATCCCCTAGCCATCCCCTTTTCTAACCCTTGAAAAATATGCAACATTTTTTCATCATATAAAGAGTTTTTTGGCAGAAAAAAAACACAAAATTTATGCTGAACCAGTCAGTGCATAAACTGTATTCGATAACTAAATTCATGTCTATGAATTAGGTCATATTTTGCCAGCATCAAATTTTGGAATTAAGTCTATATAAAACAGTCTATTATAAAGTCTATTATAAAACATTTTTTAATTTAAAATATCGTCCTATTTACGCATTTTGTGCTTACCTTCGAATTTTTCCTGATTAAAAATGAAATTGAGCCAGTAACTTCGACGTTCGTGTGTAGCTAATTTAGCATGTATGTTTAACTTCACCCGTATTCCACATTTTTTCCGGTATCTATTAATTTTGTTCAGACCTACGAATTAAGTTCAAAATTAAAAAATTTGTATTTACGAATTCGTCCCATATCATGGAATTTGCTTGTATCTACGAATTTAAAGATAAGCTACGATTTCAGCCTATTTTTTTAATTAATTCAACTCTCCAAATTTTGAAGGATACAAAGGGATAAAAGGGAAGGGATGCATCCCATCCCCTAGGGGTTCAACCGTTAAACGTTTATCACATGAACTTCATCTAAGATTTCCCGAATAAAATAAACTTTAAAAGTTAACAATATTATTCAAATCACTTTTAGGGCCTTTTTAGGGCAGCTTTTTCGACCGACGTTTAACAAAATGTACAGCTCTAATCTAGCTTTTTACAAAAAATTATTGAAATATTTCACGAAAACCATATCTTTGCTTTTATAAGGCAGTTGTGGTCAATAAATCTGTGTACAAACTAAAAGTGAGTCATTTCCTGCGATCTTCAACGATAATTGCAAATACTAAGTATCTGATACTAGAGATTTGATTAATCTCGGCTATATCCACAATACAAACCAAATGCAACACCGCAAATTCGCATTAAAAAAGTTTGAAACGAATTTGATAATTTAGCCTGAATTTCAGGACAGGACAGGACAAGGACAGAAAATANTTTAAAGGAAACTTTTTTATGTGGTAATGAATTCACCCACTTATTAGCGCATTTACACCTGAATATGTCTAAAGTTGATAAATATCGTCTTCAAAAAAAATTTCTTACATTCGGGTTAAAGTTGGAAAGGAGTTTTCAATGAAAAGTGGTTTTTGATATTTTTTACAGATAACTTAGTTATTTGAGAAAATAAAAATATAAAACGTTTGCAAGAATGAAACACTTTTATTGAAGATTCAAAATATAAATACAATTTCTTCCATTTTTTCTTTCATAAAATCTCTCCGAAAAAATGTAGCAATCTGCCACATCTGCTTGGAACCCCCTTAAGAAGGTATGAATGGCGTAAAAATCAAATAATGTTGCAGTTTGAATTAATTTTCTTGAAAATATTTTGAATTAATTTCTTGAAAATATTTTTTATACCTTTAAAATCGAAATGGTGGAAAACCAGAAATGAAATCAATAGAAAATGTCACATAGCCACTGAGGTTACAAGTTATGTAAAAAAACCGTTGCATGTATTTAAACTTTTAAAATCACTGCAACCACTGAATTTTTAGATAAAAGCTCAATCATAAAGGTCAATTGAAGCAATCAATATAATTTATTACAAACAAAAATTATAAATTGGGAATTTAATTATTCTTGGATTAAATTAAATTTGGAAAACCGGTTAAATTTGACTGGTAAAAAATATTCCAGTTTCATTTTTTGTTTGCAGGTTTTAAAATCGGCTATCAGGCCAAATGAAAATCTCTACGTAAGACAAATTTTAATAATCTGAATTGAAATTTTCGATTGAATTTTCGTCAAAATTTGATTAAACAGGGCGACATTTTTAATTAAGAAACAAATTTTGCGTTGGCAAGTTTTAGTTTTTCAAGATGAGGACTCAAAGGTTAAATTAAAAAAAAAATGAGATTTTTTTCTTTCCTAATTTTCAGCTGATTAAGACCCCAAATTTGACTGCAAATTCAGATTTTCTTTCTGACATAGTGGATTATTTAAAAATTTGATGCTGATAAATAAAATATTTCAAATTTAGCTGCGAAGTATTTTGAAAGATTCAAAAATCTTAGATTAAGTGAATTAGTGGTTTATGTTAGAAATTTTACTAGGATTAAAATAGAAAGGCGTGTGAAACTTCCCAATATGATAACTGTAACAAAATTCGTCACTTAGAAATGACGGGAAAAGATTTTTTTCGGAGGAATGATAAGGAAATCAACAAAGTGAAAGAAATCAGTTCCGGAATTTTGCCAGAAAAAGATAAAAGTGGTTAAATTTCAAGATACCCCCAGATTTTTAAATAGTTTAAATGAATGACTTCAATACAAATCGAGGAATAAGATCAGGGAAAGCTTTAAAGTTAAAAATATTGAAATTAAATATGAAATTCAATTTGAAGAATGTATTTGAATTTTGCTCATTTGATAAATATTTATCATATAACAGCAGGGGTCCGGCGGATAGATGAAAGTTTTTTCGTCAAAACCTTCACCTATTAGCCGATTTTACTATTAGCCGGATTTAACCATCCGGCCGGACGGCTGGGGAAGATACCCTCTGATTGGTCAATAAAAACCAAGGTTAGATTTATAATTTTAGTTAAAGGGTAGTCAGAGTGAGAAATTAAGGCTGATTTTTTGCTCCATTTTTAATCATAAATGGCAAAAGTGCACGGTTTTGAAAAACCTCAGAAACTACTTTTCGGAATTATTGACTCACGCAGTAATTTGAATTGAGCTTCTAGGAAATTGCATTTATTTTGATTTTTATTTGGCCCAACATATTAAATTAAAATTTCTACAGCCTGAGTGTTTTTAAATATGGGCCATTTTTTTCTCCAGTTCGGCGAGGACAGTCGTTTGACTGGAAAAAAATGGCCCAAAACAACAAAAAGCTAAATTGGGCCATTTTTTCTCCGGAGAAAAAAAATGGCCCAATTTCCTGGAACATTGAAAAATCGTCTAATATTTGTATAAAATATTATTTAATTCAATAATTATTAAATCTTTATTAAACTGAGAGAAATGATTGGAATAACTTTTTGAAAATTGTCGCGAGACAATTTCAACCAAAAAAAATTTACAACTTTATCTGAAGATGTTCAAACATACACGGACTATATCTGTTAGTTTTTTTGAAAAGAAAGAAATTTTATATTTGATTCGTACCATGCCGGAAATTTAAATATTCGGAAAAATATTTACATTCACTTGATTTGGGAGACGTGCCGCTTTTGGGGTGAATTATATCGACCAGTACTGGAAATTAAATTGTTGTATGAATACACCACTTACAAAGAAAATGGTGTAGACTGTGGTTGTTCATTGCACTTATTAATCGCAGAGGATATTTCCAGAAGATGCTCAACTTTGATGGTTCAAACGAAGACAATGAAATTAGCTAACGTGAAAAAAATTGCCAATGAAATATTGCTGGGAATTTATTTCAACAAAAATTGTGGTGCAGAATTTTTGAGGCAAATCAACTGTACTAGATAAATAGAAATAAAACGGACAAATTAATTGAATAGTTTTGTCATCATAAAAATTTCAAATATTGCCTGTTATTTTGCTTTCGAAAAAACCGCCTATCTTTTTGCCTAGGAAGTTTTGAAAATAAAACCCCTATCTTTAGCCTTACGTCTATCCGCCGGAAAAGTTTTTTCGCTCAAAAACCCTTCACCTATGTTAGACCGGATTTTCACCTATCCCCCTCACCATCGCCGGACCCTGCTGTAATCACTAATGTTTTAATTCTTAGTAATAAGTCTATTAAAAAATTGCTTAGGAAACTTCGACGGATTAAAATAACCCATATATGATATCCCCTATTCAACACTTTTGTTAATATCCGGCCCTGATTCAGGAAACGTAGTGTGTTTTTAAGTAGTAGGGCCGGTAGGATATTAACAAAAATGTGTGAAAGGGATATAGAGGGGCTTAAATATGCTAGAAAAAAATTCTCCCAAATAACGCTGTCTAACCAAAGTGTAATATAGGGATATCGCCAGTATCAATTGGATTTTCTCTTCAAATATTTTTTTTAATTCTGTATTAGACTCTTTTATTCAAATGCTAATGTAATTGTTGGTTTTTAAGTCGATTTTACTCCTAGGTATGACCCTAGCCCAAACCTCTTTATTACACTTTGGTTAGAAACCGTAGTTGGGAGATTTTTTTGACCATATCCTTTTCCAAACGGAACTCCACTCTCAAAAACGTTACTATCTCTTAGCGCGTGTTCGAATCCCACTTGTTTCTAAGTGATTGTCTTGTGATTGCTTGAAGTGATTACACACGAATCAAATTTAGCGGTCCCCATATCAACACCCTTGCCTATAATCATATTCAAGACAATCAGTAAGACAACATTAAGTGGGATTCGAACACGCGCTATAGAGATAGTAAGGTTTTAAGATAAAGTTCCATTGGTTGAAAAAGATTATTGAAGCCTAGAAAAATTTCCCAACTACGCTTTCCAGCCCTAAGTGTAATAAAGGGATAGTTCATTAGCAACATAAAAAACTTTAGAAAAATATTTTTTTATTGACTGATTCAGACGTATAGTTTAAGTTTACTTATAGCTAACAGTTAGGGTTATTGCTATCGAAGACTTGATGAAGGCCCAAAAATTAAAGTGTTTCAGTGAATGAAATTAAATATTGGATCTTAAACAGTTATACCAGGCTTGTAAAGGAAAACATCATTATCCTATCTCTAATCTTATTCCTATCCCTTTTACAAGCCTGACTTAAGAATTTGAAAAGTTTTTTTATTTCAATTTTTCACATTTAAATCAAAATATTTGGCTGATATTGAGAATCGTTTGAAAAATATTTACGACGCGTAAATGACGATTTTTTTCCACCGTACGTTTCAATTATTTGGTTCAAATTGTATTTAAAAAATTGCCGTTTTTGGTGCAAGCGTAAATCAAATGGTCGTTCATTAAATTGCCGTATCCTTCTCTGATGATCAGAATGACTGGTTAAGTGGTGATGACAAATTAGACGTTTTATTTTATCAAGCAAAAATGCTAAAAACTCTTAATTTTGAATAGTTTAACCATCCAAAAAAGAAAATTTTTGAACTTAAGAACGTTTAGACAAATATTCAGGCAAATAACAAGATTTAGAAATAAAAGTGAATCAAAAAAACCACAAACAAATACTTCACCAAACCAACAACGATCCGAAGCGTCCATAAAACAATTAAAACCTTTTGACTATTATATACAAATTTTGTCTGGAAGCCATAATTGCTCAGTTTGACCTGATGATTTTTGGTCCTTTGAAACATTTATACAAACATACATCGGCCGTAATATACAAGTTGGCCCAAGTTTTAATGCCAAAAAAAAACTACCGTAACATTTCGGACCGCTTACTCCGAAAATACTCCTCTGTTAGCCTATAAATTTTCTTTCAATTTTTATCTCCCATTTGTCGATTTGTCCACTCATTGTCGAGGAGTAAGCTCGAATTTATTTTGAAAATGTCAAAGAAAATTGGGTTTGCACAGCGGTCCCAAATGGTGAGCTAGCATGCAAAGTGTAGCCATCACGTGAATCGAGTAGGTTGAGAATAAGTAACGCCATTTGGTTATTACAAAAACATAAGCCTCGAGCACCATCAGCCAACACCAATTTGATTTTTTCGACTGACCTTGAAACGTCATGAATTTTCAGGAATTTTTGGCATGAGAATAATTCCTTTGCATTTTTTCTGTATAAGATGGCCAAGTTTGATGTTCAATTCCATGATCAAGATTTTTCTGTATGTCAAAAAAAACATTAAAATTAAATAATTGACGTGTTGCGTCCACTTTCTTTTTCGCTTTTTTTTTCACGACATTTTTTTTCATTCAATTTTCAAGTATAATATGGTAATGAACTAAAAATCTAAATTCTAGAATATCAAATAATTGGATGCAAAAAAATATCGTTTAACTTCTTATGCAAAAAAAATGAAACTTAACTACCTTGCGCTTTCTGTAAATACGCGCTTGAAAAAAAAAGCCTTTATAAAGGCTTTCGGTGCTTTTGGCGGAACTTTTTTTTCTGTGCTCACACGGGGTTAACCACCTGACAAATTTGTCTTTCCAAATAATCTCAAAAAAGTATGCGTGGATATTGATATCCCGTAGGGCTTAAGGGGTTCATCTCTTTAATAATTACACCTTTTTAAAAAGTTTAGTTGCGGGGTTTTTAAAGTGTAGTGTTTCACTTATACGGATCCTTTTGTGTTAAGCGTTTCTATTAGGGTTCTGGAGTGAAATTAGTGCCTTTGTGAATATTTGTAAATACGTTTAAGTTTTCATAGCCATTTCTTGAAATTCCCTTAACAGAAAATTTCGGCAATTAAATAATTTTTTTCCAAAAAAATTTGCGCGCAAAATGTTTCAGTTTTATGAGATTTGGGTACAATTTAAACAATGGATAGCAAGAAAATCTTGGCAGTGTATTTATTTTTGCCACGTAAAAAAATGGCAGGGGGTTTTTTTTTTTAACAAAAAAGTTTTTTTTAACAAAAAAGTTTTTTTAACAAAAAATTTTTTTTAACAAAACATTTTTAACAAAACATTTTTAACAAAAACAGCATTTTTTAACAAAAAAGTTTTTTAAACAAAAAAAATTGCA
The DNA here is from genome assembly GCA_004367855.1 of Oikopleura vanhoeffeni. Lineage (NCBI taxonomy): Eukaryota > Metazoa > Chordata > Appendicularia > Copelata > Oikopleuridae > Oikopleura > Oikopleura vanhoeffeni. The sequence goes on from SCLH01001224.1 coordinate 63,583, forward strand.
TTTTTTTACACAAAAACACCATTTATTAACAAAACCCATTTAAATTAACCAAAAAAAACATTTTTTAACAAAAAAAAACATTTTTTAACAAAACAAAACATTTTTTTTTAACAAACAAAACATGTTTATAACAAAAAAACATTTTATAACAAAAAAAACATTTTTTAACCAAAACAAAACATTTTTTTAACAAAACAAAAACGATTTTTAACAAAAACAAACATTTTATTAACAAAAAAACCTTTTATTAACAAAAAAAAAACATTTTTTAACAAGAAAAACATTTTTTAACAAAAAAATTACATTTTTTATCTCTCTCCTCTTGAAATTCGATTACTGACAAACTCGTAATAGGATATAACCCTCGGAAGCATATAAAAAAAAGTTCTGCCAAGACAAAAAAGCTTTTCAGAAGGCTGTTTTTTTAGCGTTGTTTACAGAAAACTCGTATTAGATCAACCTTTGATTTTTCCTGTATGATCTAGTTGAAGAGTTAAACTTTTGAAAAAAATATATTATATTCTAGAAATTGTATTTAATTTTAGGGAAAAACGTTTGAAAAGCAAGGGTAATTAAACCACGTGATACTACGTCATGGTAGGCTCCAGGAAATGTATGTTCATCTTCATAACTGCACAGTGCTTTGTTCTACTTGATACTTTTGTCTGATTGTCTTTATCTGTTGGATATCAAAATGTTTTTTGAAATAAGTTCAAAATATTCATGAAAAAATCACCTTTTTTAGGAAAAAATTATGAGTTTTCTCGATTTAATGAAATTATTTGATTATTTTTATAATATTAAGCCAAATATGGTATAAGTGTATCACTCTGGCATGATTTTCACAATTTATTTATTTTTTCAAAACATATCAGTTTATCCATACTAAAATCAAAATCGGATATTCTGAAATTTCACTCCCAAAAAAATATATTTCTTCTCCAGATATGTCTAGAAAGCTAATTGTTTTCGCAAATTGTACTCAAAACACTTTCTTTAATACTGGCTAAATTGAAATTATAATTCCAAATTTTGATCAAAAAGTATTATTTTCGAAAGTAAAAGTTAAGCAAAAAATGGCCTTTCAATCAACTCGTGATAAAATTTGAACCAAGTATCCAAAAAAAATTTTAGAAAATATTCTCAGATTCACATTGTTAAATTTTTAATTGTATTGGAAGGAGAAGTTTTTAGGATCATTTTTTCCATCATTTTTGGCTGATTTAAAATGACTTTAGCCTTTCAAAAGGGCCTTTTCAAAATTTTTCAAAATATTTTCTTCTGTTTTGACTTCAATATTTCGAATTTTCAAAAAATCAAGTTCGAAATATGACTTGATTAAAATTATTTTCTGATAGTAACTGATACTTTTTTCGCTAAAAGCACTTTTACGTATGGTTTCAAAGTTTGTGAAAATTGATTTTAAAAAGCTGCATGTCTCTGCGCTCGATATTGGCATGAGTTCTACAGTAGGTGTCCTGATTTTCGGGGAAAATATTTGGGTGGTTAGACGTTAAAAATTATCGAAATTATTTTTCGATCATCAGAGGTGCTAAGTTAGGCCAAAAAAGGTACCCATGCAAAATTTCAGCTTTTTTNTTTCGGTACGTTTATTGATTTTCCAAAAAATTGCAAATAATTGTCAAATCATATATTTGAACTCGGTATGATATATATCAACCTCAGCTTACCGTTATATTTCTGTTAGTCATACGATATCTTGAAGTTACCAATCACGCTTTACCTCTAATTATTTATTTTTTTGATTTTTTCTAAGTGTCGTGATAAACACCGGCCCTGATATCGGGCCGCTGACGGGGACTCTGGCGATGCTTATGCTACTGGTTCGGCTGTGGAAATCATCCTTGTTCGATTGCCCTATCTTTTCAATCATTCTATATAATCTGTATTTTGCGATAATTTCTACATTAAACAAGCTAAAGAAAAATAAAAATGTTTCGAAAATAAAAATTTACAAATATAAATCTCGAACTAATCTCTGATCGTAATAATTTTTAAAGTATGTGTGCAACGAATTGTTCAATATACTTTATGTGATTTAAAGGTCTAATTGAAAAATGTCTGGTTTGAGAATCTGACAAAAATAATCGAAATGTCTCTCCCGGCGGGCCCAATAGCAGGTACTCTAAATGGTTGGAACGGAACAAACGAACGCCGGGTTTTCCGCAGAAATGGAACGGGAACGGCGACCCCCGTTCCTTCGGGATCCGCGTTCCTTAATTTTTTTTCAAATCTAGATTTATTTCGTCAAATATTTATAAACGAAAGAATTTTTTTAATTCTCCCGTTACGTGTAAATTTTCACGTTTCGAAATAAACGTAAAGACGGAAGAACGACCATAAATCCAAAAAGGGTGACTTCATATGTTTCAGGGTTATATTTATATAGCCCCCCAGTACAAACAGGGTTCCTCATTTTGCCGCATTTTGTCAAGAACTTCGGCAACTATTGGGCCCCCCTGCTAATCGATTCTGATGCCGGTTAATTTAAATGGTGAACGGAAAGGCTCGAAGATAAAATTTCTCACAGTGTTCTTGCTCGAGAATGGTCGGTGCGTCTCGAATTGTGAGGTGCCATGGTGGGAGGTGCCGGCCCCGGCTGGACTCAGCCATCAAAAATAACAGCTCGAGAGAGTTTCTTTTTGTTCTAATCAGACTCGGCGACACGCAAAAATACGAACGGCGTTCCATTATACTCGCCAATAGCCTGTGGTGTTTGACCACTTTAACGATATTTTGTTGTATTAATAGAAAAATAGGTCTAAATAATTGTTTGGCACTATGTGCCTCAGCCTTGCTTTTTATTCGGATGAGTGGTACAGCCTTTATTATTCTTTGAAAAGTGCTTGTAACAATATGTACGGATGGTACAACATTTTTGGTGCGTATTCAAGTTAACCTCGGTAGTTTTATTGAATTCTAAAGCGTCCATCTCAACCATATGAGTGTCCTGATGCCGACAATCAGACAAGCTCCAAGTGAGTCATATTTGTAGCAAAAAGCTATTCTTCGTGAGTTTTGGGAGTGGAAAAAATTCTTTGAGAGATAGATTCGCTCTGAGGCAGAAGAAGAGTTGTTTGAGCGGTTTGTAAGAGGGCTCGCGGAAAGCTTTTTTCCCTGGTGTTTTAAAGTCACATTTCTAAACCATACATGATGAACAGCTCATGACCTCACAGAGGGCTAGTTGATGAACTACATTTCGAATTTTTATTCCAAACAGTACCTGTTTATTCCTGGTAAGCCATAATTTTTGATGAAAATGCTTGAAATCAAGGACACCGATATGTTCAACGTGATTAAAAAAGTAGTTCCCGAGCTTGTTGGGCTGAAAATTACCACCAGCACTTTTCAGATTATCTATATGGTGTCACGAAAAAAACTATTAAAACGATTTCTGAATTTTGGGTATCATGTTTTTAAGCCTCTGCTTGTACGAGGAAGCAATTTTCTCTCAGGTCATTTTGAGACGTGGCTTTCTCTTTGTTTTGAGATTAAACAAAAAAGGGTCTAAAGGTGCGAAAAAACGACCTTTTAGTCGCGCGCGTTCTCACGAAAGTTAAAAAGCCGGATCACAAATAAAAAAAGCTGACTCGACAGCGAAGGTTTTTCTCAAGGGGATTTTTTATTGCAACGTTAGCGGCACTGTACCGGCCTGGTCCAAATTATTAAACCGGTAAGTAGCTTCCCGGTACCGGACCAGTGATATTTCATGCATTTACATGTACCCAAAAATGCCGCACATTATCGGATTTTCTGTAACGGTATCTATGAATAAGGGTCATAAGTGACGCAATTTTGGACGCCCTACGCCGGATTTATATCCTGCGTGAAAACCGAAGTCGTATTTTCCCATGATTATGACTTCTCCTCTAGCCAGGCACTTTGTAAAAGTTCCCGCAAAGCACGCCTGGCCTTTCAGGAGCTTTTAGTTTGAGCGGCTGCTTTTACAGAAAAAAAATCAGTTATATGCATCAACCTCATTTGTCTCCTCCAATGATCAAGTTGATTAGTTGAATTATGAAATAAAAAAATCGAATTCTAGAAACTTACTGTTCTTAATTTTAGAAAATACGTATTGAAAACCAACGTTATTTAAACCATGTGATACTACCTCTGGGTTGGCCTCCAGTAAATAGTATGTCTATCCTCATAATGCCGCAGTGCCTTATGTCTACTTTGATACTTTGTCCTTGATTGACTTTTATCTGCTGGGATGCAACAAAGATTTCAAATAAGTTCAGAAATATTCATGAAAAAATCACGTTTTTTAGCGAAAAACATTCAGTTTTCTTCGATTATGAAAATTATTTGAGGATTGTTTACAATATTAAGCCAACATATGGTAGTAAGTGATCACTCTGGCATGCTTTCACAATTTATTTATTTTTCAAACATATGCAGTATTATCCCATACTTAATCGAAATCGGATTTTGAATTTCCCTCCCAAAATAATAGTATTTGTGACTCCAGCATATATCTTAGAAAGCTATTGTTTTTCGCATTGTACTCAAAACCTTCTCTAACTGGCTAAAAGTTGAATTTAGATTCCATTTGATCCAAAAATCTATTTTTTTCGAAAAGTTTAAAAGTTAAGCAAAAATGGCCTTTCATCAACTCGTGCATAAAATTTGAACCAAGTCATTCCGAAAAATCAGATTTAGAAAAATCATTTTTCAGATTCACATTCTTGAATTTTGAAGTGTACATTTTGAAATGTATTGCCAAGGCGAGAAGTTTTTGTGGATCAATTTTTCCATCATTTTTGGCTGATTGTAAATAAATTTAGCCTTTCAAAACGGCTATATGGCCTCGGCGGTTAAGGTATCGGACCCGAAGAAATTCACAAAATCTTAAATTGTTTAATGTTTTGAAGTTTGAGGAGCGAGGACGTCAAACCTTCAACATACATTCAATCTTAACTATTGAACAGCCGTAGGTTAAACCTACGCATGGAGGAGGTCGATTTATTTCTCTATTCGCGCAATGAAAGGCGCTAATCTCGCGCTTGATCGTGAGAGTGTGCTTTGACGTTTGTGACAATATCTTTCGATGGTTAGGGGTTTAAAAATTATCGAAATTATTTATCGATCATCAGATGGTCAGCAAGTATAGGCCACAAAAGCCGTACCCATGCAAAATCAGCGTATTTCTGGTCCATCCGTGCGCTTTTTGGCTCCATCGGTGGGTACGCTAGTTAAATCTTAAAATAATATGTTTACAAAGTATGTCTTAGTAGCTCAGTTAGTTGTTTGCTGGACTAGTAACCCTGCCCCTTAGGGTTTAAATCATCTTGCGGTCATACTTTTTCATATATTATATCTTTAGTAAAAATATAAAATTTTAATTCTTTACAATTATCTAACCGCAGCAACCTGAATTCAATATTGTGTGCTAAATTTCACGCGAATAGTTTAGTAAGATTCTTAAAATGGTTTATATTATTCACAAAATTCTGTGAACACACTGTTCTAGGACGCTGAAGCAAGACAGAAAATATTGATATTTCCCGTCGGGACAAACAGGATACCTGTCTAGGACAGGACGACAGGACAGATATATTGAAATTTCCGCCTCAGGACGGAACAGATCCTGTCCTAGACAGTACCTTGTACGAGACAGGGACTGGTAAAAGGCAGAATATTCTGAATTTGCCTGCCTCAGAACAGGACAGGACAGAAATATCCAAATCTTGTGCCGACCCCTGGTCACAGGTCACCGGGAAAATCAAATATGCCCAAAAAGGAGGTTTCAAGTAGTCAGGGGGGCTTTAACTGAAAAATCACTGTATCACACTCAAAATAAAAATTTATTGGTAACTAAGGACGATATATTTGAATTTGCAAATTTGATTGTTGTCAGTGTTCAAAAAGCGAAATTGCCGTGATTTTATTTTTTGTTGAAATTCTCGCATGAAAATAGTTTTGCGATCTTGTGAAAGTGTACATTTGTATATTTTGTTTATCTTGTGAAATTCTCATTTTGAAAGTTTTCGAAAAGTGAACATGCAGAAAAAAATATCGAAATATAAGGTTCAAGTTTAAATTAAGATTAAATATGTCGTTTGCAAAGATGCATTGATGGCAGAAAAAAATACTTAGTTCGAGTTGTCGACATAAAATTTAATAAATCCGGGGATTACCCACGAAACAAACCGAATGCTAAACCTTAAAGTCGAATTAATTTAGTTTGACTATGCGGATGATTCGAAACAAAGTTTTTCACAAAGTTCTTTTTGGTTCGGTTTAGAGGATTACGACGAACGAGTTCATTTTATTCAAAAATACCGGAAGAATATAATTATCGTTTTCAATCTGTCAGGATATCCGTAGAAAGAAATTTCAAAATAGCTTAAACATAAGCACAATTGAACTTGAGTTACACGATCAGGGTCGCCAGAATCAGATCTGATCGGCTCGGTTTTTCCGATAATGTTAAAATTTCTACCTTTTACAAGTCGATTATACACAAGATCAGATCGGATCCATTTTTCCGATTTTCATTTTATTATCGGTTTAACGGGGGGGGCATGATTTGTAAAAATAACGAATCTTGAATTTTGGCAATCGGCAAGGTCGTAGAAAATTTTCAGATTTTTTAATTTCCTCGGTCGTATGTACGCTCTATCGTGTGTGATCTCTTAATCCTAACTTATAATCGCTCTTGACTCCGCGCTAGCGGCATTTTCAAGCGTATTTTGGTTTCTATTTCGGCGTTTTCGCGAAATAAAGATCATCGTATTAGTTTTTTTCAGTCGTTTTTGCCCGTATTTTTCCAGTGCTTTTATATTGTTAAAAAGCAATAAAATTTATATAAAATTTCGTCGTTTTTGTTTTTTACAACCGAGGAGAAATCATACTTGGTGCTGAACAGAAAGAGACACTACACGACCTAAAGCATTACTGAAGGATCTAGAAAATAAATCGAGACGTCAAAAGCGATCTATACTACAAAGAGTAAAATTTAAAATTGATAATTTATGTTTATGGAGTGGAAAATTGGCGTTCACAACACTCGTCGTCAGAAAACGTCCGAATCTTGTGGCGAATCTTGATCGGCAGCAGCCTTTCTTCTGACGATCGAGCAGGAATTCTTTATCGCAAGACAACAATTCTTTGACGTTATTTCAAACAGCAAATTTTCTTAATAGTTAAAGTCATTGCTCACAAATATCAATTATGTTTGGATTTAATGCGTTGAGGCTAAAATTAAAGCTAGGGTTGTCGGGCCATGAAATTCCGTTCATTTAATGATTTCATTGTTACTGATTTCCGTAAAGCGATGAATATGATTGTATTCTGAGTAATCATATCAGCTAAAAGGTTATCGAAGTTAAATACAAATCGTTGAGAGACGAAGAAATTTTCAATTTCGTCAAAAATTAAGTATGAACCTGCACATGGAATTGAAGCATTCATCAGAAGTATCGAAGCTTATGGTGCCGCTAATTTGGTTTCCGACAAATCTATGTGGGTTGCTATCGCGAAATCCGCTCTAAACCAATCAGAGGACGGCTTATTTATTCAAGACTCATTATTACCCGCTTAAGAAAAAGATTGGGATTTATTCAAGACCAAGTTATTATCGATTCTTGGTAGTGCTCCAGATTATTATAGAGACCACTATAGATCATTCCGACGAGGTACTCATAAACTTGGATTAGCGCTGAGCCGTCTTACTCAGTCATACAAAA
>SCLH01001224.1:74771-109100 GCA_004367855.1 Oikopleura vanhoeffeni
AACAATTACCGGAATATAATGAAAAGCTTTTTTTTGATCTAAAAAAGGAGCCGATAAAATTAAAATTGAGAACGAAGCCGATCTCGACAGTAAAAGCAACGCATGTATTTTAATTGACCATGTAAGAGAGGAAATACGGCCTTATCAAGCTGATAACTAAAAAAATTATAAAAATCCTCGATTTGTCTCGATACTTTCAAAAAAAAAATTTGAAAAAAATTTGTTTTTTGAAAAATTTCCAAAATTTTTGTAAAATGTTCGAAATTTTGATATCGAAAAATTTCTAAAATGTTGAAAAATTTTTTCGAAATTTTTTTAAAATGTTTGAAAAATTTATTTTCGAAAATTTTGAGAACAATTCTAATCATGTTTTGAAATTATTTTCGAAGTGTTGGAAAAACTTCTAAAAAATATTGAAAATTTTAAAAAGATACATTTCTTTGGTTCGAAATTTTGTGCCAGAAATTATATTCGAATTAAATCAACAGCTTGTTTTTAAAAGAAAGAACAATGTAAGACGTTTCGAAAATTTGTCCGCAAAAAATATTTTCAAAAAAGTTTTCACTTAGTATACTACTGGCAACCTGCATTTTATTGCCAAATGCCCTGCAAATTAATTTCAACTGAAATGTAGATATTTAGAAACATAAAAATTAATCGTGTACAACAGCTTAAAAAATCGATAAAAATAAGATCGGATATCAACGTAATCAAAATTATAGATGTTATTATATTTTCGCTTAATTAATTACATAACCACTTAAAATGTGGTCCCGGTTTCCTGTATGCGAGCAATGGGATAATAAGTCTCCTGACCTTCAGATCCATAGACAATCAATAAATTGAATAAAAAGAGATATTTAAATATTAAGACACTTATATAAACCCTCAAATTTTTTTTGACCGTTAAATTTTTTGCGTATATACTGCTAAATTTCCTTCACCCACATTTCCTTCAAATTTTGCCTACATACATATCTGTCGCCCACAGTGCCTACGATTTTTATTTGCCAATTTATACGCATAAAATTTGGTCACCCACCGTTCCTTCATTTAATATATTTTTTGTCTTAATAATTTATTATACTCTGATTTTTTCCCACAAGACAGAGGTTTCAAAACGATAACATGTCGGATCTGGGCTATCTTATACTCGCCGTTTTCTTAACGCTGAGAATTAACAAATTAAACGGTAATTTATATCAACCAGTGACATAATTCCGTAATATTTGACATCTCAGGGAGTTAACACCACGCTTAAATAAAAATATCAGAAAAAAGGTTATTTAGGAAACTTTAAGTCCTCAAAGTTAAAGATATTAGTCGAAAATATTTCCTCAACAAATCAAAACCTCAAAAATCACCTTTCAGCATTTGTCTGATTTTGATCTCCCATTTTTCGCAAAAATAGTTTCCTCCTAAAATATTTCCTCCTTAAATATTTCCTCCTAAAATAATCTCAAAATATCACCTGAAAAAATCATTTTTGATATCCCCTCTGCATAAATTGTCGATCAGGTGCAATTAAATCAGGACGAATCATTTTTGTGTCACTTTTTGATTAACACTCTGCTTTGACATTCAGGCTGACATTTTTTGTGCATAAATTATTGACCGCAAAAATCGTTATTTTTAATTAATATGATTTTTCAGAATATCCAAGTTTTTGTTCAATTTTATAACAATACTCACCACTTGAACACTTGCTGGCCAATGCCAACATGCGCCCAAAACTTTTATTATTTTAACGTAACTTAATTTTTGTAAAAATTAATAACCCTAATTTTTGCGTCACTAATTTTATTTCTGTTTATTTACGGCAATGCCCAATTCTGCACAAAATTGTGTTCCTTTATTATCCCTTATTGCGCGCACCTGTCCGAAACGAAGATTCTCGGCGACCAAAAATTTAGTGCACCTGCCCGTGATTAGCAATTCAAAAAAATTATCCTTAATTCTGACATTCAAGTTCAGATCCGATTTTAAGTTTTAATTAGTCAGGGTGGATTATGAAGTGATCCCTAAATCCCTGAAACTTAAATCGGCTCTGAACTCACAGCGCCGCTAGCGGGCGAAATTATTCGCGTATTTTAGATTTCTATTCGCGCGTTTTCGCGAAATAGAGATCAGTCGTTATTAGTAGTTTTTAGAGGTCGTATTTTGAGACCCGTATTTATCCAGTGCTTTTATATGTTAAAATAAGCATAAAATTTATATAAAATATATCGGTCCGTTATTTTGTTTATGATACCAACCGCAGGAGAAAGATCATAACATCAGTCATAAACAGAATAATAAAGATTTTGGAAATTTCTGAGTGGTGTGAGGTTTTATTTAAACTGACTTCACTCATCTCAGTAGTATTTGAATACAGCTGTTATTCGGCCTGGATTAAACGATTAGTTGAAAACTCTTCAACCTCTTTTAGGGTTGTCTTTAATGTCAGTTGGATCAATTGGAGTATTTCAAAAGAAGCTTTATATTATTGAACTTAGTATTAATGTTTTTTCGGTATGTAATTCTGCTGTATTTATCTATTCGGTAATTGCCGCCTCAAACTGAAAATATCAATTTTGAACCACTTTTCGACGTATCATTTGAAACCTTTGCAACCTGTCCTTATGAAAACCACCTGGTTTCGATTAGGACTAAATAGATTTCAAATTGCCAACTTTAAAACACATTCAAAATATTGATAAAAGTCAAATTTTAGCTTGATTTCGGAGTTTAAAAAGGTGATAATTCTCGCTTGAAAACCCGCAAGATGACATCATTAGTAAAGTTCAGTGTTGATAGTGTTGGTGACAATTGGAGATTTCCAGTTATTTTGACGCCCCGTTTCAAAGTTGAAATTCGTTACGGAATAATCTGAAAACTTTGAATGCGGTGTAAAGGCAATAATGAGGGTTGCGCATGGGAGAACTAAACTTTATTGCAAATAGGGTGTCCCCAGTCAGGCAAAAAAAAACACAATCGGCATTGAATTTTCTGAACTTTCAAGAGAACAACTTTCGAGAAAATCTGACTTTATTTGACTGTTAACATCAAAACATGAATATGATGGTTTGAAAAAGTTCAATTTGTTGTAATTAACAAGAAAGTTTTCAGACTGAAAAGCAAATATTATCCAAAAAAAACTCGAAACAATAAAGTTGAATATTTAAGTAGGCGTAATTTTAAAATTATCCCGGATTTTTGGTAAAAATTGGATGTTTAAAATTTTTAACACATCAAATATTTTATAAAACACGCCAAAATGTAAATTTTAGCGAGGTTCAGCATATCATATGCTGCATATGTTCAAATGCCATTTTTAACAACAGGCTTAAAGTCCCAGCAAAATTCTCACCTAAAAATATTTATTGTCTGATTTTTTCAATACCAGATCAACGTTTTGTTTTTAGTTCAAAACTCTTGTTTGAAAGTCGAGAATTTTACCAAGCACAACCCTAGCCATAATCGAATTAGAGCCAATTCCATTTTTGAAACCTTGACTAGGCTGTTCAGACTATACCTTGAAAACTTAAAGGGAAAGACGGGTTGGGCAACTTTGTTAAACACGGTGAAAACAGCATTTTTACTATTTTGACCAAAAAACTCCAAAGTTCGAGATTTACATATGTTTTTAATCAGACAAAAATTCAAAGCAACAAATATTAAATAAAAAGTATCAAATCATAAGTAATATTGATTAATGATCAAATTTTTGCGACTATGGTATTTTGAACTGAATGGTATTTTTTAAAAACATAATTATATCACATTTTCAAATCACTTGAGGCATACTGCGAAATTACTCCGACCCAATCTGCGAAAATATTCTCAGTACGAAAAAGTTCTGATTTGAAAATGATTGAAATAAATCGAAAGCTTATCAATTATTAGTTTTTCTCAAAAAATGCACATATTCCTTTATTGCCCTCTTCCAAAGATTTCGTCCCTCAAAAACACGGGAGGTGAGAAAACGACGCGGCATTTGAAACCGAGTTATCCGATTAGGTTCTTAGATAGCTCAAACTGTGCACAAATCCAGTGAATAATACAACATAAAAATTGGTCCGAATCAGGCCATCGTTTCAATTTTTAAACAAAAACTAATAATTAAACAATTTTAGTCATCTTAGAAAAAAAAATAAAAACATTGGTCCTATTAAAAACAATTTTAATTTTTATATTAACTAGATAATTGTGCTTAGTTTGAGTTATCGTAAAACTAAATCGGATGACTCGTTTTCAAATGACGCGTCGTTTTCTCACCCTCGTGTTTTAGAAGGACAAAATCTTTTGGAGAGGGCAATAAAGGGATAAACATATTTCGAAACCAAAAAGAACATATATCAAATTTAGAAGTGTTTTTGTGTTTACACTCAAAAACTCTTTCTTTCTATCGAAGGTATCTTACTTTAAAAAAAATGCATTCATTTTAATGATTATCTTATTTTAATTGTAATCGGTGTAATCGTAAATCCAACAAGAATTAGTTAAAATAATTGAAAAATTAGAAAAATCTTCCAATTTTCTAACTTTTCTTAATATATTTTAAGGAATAAGTTTATATAAATTACAAAGCTTCCCGACTCAGGAAACATAACTCCGAAGAAAAATTTTGACTTTGGAAATTTATTATTTGGTATTGAGGAAACCGCAGTGAAAATATTTTTTTTTAGATTTTCTCAAATCATGCTCAAAAGTTCAGAAATTTTCTTTACAAAAAAATTTGGGATTATAGATGTATTTTTTCTAATTTTACCACATGGTCGGTAAAAAATGAAATTGAGTGAGTTTTGCGCTCTAGCATGAAAGTTTAGGGGCGATACAAGCGGTTTTTATATTAAATGTCAATAGTGAATAATAAAAAACATTTTTATACCCAAAATTTAAAGGGGATTGTGGGTTCACTTGTTATTTTTGACGACGGTCTCAAATTCGGTATTATTTAGCTTGTATCCGACCATCCAGCACATGAGAAATCGATTGCAAGCAAAAAAAAAGTTTATCACTATCGAATAACTAGTTCTATAATATGGGATTTGCTTGGGAAAATATTAAATTTATTCAAAATTCTAGACATAGGAAAGTCTCAGATTACGAAGAATAATAATAACAGCAAAAAATAAACCTAAATAAATGTATTTAAATATTTTAATTTTTAAGATTTTTGCCCCTTTTTGAATATTTCAATTTTCATTCTGATCAATGTCATGATGGCGCGCAGTCGATGATCTACTGTAGATCTGCATTCACAACTGTAGATATGCATCAAATAGTGATTGCGAGAATTCTGACAGAAATTATTCAAATTTTATCTGATGGAAATTAAACTAAGAGATTTGAGATGATAATCTGCGAAAGAGAAAAAAAATCGCATGTAGCGTTCGGAAGTGAAAGTTATATTCCCAAGAAAAATGACATTCTGCCTATATTTACTTTAAGCGATTTCAAAAAAAATTTTCGGCGAATTAAGATAAATTCATAAAATATTATTAAATGCGATTGTAGAGAATTTTCTGACAAATAATATCGGCATTTTGTTAATTTCGGATTCGTGGATATCACGATTGAGATCAACGGAGAGTAAAAGCAACATTAAGTTTTCATGCATTTAGTGATTGTTTTTCAGATATTTTTCAGAATTAATCAATTTTATACATTTCAAGGTTACAAACTACAATGTGCAATTAGAAACATAGATGTCCACTAAATTCTCACAAAATATATTTGAGTTTTAAAACGGGCTTATTTCTCCCCAGCACAATGCTGGAAGCACCCACAATCCTCTTGAAACTCTGAGGTTCGGACCAAGTCGGTTGAATATTTATTTTATTTTTAGCATTAAAACATTCTAAACTTATTCGATATAATCGATTCTGATCGGCTCGGATTTAAACCAATCAAAATCGATCAAACACTTCAAAATTTCGAAAACTTACAAAAAATCTAATTTTTCATGAATTTTACATATTTACAGTTTTTGTTTTTCTCAAAAAATTGTCATTCCAATTTTTTCGTGACCGCGGACACCTTATTTGATATTGTATTTTACATACAAATTGAAATCTTGGCATAAACAGGCAATATGTTCGAATTTTGACGAATACAGTTTTGAATTTGTTTCGGTGACTCAATTAAAACATCTTTAATTTTATAAACATTTAAATTTCGATTACCTAATCAAATTAAATATCATTTTTATTCATTTTCGAATTTGTGGCAATAAACAGAAAACAAGACCACCATTTTCATTGGTCCAGCGTATATATTCAAATTTAAAACGACTTCTATTAACAACCTCTGATTCCGTTTATTTCCGCTTATCAACTTTTTTGTCTTTATGAAGGAAAAATACGTCAAATAATATATCTCGACACAACAAAAACAATTTCTGGGAGTGATCGCAATTTGTAAAAAGCCCGAAAATTACAAAATTGTATTGTTTATCGAGCCAGCAATTGCAAACTTAGAGGCATCAACCTATATTGATTAAGGGCCCTAAGCCGACAGATTGTGGCTATTTGCAAAATGCAGAATTTTAGCCTCAATGAAGTACTAGCACGAACATATGTATTTCAGTTCAGGGATAATTGAACATTAATATTGCTTTCACAAAACAAATCCCACACACACACAAAAAAAAACGGAAAAGAAAAAAAGGACAAGAATTTTAAAAAAAAGGGCCCCTAAAAGCCGACAGATTGTGGCTATTTGGCAAAATGCAGATATTAGCCTCAATGAGTACTACGCACGAACATATGTATTTCAGTTCAGGGGATAATTGAACATTAATATTGCTTTCAAACAAACAAAATCGAAGGCCTCTGATCGGCCGACCAATCAGGAACGACCTTTCAAAGTGGGGGCATATTTTCACTTCAAAAGCCTACTTCTCCCTGAGTTTTTAGGGTACACACAATGATTATGATTCAAATAAACCGGACAGAACGTGAGCAAAACACCAAGTTGAGTTTTTTAGAAAATTCTTGAATTTGCTCTCAGTATCACCAAAAAACTGTTTTTCGGCTCTTATTTTGAGTGCCTCGGGGAAAATACTACTCCTCCTGGATCAAAGTCACACATTCGAAACTCGATCAAATGTGCAGCTGGAGAGTCTGTGCCAAAACACCAAGTTGAGTTTTGTCTAAATTTCTAACTCATTTTCTGTAAATCGTGTTTAAATTTCCAAAATCAAGAAAATTTCAACTTTTTTCATACGAAATATTTTGAACTCATCAAAAAGTGCTTTTCCTAGCCATGTATCAAATGAAACCGAGTACCAAAATGCTTGTAATTTTCCATATTTCAGAAAAAAACATTTAAAAAACTAATCTGGAAAATTTCATGTCCGAGTCCTTGAAATGCAGCCAGTACTTCCTCAAAAAACGAGAAAAGTGCCGAAATTTTTCGAATTTTTTTTGATGACTGGGTTTTTTAGTAACTTAAATTATCACAGTTGTATCAATTTGAAGCATNATTTTTTCGTGACCGCGGACACCTTATTTGATATTGTATTTTACATACAAATTGAAATCTTGGCATAAACAGGCAATATGTTCGAATTTTGACGAATACAGTTTTGAATTTGTTTCGGTGACTCAATTAAAACATCTTTAATTTTATAAACATTTAAATTTCGATTACCTAATCAAATTAAATATCATTTTTATTCATTTTCGAATTTGTGGCAATAAACAGAAAACAAGACCACCATTTTCATTGGTCCAGCGTATATATTCAAATTTAAAACGACTTCTATTAACAACCTCTGATTCCGTTTATTTCCGCTTATCAACTTTTTTGTCTTTATGAAGGAAAAATACGTCAAATAATATATCTCGACACAACAAAAACAATTTCTGGGAGTGATCGCAATTTGTAAAAAGCCCGAAAATTACAAAATTGTATTGTTTATCGAGCCAGCAATTGCAAACTTAGAGGCATCAACCTATATTGATTAAGGGCCCTAAGCCGACAGATTGTGGCTATTTGCAAAATGCAGAATTTTAGCCTCAATGAAGTACTAGCACGAACATATGTATTTCAGTTCAGGGATAATTGAACATTAATATTGCTTTCACAAAACAAATCGAAGGCCTCTGATCGGCCGACCAATCAGGAACGACCTTTCAAAGTGGCACTATTTTCACTTCAAAAGCCTACTTCTCCCTGAGTTTTTAGGGTACAACAATGATTTATGATTCAAATAAACCGGACAGAACGTGAGCAAAACACCAAGTTGAGTTTTTATAGAAAATTCTTGAATTTGCTCTCAGTATCACCAAAAAACTGTTTTTCGGCCTTATTTTGAGTGCCTCGGGGAAAATACTACTCCTCCTGGATCAAAGTCACACATTCGAAACTCGATCAAATGTGCAGCTGGAGAGTCTGTGCAAAAACACCAAGTTGAGTTTTGTCTAAATTTCTAACTCATTTTCTGTAAATCGTGTTTAAATTTTCCAAAATCAAGAAAATTTCAACTTTTTTCATACGAAATATTTTGAACTCATCAAAAAGTGCTTTTCCTAGCCATGTATCAACAAATGAAACCGAGTACCAAAATGCTTGTAATTTCTATATTTTTCCAGAAAAAAACATTTTAAAAAACTAAGCTGGAAAATTTCATGTCCGAGTCCTTGAATGCGCCAGTACTTTTTCCCTCAAAAAACGAGAAAGTGCGAATTTTCGAATTTTTTTGATGACTGGTGTTTTAGTTAGTAACTTATAATTATCACATTGTAGTCAATTTGAAGCCATTTTAATGCCTCTAAGGCCTTTATTTAATAGACAGATATACGCCTCGCTTTAAGGTCTAGTTATTAGACAAGAAAAGCGACAAAGGGGTTTTTTGCATGAAAAACCTTGAGAAAAATATATTGTCAAAATAATTTTTGGTTTCCTAGGTGATGCACCCGGTAACCGGAATTCCCGTGAAGAGAAACTAAATTGCCTAATGGCATATTCAGTTATTTATTTAATATTGGAAAAAACGTTTTGTCGCAAGATATTTCAAAATCAATGTTCAGGACAATAAGTGCCTTTCTATTGATGTGGTTTAATATTAAACAATCAAGAACAAGGATTTTAAGTCTGTTTCAATACTCTGTTTTTTTGTGTAATTCACTTACAGGCATGGAAGTATTTCCGATTCATTATTGGCATCTATTGCCTATTCAAAATATATCTGTTTTCATTGGTTCAAAGGTATATTCAAATATTAAAAGCCCTCAATTAATACTGTGAGATCCGTATGATGCTATACGGTATATTCTGCGGGTGATCGCGATTTATACACGTAGAAAGTATTTACAACTTCAATTGTGTAAAGAGCAGAATTCACGACATGATTTTAAGCTTGGTTTTGCAGTGTTAAACAATCGCAAAAAAACGACAATTTATTAACTAAAAGATGTTCGCTGTTTAAATATCAGGATGCCAAATTGAAGCACCGGCTCACCAGTACATCAGAGTCTACTTAGTTGTATATTGATGATAGGTTTGTGAGGTGACTTTGAAATTGCTCCAGAAAAACTCTTTAAACACCAAAACAAATTTTATGTTTTATTCAAGATATGAAAAATTATTACGCTTAATGCTCCTTTTCGGTTTATTTGAAATTGTTTTTTTCCAAGAAACATCTTGTTAAATATGAAAACTCGAGATTGAATAAAGAAACCGCATAAATAAACGCTCGTGTCAGGGCTGGTCAAAGCCTACCGAATTGTAGGCTTAAAGCTTGCTTGGATAGTCAGAAATTTTAGAAGCTTGGCTGCTAGCTTGGCTAAAATTGGCTTGGTCTTAAGTCTGGCTTATTTGGCTGGCTAGATATTTTTTGGCTTGACCTTACGGGGCTTGCGGATTATTGGCTTGCTTGATTTTGGCTGGTGACCATTTTATTATTATTTCATTTGAATTATTTCTCAAGATCTAAGATATCATCGCAGAGAGCGGATTTCCGGGTCGCCCAGGTCGGAATTAACGGCACCGAACCGACTGGAATAAAATTACTTCTGACTCGCAAATTTTAGCATTAAAAGTAAAAAATTTTGAAAACTTTACATAAAAATTCAAGCCAAGCAAAATATCAAGCCAAGCGACCAAATCAAGCCAACCCAAATTTTTGAAAATCAAGTCCAATCAAACGAAAAGTCATGCACTGCTTGAAAAAATAATTTTGAAAAAACGCTTGGCTTGGTGCTTGGTGGCGCTTTCTTGTTTGTTCTTGGTGGTTTGGCTGGTGGCCTGGCTTCTTTGGCTGCTGGTCTTGGCTTGGCTTTGCTTGGCTTGGCTTGGCCTTGGCCTTTGTTTGTTGTCTCGGCGTTGGCTTTCGCTTGTTTGGTTTTGGTTGGTGGCTTGGTGCTTGCTTGGTTTTGCTTGGCTTTCTTTGGGATCAGCAAAGTCAACCAAAAGTCAAAGTCCAGAGCTAAAGAATCAGAGCCAGTTGGTCGCCAGGCCTGGTCTCTGTATCGAAAATCTTACGTCAAACTGGGAAATCGCAGTGCGATTATAAATATTTTCATTGCCAATTTCCAAAAATTTATTTTCATGTTTTTATGTAAGTTTTTCAATTCATCAGTTATCTGTATAAAAAGAACAAAAAGGTAGAAGAAAGTTTTCGCACTAGAAAAATATTTTTCTAAAAAAAAGTTGGTCAATAGCTATTCGGCTCAGATATGTTCAAACGTTTTATTTTTAATGAATCTCGAGTTCTTTACTTAATATATCTGATAGTTTTCTCATGCATAAAAAATAAGAAGTATCAAGTCGTTTCAGAAAAACAGATATTTTATTTGGAGACGCCTTACAACCTCCTTAAGGGGGTACTGTTGCCGGTTTTAATGAGCTTGGGGCTTGAAAATGTCCAAATGATTTGAGTTGATAATCAAGTGTACTACCTGACAAATTATCAAAAAATTAATTTCTGAAAAATTTTTTGGTGTTTTTTCCGATTTTTTCTAAGTATTTTTTCAAAATGAAGTTCAAAAATAACGTTTCTTTAATTTAACTGCAACTGAAACTTAAAAATTTCACTTTGACGTAAGCAAACTTTTTCGATCAAATGTTTTTGTGGCTGTCCTGTTGATACTACTTTCGAAAAATCGAAGCACATTTTTTTCGGAATTTCTCACTGACATTTAAAAATTTTATTATTGAGTTTGGGGTCGAAATTTGAAAAAAAACCGCTCGTAGAGGAGTTTCTATTTGTTCTGTGCTAGTGTTTGCTAATTCGAGTGGGATTCCAAAATATATACCTAGGAGGAGATTAGAATTGTTTGGTTGAAAAAAAATGCTAAAAATTCAATAAAACTCGGGTAGTTTTCGCAATTTCTAGAAAAACAACAAAAGGATTTTTGAAAAAAAAAGCTCTTTAGACCTCTTGAGGACTAAGTTTATAAGTCATACGGATTGTTATAGATTTGAGTTGTTCTAATAAACCCTGGAGGAGAATAGATTTGAAATTGGTCGAGGACACCTTGTTATCGTAACGTATCTCAGAGTGTATCGGAACAAAAGTCATTGACCAATGGTTGAAAAGATTCAAGGTAAGATCTATAACATGGCAATCTAATTGTCCCCATAGTTTCTCGGTTAGGCTGATTTCTCATTCGGAAAGTCATTCCCAGCGACCAGTCCCTTAAAGCCCCGTACCTAGCTTCTACCACTTTTATATTATTCTAAGGGGCATTAACTTGTACATGCATTTAAAAATAATTTAAAATTGAATGTATCAGTTTGTAAATTTTTCTTAATATAGCATCTTTAATTACAACATAATTAATAAAAATAATGGAAAAATTCATGGTTTGAATTATAAAGCTAACATAATTATCTGGGAAGTCACTAATGTGATTTATAATGGAATTATATTCATAATTAAATGAAGACAAAAGGTAAAGAAAAATGTGCAATCATTTAAGATTAATAAATGTTTAGACGACAATTCCGCTTCAAGCAGTTATTTCATAAAGTTTTCAGCAAATATAAAGAATACTGGAGAATCGGACTTTCAATATTAATTTGGGAATTCCGGTGTATTTTTACTTTTCGTTTGTTCAGCATTTATTGGCATACACGCATAAGCTTTAACATATTTGTACGAAATGTGGAAACATACTACGGTTATTCTTAAGCCTACGGTAGTTTATACTGTCGAAACCAAAAGTCTAACAGACTTTATTACTTGAGAAAAAAAATAAGTTTTTAATGATCATGAGATTAAGTAAAGTTACTAATGACGCACCACCACTGTACAACTAGACTTAGGAGAGGGTAAAGCCTTATTTTTAAAATGTTATTAATTGTTTCAATCAAGAATAACACAGATTTGAAAATATTTAATATACTTGCATTAACATATTCAAACAATTATGATCAGGGAAAGTCAAATATTGCCGAAATAGTTTTTTCCGAAAAAGTTCAACGATATCGAGGCAGTTTTCGTTGATATTTTCAGTGTTCGGATATGTTGACAGAAATGAATGGTTTCGTTCAAGAATAGGAAACCGGTGATTTTCCAAACAACGTTCATCATTTTTGGTTGCTATGATTATGTTATTTTTCTGGTCGGCTGGGACAGGCTCTGATCAAGGTCGTGCCCGACCGCCAACCGATCCTATAGAAAAAAGCCTGACTGAGAATTTTCTGAAATAAAATCATAAATTTTCATGTATTTATATTATAAATCCATTATTTTTTGATTATTTCTAAATTGTTCGACGATTTAAAGAAATCACAGGGATCCGTAGTTCTCTAGTCGAAAATGTTGCCCTGAAAAGCTTAATTGATCGGGCGGACAATTTTTAACCTGTTAATATCCAGCTAGAATTAATCTAGTCAAGTCGAGTCCCCATATCGCGAATTTGCCGAAACGCGAAAAAAACAAAATTAAACCTCTTTCACGTATTTGATTGCCTTTGGTGAGTTAGTAAATTTCACGCATTTGGTTGAATTCTTTATAAGACTATTGTAAATTCACTTAGAAATCAAAACAATGGTTGCAATATGATGTCATTTAATGCCTACGCGTTTTTCATTTTTTGAAACCAATATTATTTTATTTCCCCAATATGGCCGATGTGTGCCATATCGCCGATTGCCCATATCGGCCAAAATCTTGTTTAGCATATAAATTTTCGGGATATTTCTGGCCTACACCTGGTTATTGTAAAAGTTGGTTAACTTTATATTAACGTTTCACAATAGTTTGACGAAGTAAATACAAAATGTGTTGAACAACTAACTGACCAAAAAGCATTTCTGATGAAAATTCAAAGGGAGATTTTGGAATTTGGATCTTGAATATATGTCGTGTCATGACAAACTCAAAATCCATTTATAATAAAATGTCAAAGTGTTCGCTCACAATTTCGCGATAATGGCTCTTATAAACCGTGTTGGCACGTGCAGTGAATTGTAGTTGGAAAATCTGAAAATGCATAGATTTTTCTAACAAAGTAATGAATAAGTCGTTCAGTTTGGAGTCAGGACAACCTTGGTACGACGCTAAGGTGAAAGAATTTTTTGAAACTTTAAAAATTTGAAATAGCCGAAATGAGCGATCTTGATTAAGTCTCGATTTCAAACCAATGAAAGTCAGGCTCGACAAGTTAATTTTGAAAGAAGGATAAAAACTTGATTTTCTTGTCAAATTGTACGTTGAGACATTATTATAACTAAGTGAGAATAACAGAAAGGAGATGAATATGTAATCTTTATGTTCGATGGCAAGTAAGTGGATTAAATCCGAAATTTTTGCTGCTCAGTTCGACAATTTTTTTTAAAAATACCAATCTGAAAAGTTTTTTAATTGAAGTTTTTGTTCAAAGAAGACAATTTTTTCGATATGTTGTTTTCGGTGATAAGCGGATACAGTTTGTCATTTCAAAAAATATTTTCTACAAACTAATTTTTTCGCGTTTTTGATCCAATCGCGCAGCTCATCTCTATTTATGAGAAAACCGGGAAGATAGATTCGACAATCGAAAATAAAATTGAGCAAGCCAAGTTTGATGAGTGCGAATAGAAAAATAAATGTGTTTGAAAATATTCCGTTTCAATGAGGACTAAGTGATGAAAGCCCAATCTTTGCTGCTCAATTTCGGCCGATTAAAATAAAAATTTAAAACTATATATTTATTATACTTGCTGAAGTTGATCACTTCTTTACAAAATAAAGTTTATTCACAGCTTTGTTATGAAATGAGTTATCCGTGAATGAAGGACTCAAGTCGTTCCCACTTAAGTGGTGCAGGAGCTCTGCCGATAATCAATTTGGAGCTTCCAAAGGGTTAAAGAGTAAAGCCGAAAATTATTTTTGTTTATATAGTGAGTCGTAACGATTTAAAAATTGCAGTTCCTTATCTTAAAGCTGCACACATAAAGTACCACGAAAAACTATATGAATTTTTCATAATTTCCTATATTGCATCTTCGCAAATAAATTCTAAAGGAGATTCATCTGCCACGCGTGAAATAAATTTGCAGAAACTCATTGTATTTCATAGATAATTTGAAAAGCCAAGAAATAGAACCATTTTGAAAAATATTTTGAGAAAAAGTGCTAGCTTTTGACCTCAATGTTCAGTTGAAATTTTGGTTAAAATTGTATATTAAGGGTTGGTTGATAGTGATGTTTTGGAGTTTCAAGGCTTCGTATCGGTTAGTCAAATGCAGACTGGTCATTTTTTGAAACAAACATTAAAAAGACTGTCTTGATCTCGCGATTCCATTAGACCAGTTAAGTAGCTTACTCCACCACACTGATAACCGCGGTGAAACACGAGTCCTCTCAGCTTTTTTCAAAAGAAACAAGGATCCTAGAGCTTATATCGGAAGTTTTGAGATCTGCTGCGGATCCGGAAAATCTGTTTGAATTTTAGTGATAGGATGCTGTTTTTTCGATTTTTGCCTTCAGGGGTGAAGCAATCTGGTTGAACTGTGCCGGAAGAAGGGTGTTTTTTGACGTTTTGATAAGGCTGTTTTCTGTGGAAATGCACAAACGTTCAATTTTTCGGAATAAAACACTCAAGGGGTGGTTGAACATCGTAAGAATAATTTTTTTCGAATTTTGACTCTGACTGGCTGTATATCGACAAAAAACTGCGCGAAATTGACAATTTTGAAATGATAAGAAGAAAAAAGAAAAAAAACAAAAGAAGTGAAGATAATAGAGCAAATTTAAATACCCATAAAAGATTTCTTAGGTTCAGGTTGCTGAACCGGCATATCACTATGGTCTAATTTTTGAACACAGCGATTCAATAAAAAAAATTAATCTTTTCATCAAAAATTATTTTTCTTATCTCTAGCACGTTTATGCTGTCAAATCAGACCCAAAGTTCTAAATATTGTTTTCCCAGCAAACAGTACCACTGGGAATCTTTTGATGGCAATTACATTCTTTAAATTCACCGTTTACATATTCAAGAATTGTCGATTACGGCGACTTTACTGTCGATTACAGCAGTCGAGGTCGAAATTCGAAAAAGTACTTCCTATACGATGTCACCAGTGGTAATCACCACGCCTTTGGCTTGTTACATCCGAAAAACACTTTTCTTGCATATACAAAGAAAACCTTTATGAATAACGTCGAAAACATCGTTTTCGGCACAATTCAACAGATTGCTGACTAGAGGCAAAAAATCGAAAACAGCTCCTATTCACTAAAATTCAGACAGTTTTCCGGATTCTCGACCGATCTCAAACTTTCCGATATACTCTAGATCCAGGAATCCTATGAGCTTATATCCTTTATCACTTTTTGGTTGAAAGCCGTAGCCACTACCTTTTAACGTGTGATTTTAACGTTGGTGGCTACGCATTCTAACCAAACAAGTGATAAGGATATCGGAAAGTTTTGAGATCGTGAGAATCGAAAAACTGTCTGAATTAGTCTGGATCCTTTTCTGTGAAAAAAGATGAGGGACCGTGTTAATCCGCGGTTAACCAGATGGTGGTGGACAGTGGTACTAAACTGTCAATGAAATCGTGAGATCAAAGATAGAAATAAATTCCTATGAAGTCCAAATGTCAGATACATGTCTAACCGTACTGAAGTCTCTGATAATTCCAAAATACTAACAACCACTGCCCCTCGAAAGAAGTCGTCAACTTCCGATTTAAATATATAGATAAAATAAAATTGAACAATTTTCGGCATCGAATTTATTTGAAAAACTCATTCGAATCCAACTTAAATAATGAGTTAAAAGGGGGGAACCGATTAAAATATCATCAACAACCCCCTTAACCTTACCCGCCTAAATATGTAATCCACAAATTTGAAATTTTGGTGTGGTAAAACTGAAAGATTTAATGATGAGTGCAGCACTTGCTATTCGTAGTAAAAGCGTCTAGTAAAAAAAAACAAGTGCCAGTTGTTGATGCCCCAAGCTTTTTTTATTTTTCCTTCACTTTCCTAAAATGCGCCATTTGAAATTTCACGCTCGTTTTAGTCATGATGGAAGGTATATACCCACTTTCATCAACGTAGTAAAATGTTATTTGAAGGGGACTCTCAGCATGCAAACTTTAAAAGGCGGTAAATGGATCACTTGTTATTCAAGCAAATTAAAATTCCACTATGAAAACCAGTATGAATAAAAGTATTTCACAATTTATGACGAATTGCACACTAGGAAACTTGTTTCACGCTAATGATTTTTGTTTAACCGGGGAAAAACATAATTTATATTTTTCGTGACATGTTTTGAAACAGAAAGATATCTATCACATTAAAAGGGGTCACAAAAGAGTTTCGTTTAAGTCTCAAACAACGATATATGAGTTCCACACCCATTCCTCATAATGATCAATTAAAATGTAGTCTTTTTTTATACTTAACAGTAGTTCGGAAAAATCATAAATCTGTCTATGGATGTGAAATCAACAATAAAAATAGCTAGTTTTATTTTCCAAGTTCATTAAGTGACTCTTCTGTGTATACGGTATAACTTAAATAAGATTAATTGGTGACCCTATCATTTTGAACAAACTCTGGGTGAACCGGTTTTCTTTTCGAACTGTGATGACTCCTGCGCACCACGTTTCTCATTTAAACTATTTTCTTTTGGGACAGAACCTTTTATTCAATTATATTAGTTTCGCGAATGGAAAATTCATCGAATATTAGGAACAGTTGCAGTTAAACAATCGACCGAAGGAGGAGAAGACATAAAATTTCTAGTTCAATAAACACGTGGGCCTTCGGAAATAACGACATAATAGACGAATTTTTTCATTTATAAGGATTTCAGAGGTCAATATTTAATTAAGTACTCCACCAACGAACAACAAATAAATAGAATATGGGAATCTAATTTTGAAATAACGATTGATAAGCAATTCGATATATGGGTAATTGAATCGTACACTCACGGTCCGTTTTGAGATATTGGATTTCGGCGATTATAAAGCTGAAGGAATTTTAGAAATCGTGGAATTGCGAAATTTGGTTGGCGATTTTGTAAATTCCGCAAAATTGGTCCCGCGCACATAAATTATTCCTGAGAACCAAATTTTAAAAGGGGGTAGCAGCGATGTGGCAGACGGCGGTCAATTTAACTTACGAAAATACTTAGTGTTAATTCTTTTTGCTTATTATTCGTAAGCTGAAAACCAGAATAAATGTGTATCAGCTCATTAAAATATTTTTTGATCTATTTAAGGAAAGATTTGAGTTTCGAACTTTTTGTTTTGAATTCGTAAAAATTTGCAAAAAAAATCAAACATTATTAAAATGTCGCGCATTTTTCACCCAAATTTTTTTTTGTTGTTTTTTTTCTCTGGAATCTGTTGAAGAACAACGTAAAAAATAGCCACTTTAACTTTTATCAATGCATGTTTACATATTTTCTGAAACTGCTGTTTAAAAATCATAACATGTTCATTTGTTATTTTTGTCGACTTCTTTTAAGAAATATTATGAAAATTTTTCGCAATCAAGCCAAAAATTTTTACTATTGGATTTTTTGAATTCCTTCTGCAAAATCAGGCCGAATCAAGTTGTGTTTATTTTCTGGTATCCTATTATGATTTACGTATTCAACCGATGGAAAGGGTCAATCGATATCGTTCTGAACTACTGATAAATTACAACCAACTGCTTGTGAACACGGTTTGTGCCATTTGGCACGCAAATTATTAAAAATTTTTATTATTTTTAAAAAAATCTCCAATTAATTTCGGAGTAAAGGCTACTTTTTTTTTCAATTCAGGAGATTTTCAATATTAACCGCAATCGAAGGTCAATTTTTTTTCCTAAAAAGCTTGTTTTTCTCTTTTTTTTTTCAAGGAAAAAAAAACTTTCAATCATTGAGAATTTTTTTCATATGGATACTGATTCTCTCAACTAATAAGCGCATAACACCCGAACCTGCCTGAAGTTTATAAATAAATCGCCTTCAAAAAATCTCATATCGGGTTCAAGTTGGAAATGGAGTTATAATGAAAAGTAGTTTTTGATATTTTACAGATACTTAAGTATGTTAAGAAGTTTAAAAATGTAAAAGTTTGCAAGAATGAACAACTTTTTATTGAAGATAGAAAATTTAAAAAAAAATTTCCCTTATATATATTTTTGAGAGGATTTGAGAATTCAAGCCGCAGTTGATATAAAGTTTTTCGTGATAATTATGAATTAATGTTCAGGTCAAAAGAACCCTGCATAGAACTGAGAGTGATTGCAAAATAACGTCACTCCAGTAAAACTACTTCTGGTAGACTGCGTTAGTAAAATTTACAACCCTAAGGCCATAAACATATGTTTCTTATTTGCTAATCAATTTTAATAAAAAACTTGTGGTTGCACCAAGGCCCAACCAGACTTTGCGATAAGTGCCTGTTATTGATAAAGAACCTGATTAACAATAGTAACACCCTAAGCTGGCAAGGGAACTGCAGCATAGGTAATATCGAAATGTCCTCCGGCTCTGCATCAGGTTTTTGTTGAATAAAAAAAATTTATAATAAAACTAAAATTTAATAGTTTTTCTCAACTGTTCATGATCAGGCTTAAATGAATCGCGGATAATTCTTATACGGGTGTAAACGGATGATCTCCGACCTAATACATTCCTATCCCACAATTTCTATAACCCTAATCTCAAAAAATCCTGAAAAACTTTTTTAAAAATAAGAAGATTTACATCTAAAAAGGGATGAAATGGGGATGAAGAGGGAGGAATTGGAAGATAAAAGGGGTTAGATGGGGGATGGCCACTCCCTCAAGAATCCATCCCTATCCCAAAATTTGTAAGAAAAATCGATAATAGAAAAAAAAAATGTTTTTCAAACGATTGGTTTTCGAGACGTTTCGATATCCAAATTTATTTTAATTTTAAAACAATGAAATTCATAGAAAATGTGACTGTGTATTGAATATTGAAATTAAAGTGAAATTTTGAGCGATCAGAAATGCGGATTTTTCCAAATATTTGATTTTTTAGAAAATAAATTTTTAATCCATAAGTTTTTCAACAATATAAATTCTTTATCACCACTTTGTTACTTTTCGTCCTGATTTAGCAAAAGTTTATTTTCTAAGTGGTAAAAAAACAGAAAGTAACAAAAGTGTGATAAGGGATATCCTGTTCAATTCGTTCTGTTAAAGTCGAAGCATACACTCGTGTGTATAATTCAGCCTATCACAGGCGTAGAGCCTCCCTATCAACATCTCAAAATATATATGTATTAACACTGAATTAAACACACGAGTGTAGTGCTCGTAACTCTCGAACAATAGAATTTAACAGGATATGATCAAATTCAACTTTATTAGAAAACCAAACAAAGGTTATAATAACAGTTTATATATTATAATTTTAATCGATAAATACGTATATATTATATCATAAGTATATATATAATGATACTATATATTATAGGGCGAATTTTTATTTCGCGTCAGTTGTTTGTCCACAGAGTTGTAAAAAGGCGGTCATCCCGGACCCGATTTTCATCTACATTTTTCCTACCTTTTCTTAAAGCTACACATAAGGAGGGCGCAAAGCCATCTCTTTAATTACGCTTATTGGCTCCCGCGCGTTTTATACCATCGGATGCGATGAACTTTCCCACCACACAACAACTGTGCTTGCTCCTTGAAACCTCGGAGTAGTATAATGCGTAACGAATTGAAAGAACTTGGTAAACTCGACTTTTTATGTTTATTACATTTTATCGTCTGTAAAATGTAAACTGCCAAAGTCAAAGCAGATTCACTAGCCTCATACTCTGCAATGATGTGCGCAATAAGCGGTTCAATGTTTATTTCAAAGTTATCGACTGTATTTTTTCAAAGATATTTTTAAAGTCTAAAACATGAAGGTCGATCTATGTGTTCTTTAGGATGAATTGTTTTAGAATTGAGCTTTTTGGCTCTTTAACGATCGAAAATGATGTTTTGAAAATCTTTTTTTAACTCTTTATAGATCAAGAAATTTTGGGACAAAAATAGTTGAGATATGTTTTATTCATTTTGATCCCCACTAATTTTTGCAAGAACAGTAATAAATTAAATAATAAAAAACATTTGAATATAAAGTCAGGGCTTGTAGTCACATGGTATGTACACCTTATACTTGTGAATTGTGTCAACTTTTCGATCAAATGATTTTTCTGAATGTTACTGATCACTTGACGAAATGAACAATAAAAATTGAAGTTTTAAATAACTATTTCAATAGCAAAATATAATTTATTTGTTCAAACGTTTTTTGCAGTACTTGTGATGTGACATCACTGATGTCCCCAATCAGTATTTGAATTCCAATTTGACGAAAAGTTAATTGAGAATATATTGCTCCAAATGCAGTTAACGCGACGTAACGTAAGTCAAAATATATTCAGTTCAAAGGTAAAAATCCTGGACACAAATTCCTTCTAATCACCGTTTAAATCACCATACACTTTCACACTATGAAGTGCGAGAAAAATCGCAAAAAATTGGAACTAAGGCTGCTTTTAGAACGTTCGAAATTAAATCAGTAATTAGCAGGTGGTGCCAAGAAATAGACTTGAGTTGGGTTGGAAAACAACCATGTTTCGAATAAGTAAATACTTTTAAGGTGCGCAGTGGGAAACCTACAAAATAAACCAAAACAATTTGATTAACATTTTTTGCTATTAATATACTATCGCCATCAAAAAAATTGATCCAAGCAAGTTTTTCAATTCAAAAATTCACTGAGGCTGTAAATTTTAGATTTTAACGTTTTATATAGCTAAGAGTGGAACTTCAGCATCGGTTCGAAAATATGGATTTTGTAAGCTTTAACCAGATCAGGAATTTAAAATAGTCAATTTGGTTACGGGACAGAATCAGAGTTAATCTCACGCGATTTAATCGATCTTTCTTAAAAGAGAGCCTAAGTGCTAAACTTTTTAAATTTCTTCTCGTTTCTCCATTTTTCTTTTGGATCGAAAAGATTTTTTGATTAAAATTTTGTATCAAGCACAACAAAGGTTTATTTTTTTTTCTATAAACGTTGTTATGTTTTTGGTAAATATACGAATCGTATAATACAATAGAATACAAAATAATGAATACGATACGAATCGACCCAGTTTTTATATCCCCTATTCACACTTTTGTTAAATCCCGGCCCTGCTACTTAAAAACACACACTACGTTTCCTGATCAGAGGCCGGATATTAACAAAAGTGGAATAGGGGATATAACCCCACATAGAATACGATACAGATCATATTTTCTTACAAAACCAAACTCTCTAGATCAAAACCGATACGAATCGTATCAAAAGTCTATTTTTGAAAATTCAAACGCACGATCCGTAGCGTGACTCGATTTTTCGATTCAGAGTGAAAAGCATGAACTCAAAATCATCATAAACTAACTTTCGAACTCTGAAATACAGAACTAAGTGCGATAGATATTGCAAAAATTGATAAAAGCTGCTTTCAAAACGTTGTAAATTAATTAGTATTTGAGGAAAAAACCACAAAAAGTAGACTTGATATAATGGGTCAGTTTGGCTCCAAAACAACCTGCTGCTCGCAAAATTTAAGAATTGAAGTTTGCCAGAAAGCGCATGAATAATCTGTTTTAATTCTAGCGTTTAAATTAAAAATAACTCAAAAATCCTATAAATAGCAAATGAATGCGGTGTACTCATATCGCCACTTCTTATCACTCAATTTTTTATCAAGCTAAGGGAGTCGTTGTCGCTAAATTGAATCTTAATTAACGAATTTTTCTAAAATTTATTTTATTTCTTTGTTTTGAAAAATATAACGCTTAAAAGCATTTTTTAAAAATCGTATCAACAAAACAAGATAGAACGTGGACATATCACTTCTCGAAATTATCTATAATTTGACGAGCATCAATCCAAAAACACTTGTTATGAGGGTTCTCAATACCAAGTTTATTTCTCTCTGTATTTACAAGTCATAATACATAGACAAAAAGGGATAAACAATATGTAGCTGAAAAGTTCGTAGCAAATCATAAACGTAAAAAACAAGAAAGGTAGCTTTCTGATCATATTTAAAGATAAGCGACTACTCAAACGCTTGTTATTCTCCTTATTTTCACAAAAAAAACATAAAATAAAAGTTATTTGTATCCTTTTATATTATTTCTCGATGATAATCCTCATAAACGGGGGAGCCAATGCGTGCTACTTTCAATCGTTGAACACTAAATTTTTGTATTAGGTCAAAGACATTGTTATCTGTTTATGTTAAGCACTTTCTTGAAGAGTATGATGAAACCTCTATTATGATGTTAAACTTGTAGATAATCCAAAGTTACTTAACTATAGCAAACAGTTTTAACGTTAAATTTATTTGATAATATAGACAGAAGGAATTTTTAACATTCTATATTGGAATTATTATTAATCCCCTTCCCTCAAAAAGAATTTCAAATTCTTTAAGGGACAAAAAGCTACTAAATGCTGTTATTTAAGTGTTAAAGACTGGTGGCTATGAAAAATCCTGAAAAATAAGAAGAGTAAATCACACTAGATGACTTTAAAAATGTAAATAAGGCCACTAATCTATGCAGATAATTTCTGATGTTGCTCACCAGTTTTGTCGCAAAGTTTGTAATATAATTTGAGGTTATCAAGTGTATTTGAAAAATTGAAAATTTGTTGATGAGAGATTTGGCGAGTTTCAATATGAAATTTTGAACTCTGAAATTGATTTTCGGTATGAAAAAATCCCATATCAATTATCTTAATATGTCAAGTCATACTTTCAGTCTGTTTTGAAGTAAATAAGAAATAAGCCCTTAATTAAGGGAGTAAATTAAAGGTAAATTAAGGGAGTACCCACGTCATTTAGTGATTTTCAAACGTTTATTCTGAGCTGAATAAAATTGCTGAGTTTCCAACGTTCTGAGACCCAGGAGATATTTGGTCTGAATGTTTTCGCACTAACGCAAAGGCCTCTAAGGCCTTTATTTAATCAGACAGATATACCCTCCTTTAAGGTCTAGTTATTAGACAAGAAAGCGACAAAAGGGGTTTTTTGCATGAAAAACCTTGAGAAAAATATATGTTCAAATAATTTTTTGGTTTCCTAGGTTGATCACGTAACCGGGAATCCCCGTTGAAAGAAACTAAATCACTAATGCATATTCAGTTATTTATTTATATGGAAAAACCGTTTTGTCCAAATATTTCAAATAATGTTTCAGACAATAAGTTCCTTTCTATTTTGATTGGTTTAAATTAAAACCAATCAAGAACAAGGATTTTAATCTGTTTCAATACTTTGTTTTTTTGTGTAAATTCACTTACAGCAGAAATATTTCGATTCATTATTGGCATCTATTCCTATTTACAAAATTATCGTTTTCATTGGTTCAAGGTATATTCAAATATTAAAAGCCCTCAATTAATACTGTGAGATTCCGTATATGATATACGGTATATCTCTGGAGGTGATCGCGATTTATACAGTAGAAGTATTTATCAACTCAATTTGTGTAGAGCAGATGTCACGACATGATTTTAAGCTTGGTTTGCAGTTTAACATCGCAAAAAAACGACAATTTTATTTAACTAAAAATGTTCCGTTTTAAATATCAGGATGCAAATTTGTAAGCACCGGCTTCACCAGTACACAAGAGTCTACTAGTGTATATTGAATAGGTTTGTGAGGTTGACTTTGAAATTGCTCCAGAAAAACTCTTTTTAAACACCAAAACAAATTTTTATGTTTTATTCAGATATGATAAAAATTATTCGCTTAATGCTCTTTTCGGTTTTATTTGAAATTTGTTTTTTCCAAGGAAACATTCTTGTTAAAATGAAAACTGATTGAATAAGAAACCGCATAAATAACGGTCTCTGTCAGGGCTGGTCAAAGCCTACCAATTTTGTAGGCTTTAGCTTGGCTTGGTCATGTCAGAAATTTTAGAAGCTTGGCTTGCTTAAGCTTGGCTTAAAATTGGCTTGGCTTGATCTTGGCTTTATTTTGGCTTGGCTAGATATTTTTTTGGCTTGACTTAGTGGCTTGGCGTGATTATCTGGCTTGGCTTGATTTTTTGGCTTGGCTTGACCATTTTATTATTATTCATTTGTAAATATTTCTCAAATATTAAGATATCATCAGAGAGCGGATTTTCCGGGTCGCCAGGTCGGAATTTACGGCACCGAACCGACCTGGAATAAAAATCTACTTTCTGACTCGCAAAATTTTACATTAAAAAGTAAAAATTTTGAAAACTTTACATAAAAAATTCAAGCCAAGCCAAATATCAAGCCAAGCTACAAAATCAAGCCAACCCAAATTTTAAAATCAAGCCAATCTAAACTAAAAGTCATGCATGCTTGAAAAAATAATTTTGAAAGCTTGGCTTTGGCTTGGCTTTGGCTTGGCTTGATCAAGCCAAGTCAAGCCAAAGTCAAGCCAAGCTAAAGAATCAAGCCAGCTGTCGCCAGGCCTGGTCTCTGTATCGAAAATCTACGTCAACTTGGGAATCGCAAGTTGCGATTATTAAATATTTTCATTTGCAATTTTCCAAAAAATGTTATTTTCATGGTTTTTATGTAAGTTTTTTCAATTCATAATTATCTCGTATAAAAAGAACAAAATGTAGAAGAAGTTTTCGCACTAGAAAATATTTTTCTAAAAAAAAAGTTGGTCAATAGCTATTCGGCTCAGAATGTTCAAACGTTTATTTTATATGAATCTCGAGGTTCTTAGCTTTAATTATATCTGATAGTTTTCATCATAAATAAATAAGAAGTATCAAGCGTTTCAAAAACCAGATATTTTATTTGGAGACCCTACAACCTCCTTAAGGGGGTACTGGTTGCTGGTTTTATGAGGCATTTGGGGCTTTGAAAATGGTCCAAATTGATTTGAGTTGATAATCAAGTGTACTACCGACCAAATTATCAAAAAAAATTTTCGAAATTTTTGTGTTTTTTCGATTTTTTCTAAGTATATTCTTTTCAAAATGAAGTTCAAAAATAACGTTTGCTTTAATTTAACCCACTGAAACTTAAAAATTTCACTTTGACGTAAGCAAACTTTCTGATCAATGTTTTTGTGGCTTTCTGTTGATACTACTTTCGAAAAAATCGAAGCACATTTTTATTCGGAATTTTTCTCACTGACATTTAAAAATTTTTATTTGAGTTTGGGGTCGAAATTTGAAAAAAAACCGCTCGTAGAGGAGTTTCTATTTGTTCTGTGCTATGTTTGCTCAAATTCGAGTGGATTCCACCAAATATAACCTAGGAGGATAGATTTAGAATTGTTTGGTTGAAGAATGCTAAAAATTGCAAAAAATCGGTAGTTTTCTGCAATTTCTAGAAAAACAAAAGTGATTTTTGAAAAAAAAGCTCTTAGACTCTTGAGGACCTAAGTTTATAAGTCATACGGGATATGTTATAATTTGAGTTGTTTTCTAAATAAACCCTGGGAGGAGATAGATTTTGAAATTTGGTCGAGGAACACCTTGTATCGGTAACGTATCTCAGAGTGTATCGGAACAAAAAGTCATTGACCAATGGTTTTGAAAAGATCAAGGGTAGATCTACAACATGGCTAATCTTAATTGTCCCATAGTTTCTCGGTTAGGCTGATTTCTCATCCGGAAAAGTCAATTCCAGCGACCAGTACCCCCTTAAAGCTCCGTACCTTAGCTTCTTACCAACTTTTATTATTTTCTAAGGGGCATTACTTTGTACATGCATTTAAAAAATAATTAAAATTGATGGTATCAGTTGTAATTTTTCTTAAAATAGCATCTTTAATTATCAAATAATTAAATAAAAATAATGGAAAAATTCATGGTTTTAATTATAAACTAACATAAATTATCTGGAAGTCACCTAAATGTGATTTACAATGGAATTATAAATCATAATTAAGAAGAAAAAGTAAAAAATGTTGCAAATCATTTAAGATTGAATTTAATTTTAGAGACAATTCCGCTTCAAGAGGTTATTTCATAAATTTACGCAAATATCAAAAATACTGGAAATCGGCTTTCATAATTAATTTGGGAATTCCGGTATTTTTTACTTTTTCGTTTGTCAGCAATTTTATGGTCATACACGCATAAGCTTTAACATATTTGTACGAAAATTTGGAAACATCTACGGTTATTCTACCTACGGTAGTTTAACGTCGAAAACCAAAAGTCTAACAGACTTTATTTGACTTGAGAAAAAATAAGTTTTTAAGATTCCTATGAGATTAAGTCAAAAGTTACTTGAATGACGCAACCACCACTTACACTAGACTTAAGGAGAGGGTAAAGCCTTATTTTAAATGTTAATTAATTGTTTCCAATCAAGAATAAACAAGATTTGAAATAATTTAATATATTGCATTCACATATTCAACAATTATGATACAGGGGAGTTCAAATATTGCCGAAATATTTTTTCCGAAAAAGTTCAACGATATCGAGCAGTTTCGTTGATATTTTCAGTTTTCGCGATATGTTGACAGAAATGAATTGTTTCGTTCAAGAATGGAAAACCCGTGGATTTTCCAAACAACGTCATACAGGGGGAGGCCAGGGATAGGATTTTTCTTGGTCGCTGGGACGGCTCGGATCAGGTCGGTGCCGACCCAACCTGACCTAGAAAAGAAGCCGACCTGAAGAATTTTTCTGAAAAAACATAATTTTTCATGTAGTTTATATTATAAATCCATTAATTTTTTATTATTTTCTAAATATTTCGACGATTTAAAGAAATCACAGGGATCCGAGTTTTCTAGGTCGAAAATGTTGCCCTGAAAACTAACTTGAGTCGGGCCGACAATTTTTAACCTGTAATCCAGCCTAGATTATCTAGGTCAAGTCGAGTCCCCAATATCGCCGAATTTGCCGAAATCGCCGAAAAAAACAAAATTAACTCTTTTCAACGTTTATTTGATTGCCTTTGGTGAGGTAGTAAATTCTACGCATTTTGGTGATTCACTTTATTAGAACTTATTGTAAAATTCCTTATGAAATCAAAACAAAATGGTTGACATATGATGTCATTTTGAATGCCTACGCGTTTTTCATTTTTTGAACTCAATAATTATTTATTTCCCATATGGCCGAGTGTGCCCATATCGCCGAATTTGCCCATATCGCTAAAATTTTTTAGCATAAAATTTTCGGCGATATTTGGCCTACCCCTGTTATTTGTAAAGTTGTTTAACTTTATATAACGTTTCACAATAAGTTTGAATGAAGTAAAATACAAAAATGTGTTGAATAACTAACTTGACCAAAAGCATTCTGATGAAAATTCAAAAGGGAGATTTTGGAATTTGATCTTGAAATATGTCGTGATTCATGACAAACTCAAAATCATTTATAATAAAAATGTCAGTGTGTCCTCACAATTTCTGCGATATTGGCTCTTTATAAACTGTTGGCACGTGCAGGAATTTAGTTGAAATCTTGAAAATGCATAGATTTTTCTAACAAAGTATGAATAGTCGGTTCAGTTTGGAGTCAGGGGACAACCTTGGACGACCTAAGTGTGATAAGAATTTTTTGAAACTTTAAAAATTTGAATAGCCGAAATGAGCGATCTTGATTAGTTCGATTTCAAACCAATGAAAGTCAGGCTCGGACAAGTTAATTTTGAAAGAAGGATAAAAATTGATTTTTCTTGTCAAATTGTACGTTTGAGACATTTTATAACTAAGTGAGAATAAAGAAAGAGATGAATATGTTAATCTTTATGTTTTCGATGGCAAGTAAGTGATTAAATCCAAATTTTTGCTGCTCAGTTTCGACAATTTTTTTTAAAAAATTTACCAATCTGATAAAGTATTTTTTTTAATTTGAGTTTTTTGTTCTAAAATGAGACAATTTTTTTCTGATATGTTGTTTTTCGGTGATAAGCGGATACATTTTGTTCATTTTCAAAAAATATTTTTTTACAAACTACAATTTTTTCGCGTTTTTTGATCAATCGCGCAGCTCATCGTCTATTTATGAGAAACCGGGAAGATAGATTCGAAATCGAAAATAAAATTGAGCAAGCCAAGGTCTTGATGAGTGCGAATAGAAAAATAAATGTGTTTGAAAATATTCCTGTTTTCAATGAGAACTAAGTGATGAAAGCCCAATCTTTGCTGCTCAATTTCGGCCGATTAAAAAAAATTTTAAAAATATAATTTATTATCTGCTAAGTTGACTATTCTTACAAAATAAAGTTAATTCACAGCTTTTTATGAAATGTTAGTTTATCCGTAATGAGGCCCACTTAAGTGGTGCAGGAGCCTCTGCCGAATAAATCAATTTGGAGCTTCCAAGGGTTAAAGATTAAAGCCGAAAATTATTTTTGTTTATTATAGTTGAGTCGTAACGATTAACAATTGCAGTTCTTATTCTTTAAAGCTGCCACAAATAAAGTTACCGAAAAACTATATTGAATTTTTCATAATTTCCTATTTGCATCTTCGCAAATAAATTCTAAGGAAGATTCATCTGCCACGTTCGGAAATAAATTTCAGAAACTCATTGTATTTTCATAGATAATTTGAAGCCAAGAAATAGAACATTTTGAAAAAATATTTTGAGAAAAAGTGCACTTTTTGACCTTCAATGTTTCAGTTGAAATTTTGGTTAAAATTGTATATAAGGGGTTGGTGATAGTGATTTTTTGGATTTCAGAGGCTTCGTACGGTTAGTCAAATGCAGACTGGTCATTTTTGAAACAAACATTAAAAAGATCTGTCTTTGATCTCGCGATTCCATTAGACAGTTAAGTACTACTCCCACCAACCAACTGATTAACCGCGGTGAAACACGAGTCTCTCAGCTTTTTTCAAAGAAACAAGGATCCTAGAGCTTATATCGGAAAGTTTTGAGATCTGGTGAGGATCCGGAAAATTGTTTGAATTTTAGTGAATAGATGCTGTTTTTTCGATTTTTGCTTCAGGGGTGAGCAATCTGGTTGAATGTGCCGGAAGAGGGTGTTTTTGACGTTTTGATAAAGGCTTTTTCTGTGGAAATGCAAAAAACGTCATTTTCGGAATGAAACAAGCTCAAGGGGTGGTGAACATCGTAAAGGAAGTATTTTTTCGAATTTTGACCTGACTGGCTGTATATCGACAAAAAACTGCGCGAAATTGACAATTTTGAATAAGAAAGTGAGAAATAGAAAATTTAAATGCCATCAAAAGATTTCTTAGGTCAGGTTTGCTGGAACCGGCATTATCAACTATGGTCTAATTTTGAACACAGCGGATTCAATAAAAAAATTAATCTTTTTCATCAAAATTATTTTTCTATCTCTAGCACCGTTTCTGTTCAAAATCAGACCAAAGTTTCTAATATTGTTTCCAGCAAACAGTACCCTGGGAATCTTTTGATGGCAATTACATTTTTTAATTCACACTTTCATATTCAAAATTGTCGATTACGCGCACTTTTTTGTCGATTTACAGCCAGTCAGGTCGAAATTCGAAAAAGTACTTCCTATACGATGTTCACCAGTGGGTAATCACCATCCCTTTGGCTTGTTACATTCCGAAAATCACTTTTCTTGCATTACCAAAGGAAAAGCCTTTTATGAAAACGTCGAAAACATCGTTTTCGGCACATTCAACCAGATTGCTGACCTCAGAGGCAAAAATCGTAAAAACAGCTCCTATTCACTAAAATTCAGACAGTTTTCCGGATTCTCACCGAATCTCAAAACTTTCCGATATAAGCTCTAGGATCCAGGATCCTAGAGCTTATATCCCTTTATCACTTTTTGGTTGAAATGCGTAGCCACTACTCCTTTTAACGTGTGATTTTAACGTTGTGGCTACGCATTCTAACCAAAAAGTGATAAAGGGATATCGGAAAGTTTTGAGATTCGGTGAGAATCCGGAAAACTGTCTGAATTTTAGTCCTGGATCCTTTTTTCTTTGAAAAAAGATGAGGGACTCGTGTTTAACCGCGGTTAACCAGATGGTTGGTGGAAGTGGTACTAAACTGTCCAATGAAATCGTGAGATCAAAGATAGATATTCCTTATGAATGTTTCAAAAATGTCCAGTCTACATTTGTCTAACCGTACGAAGCCTCTGAAATTCCAAAAATCACTAACACCACCCCCCTAAAAGAATGTCGTCAACATTCACGATTTAAAAATAAGATAAAATTAAAATTGAACAATTTTCGGCATCGAATTTATTTTGAAAACTCATTCGAATCCAACTAACATAATGAGTTAAAAGGGGGGAACCGAATTAAAATATCATCAACCCCCTTATACCTTACCGCACTAAATATGTAATCCACAAATTTGAATTTTTGGTGTGGTAAAACTGAAAGATTTAATTGATGATTGCAGCACTTGCTAATTTCGTAGTAAAAAGCGCCTAGTAAAAAAACAAGTGCCAAGTGTGTGATGCCCCAAGGCTTTTTTATTTTTTTTTCACTTTCTAAAATGCGCCATTTGTAAATTTCACGCTCGTTTTTAGTCATGAATGGATGGTATAATCCCACTTTCATCAACGTAGTAAAATTTATTTTGAGGGGGGACTCTCAAGCTATGCAAACTTTTAAAAGGCGTAAATGGAGTCACTTGTTATTCAAGCAATTAAAATTCCACTATGAAAACAGTATGGAATAAAAGTATTTCACAATTTATACGATTGAACTAAGAAACTTGCTTCACCTAATGAGTTTTTTGTTTAACCGGGGAAAAACATAATTTTATATTTTTCGTGACATGTTTTGAAAACAGAAAGATATGCTTTCACATTAAAAGGGGTCAAAAAGAGTTTCGTTTTAAGTCTCAAAACAGCGATATATGAGTTCACCCCACATTCCCTCAAATGTCAAAAATTAAAATGTTAGTTCTTTTTTTATACTTACAGGTAGTCGAAAAACAATAAATCTTGTCTATGATGTGAAATCACAAATTAAAAAATAGCTGAGTTTTATTTTTTCAAGTTCATAAGTTGACTCTTCTGTGTGATACGGGTATAACTTAAATAAGATATTAATTTGGTGACCTTATCATTTTGAAAAAAACTAATCACTCAACTTGGGTGGACCGGTTGTTGCTTTTCGAACTGTGATGACTCTGCGCAGCCACGTCCCCAATCGTAAATTATTTTTCTTTTTGATCAAGAACCTTTTTAATCAAATTAACTTATGTTTGATGCTGAAAATTATCGAATAATTGATACAGTTGGAGGTTTAAACAATTTCGCCGATATGGGGGAAAGACATAAAATTTCTGTTCCACAATTGAAAACTCGTGGGCCTTCGGAATAACGACATAATTAGACGATTTTTTCAATTTTATAAGGAGTTTCAAAATAGGATCAAATGTTAAATTAAGTACTCCACCAACCGCAGCCAAACAAATATCCAAAATAGTTAATATGGGTAATTCTATTTTGAAATATAACGTCATTGATAATGCAATTCGATTAATTCGTAATTGAATCGTCGAACACTCACGGCGTCCCACGCGACTTTTGAGATATTGGATTTTTCGGCGATTTATGAACTGGAAGGATTTTAGCTGAAAGTCGTGGAATTGCGAAATTTGGTTTGGCTATTTTGGTAAATTCGGCGAAATTTGTCCCGCGCAATAAATCTATCTCCTGTGGAAACAATTTTAAGGGGGTAGCAGCGATGTGGCAGACTGGCGTAAATTTAACTTACGAAAATAATCAGTTGGTTAATTCTTTCTGCTTATTATCGTAAGCTGAACCAGAATAAATGTGTATCAGCTCATTAAAATATTTTTTGATCTATTTAAGAAAAGATTTGAGTTCGAACTTTTAGTTTTGAATTCGTAAAATTTGCAAAAAAAATCAAAAAATTATTAAAATTTCACGGATTTTTCACCCAAATTTTTTTTGTTGTTTTTTTCTCTGAAATCTGTGAAGAACAACGTAAAAAATAGCCACTTTAACTTTTTATCATGCATGTTTACATATTTTCTGACTGCTGTTTAAAATCATAACAATGTTCATTTGTTATTTTTTGTCGACTTCTTTTAGAAATATTATGAAAAATTTTCGCAAATCAAGTCCAAATTTTTACTATTGATTTTTTGAATTCTTCTTGCAAATCAGGCCGAATCAGCTTGTGTATTTTCTGGTATCTATTTGATTACGTATTTCAACCGATGGAAGGGTCAATCGAATATCGTTTCTGAACTACTGATGAATTTACACTTGCTTGTGACACCGCGTTTTGTGCATTTGGCACCGCAATTTATTAAAATTTTATTATTTTAAAAAAATCTCAATTAAATTTCGGATGTTAAAGGCTACTTTTTTTTTCAATTCAGGAGATTTTCAAATATTTAAACGCAATCGAAGGTCAATTTTTTTTCCTAAAAAGCTGTTTTTCTCCTTTTTTCAAGGAAAAAAAACTTTCATATTGAGAATTTTTTTCATATGGATAATGATTCTCTTACTAATAAGCGCATAACACCCGAACCTGCCTGAAGTTTATAAATATCGCCTTCAAAAAAATCTCATATCGGGTCAAGTTGGAAATGGAGTTATAATGAAAAGTAGTTTTTGATATTTTACAGATACTTAAGTATGTTAAGAAGTTTAAAATGTAAAAGTTTGCAAGAATGAACACTTTTTATTGAAGATAAAAATTAAAAAAAAATTTCCCTTATATATATTTTTTGAGAGGATTTGAGAATTCAAGCCCGCAGTTGATATAAAGTTTTCGTGATAATTATGAATTAATGTTTCAGGGTCAAAAGAACCCTGCATAGAACTGAGAGTTGATTGCAAAATAACGTTCATCCAGTAACAATACTTGGTAGTACTGAGTTAGTAAAATTTACAACCCTAAGGCCATAAACATGATGTTTCTTATTTGCTAATCAATTTTAATAAAAAATTGTGTTGCACCAAGGCGCCACCAGACTTTGCGATAAGTGCCTGTTATGATAAGAACCTGATTACAAATAGTAACCCCTAAGCTGGCAAGGGAACTGCAGCATAGGTATATCGAAAATGTCTCCGGCTCCTGCATCAGGTTTTTGTTGAATAAAAAAAATTAATAATAAAACTTAAAATTTTACATTTTTTTCCTCAACTGTTCATGATCAGGCTTAATGATCGGGATAATCTCTTATACAGGGTTGTAAAAAGGATGATCTCCGACCTAATTTACCATCCCTATCCCACAAAATTTCTCATCCCTATCTCAAAAAATCCTGAAAACTTTTTTTAAAATAACGAAGATTTACATCTAAAAAGGGGATGAAATGGGGATGAGAGGGGATGGAATTGGAGATAAAAGGGGTTAGATTGGGGATGGCCATCCCCTCAGAATCCATCCCTATCCAAAATTTGTAATAAAAATCGATAATAGAAAAAAAAACTGTTTTTCATGATTTGTTCGAGACGTTTCCGATATCCAAATTGATCTTATTTAAAACAATGAATTCATAGAAAATGTGACTGTATTTGAATTATTGAATAAAGTAGAATTTTGAGCGATCAGAATGCGGAATTTTTCCAAATATTTTGAATTTTAGAAAATAAATTTTGATCTCATAAGTTTTTCAACAATATATCCTTTAATCACACTTTTGTTACTTTTTCGTCCCTGATTAGCAAAAAAAGGTTTATTTTTAAGTGGTAAAAACGAGAAAGTAACAAAAGTGTGATTAAGGGATATCCTGTTTCAATTCGTTCTGTTAAAAGTCGAAGCACTACACTCGTGTGTATAATTCAGCCTATCACAGCGTAGAGCCTCCCTATCAACATCTCAAAATATATATGTATTCAACACTGAATTAAACACACGAGTGTAGTGCTTCGACTTCGAACAGATAGAATTTAAACAGGATATGATCAAATTCAACTTTATTAAAATCCAAACAAAGGTTATATACAGTTTATATATTAT
>SCLH01001224.1:109106-140742 GCA_004367855.1 Oikopleura vanhoeffeni
TATTATATCATAAGTATATAATATATTATAGGCGAATTTTATTTCGCGTCAGTTGTTGTCCAGAGTTGTAAAAGGGGTCATCCCGGACCCGATTTTCCATCT
This sequence comes from Oikopleura vanhoeffeni, assembly GCA_004367855.1. NCBI lineage: Eukaryota > Metazoa > Chordata > Appendicularia > Copelata > Oikopleuridae > Oikopleura > Oikopleura vanhoeffeni. The sequence continues at coordinate 109,209 of SCLH01001224.1, forward strand.
ACATTTTTCCTATCCTTTTCTTAAGCCTACACATAAGGAGGGCGCAAAAGCCATCCCTTTAACACGCCTTATTGGCTCCCCGTTATTATACCCGGATGCGATGAACTTTCATCCACCACAACAACTGTGCTTGCTCCTTGAAACCTCGGAGTAGTATATTGCGTAACGAATTGGAAGAACTTGGCAACTAGACTTTTTATGTTATTAACATTTTATCGGTCTGTAAAATGTAAATGCCAAAGTCAAAGCAGATTCAACTAGCTCATACCTATGCATGATGTGCGCAATAACCGGTTCAATGTTTATTTTCAAAGTTATCGACTGTAGTTTTCAAAGATATTTCAAGTCTAAAAATGAGGTCGATCCTATGTGTTCTTTAGGATGAATTTTTTTAGAATTGAGCTTTTTGGCTCTTTAACGATCGAAAATGATGTTTTGAAAATCTTTTTTTACTCTTTTTAGATCAGAAATTATAGGGACAAAATATTTGAGATATTGTTTTATTCATTTGGATCACTAGATTTTTGCAAAACAGTATGAAATTAAATAATAAAAAACATTTTGAATATAAAGTCAGGGCTTGTAGTCACATGGTACTGTACACCTTATACTTGTGAAATTGTGTCAACTTTTCGATCAGAATGATTTTTCTGAATGTTACTGTTCACTTGACGATGAACAATAAAATTGGAAAGTTTTAAATAACTATTTCAATAGCAAAATATAATTTATTTGTTCAAACGTTTTTGCAGTACTTTCTGATGTGACATCACTGATGTCCAATCAGTATTGAATTCCAATTGACGAAAAGTTAATTTGAAATATATTGCTCCAAATGCCAGTTAACCGACGTAACGTAAGTCAAATATATTCAGTTCAAAGTAAAAATCCTGGACACAAATTCCTTCTAATCACCGTTTAATCACCATAACACTTTCACACTATGAAGTGCGAGAAAAATCGCAAAAATTGAACTAAGCTGCTTTTAGAACGTTCGAAATTAATCAGTATTTGAGCAGGTGGCGCCAAGAAATAGACTTGAGTTTGGGTTGAAAACAACCATGTTTCGAATAAGTACATACTTTAGGGTGCGCAGTGGGAAACCTACAAAATAAACCAAAACATTTGATTAACATTTTTTGCTATTAATAGTACTATCGCCATCAAAAAATTGATTCCAAGCAAGAATTTTCAATTTCAAAAAATTCACTGAGGCTGTAATTTTAGATGTTTTAACGTTTATATAGCTAAGAAGTGGAACTTCAGCATCGGGTTCGAAAATATTGGATTTTTGTAGCTTTTAACCAGATCATGGAAATTTATAGTAAATTTGGTTACGGGATCAGAATCAGAGTTATCTCACCGATTTAATCGATCTTTCTTAAAAGAGAGCCTAAGTGCTAAACTTTTTAAATTTCTTCTCGTTTCCTCATTTTCTTTTGGATTCGAAAGATTTTTTGGATTAAATTTTGTATCAAGCACAACAAGGTTTATTTTTTTTCTATAAACGTTGTTATGTTTTTGGTAATATACGAATCGTATAATACAATAGAATACAAAATAATAATACGATACGAATCGACCCAGTTTTTATATCCCCTATTCACACTTTTGTTAATATCCCGGCCCTGCTACTTAAAAACACACTACGTTTCCTGATCAGGGCCGGGATATTAACAAAAGTGTGAATAGGGGATATAACCCCCACTAGATACGATACGATCTATTTTTCTTACACCACTCTCTAGATCCAAAACGATACGAATCGTATCAAAAGTTCTATTTTTGAAATTCAAAACGCCGATCCGTGAGCGTGACTCGATTTTCGATTCAGAGTGAAAAGCATGAACTCAAATATCATCATAAAACTTTCGAACTCTGAAATACAGAATCTGAAGTGCGATAGATATTGCAAAAATTGATAAAAGCTGCTTTCAAAACGTTGTAAATTAATTAGTATTTGAGGAAAAAACCACAAAAAGTAGACTTGATATATGGGTCAGTTTGGCTCCAAAACAACCTTCTGCTTCCAAATTTAGAATTGAAGTTTTGCAGAAAGCGCATGAATAATCTGTTTTAATTCTAGCGTTTAAATTAAAAATAACTCAAAATCTATAAATAGCAAAATGAATGCGTGTACTTCATATCTCCACTTTTACACTCAATTTTTTATCAAGCTAAGGGAGTCGTTGTCGCTAAATGAATCTTAATTAACGAATTTTCTAAATTTTATTTTTATTTCTTTGTTGAAAAATATAAACGCTAAAAGGATTTTTTTTTAATCGTATCAACAAAACAAGAGAGAACGTGGACATATCACTTCTTCGAAATTATCTATAATTTGACGAGCATCATCAAAAAACCTTGTTATGAGGGTTCTCAATCACCATGTTATTTCTCTCTGTATTTACAAGTCATAAATCCATAACAAAAAGGGATAAAAATATGTAGCTGAAAAGTTCGTGCAAATCATAAACGTGAAAAAACAAGAAAGGTACTTTCTGATCATATTTAAAGATAATGCGAGTACTCAAACGCTTGTTATTCTCCTTATTTTCACAAAAAAACATAAAATAAAAGTTATTGTATCCTTTATATTATTTCTCGATGATAATCCTCATAAAACGGGGGAGCCGAATGCGTGTACTTCAAATCGTTGAACACTAAATTTTTGTATTAGGTCAAAGACATTGTTATCTGTTTATGTTTAAGCACTTTTCTTGAAGAGTATGATGAAACCTCTATTATGATGTTAAACTTGTAGATAATCCAAAGTACTTTACTTAATAGAAAACAGTTTTACGTTAAATTTATTTGATATATAGCCAGAAGAAGTTTTAACATTCTATATTTGGAATTATTATTAATCCCCTTCCCTCAGAAAAGAATTTCAATTCTTTAAGGACAAAAAGCTACTAAATGCTGTTATTTATAGCTGTTTAAAGACTTGGTGGCTATAAAAAAATCCTGAAAATAAGAAGAGTAAATCACACTAGATGACTTTAAAAATGTAAAATAAGGCCACTAATTATGCAGATATTTCTGATTTGCTCACCAGTTTTGTCGCAAGTTGCTAATATATTTGAGGTTATCAAGTGTATTTGAAAATGATTTGTTGATGATGAGAGCTTGGCGAGTTCAATATGAAATTTTGAACTCTGAAATTGATTTTCGGTAGAAAAAAATCCAATATAAATTATATTATATAATGTCAAAAGTCATACTTTCAGTCTGTTTTTTGAAGTAAATAAGAAAATAAGCCTTAATTAAGGGAGTAAATTAAGGGTAAATTAAGGAAGTACCCCACGTCATTTAGTGATTTTCAAACGTTTATTCTGAGCTGAATAAAACTTGCTTGAGTTTCACGTTCTGAGACCCAGGAGATATTTGTCTGAATTTTTCGAAAAAGTAAACGAACAAAAGTTTTTTGTATGATCGTACCGGTATTTTTACCGGTCCGAAAAGTCATTTTTCGACTTTTACCAGTTCAATTTCATTTAGCGATGTATCAACATAATTTTCTGATCTTTTGTGAGCATACCTAAATTTGTTAGTTAAAAAAATTAATGCGCTCAGATTATATTTTTTTTTAATTTGCCTACAATCACTGTAAAGTCCTCAAAATGGCTGTTTTTGGTACCATGAGCGCTAGTTCAGATTTCATTTGGAGCACAGTAAGCTTATTTTTTCGCGAAAAAAAGCACTTTCTTAAAATTGCGAGCTCATGGTTTTATGCGCTCCATATTTTGCTTTCTTTTATAGTTATGGTTTCATGCGCAGTCAAAGTTTGCTTCCTGAAAAATACGTCGATTTTATCAATCTAAGAAAATTTCAGAATTTTTTTTTCCAAAATTCAAAAATTTTTTATTTTTTTGAGGATTGAATTCGAAGTGAACTCATGCAACAAAAAATCAGCGTCAACGGATTTCAACTTTGAAAGTTACAGACAATCGAAGGAAATGTATTCTTAGAAAAAATAGGAAAATTTGGGAATTTTCTACAAATTTTTGTACCGAAATTTTTTTTTAATTTTTTTGGATGAACCCGATAACAAAAATGAGATTGAGATAAAAATTAGCTTTCTACCATGTCTGAGAGCCGAAATATAACTCGCGTGGGTAATCCTTAATGGTATTTGATTAGTTAAGATTTCGACTAATCGAAATCAAGCTTGGAAATTGAAATTTTGATGACAATTAAATTTTTTTTTCTTTTTTTTTCGAACTTGAGGTTTATTTCAAATTTTGTCTGAAACTGAATAATCTCGTGAAATTTCAATAAAAAAGGTAAAAATTAGCTAGATTAAAAGAAAAACCCTTATTTAAAGATGTGAAACTAACATTATAAGCGTTTTTGTCAATTTTAGTTTTAGGCTAAAGTCATCTTTTTGCGATATTATCTGCTGCAAAAAATGATAGTAAAAAACCAAAAAAATATATTGTCGTGATAATTGTTCAAGTTTTTCAATGAATAGTTTATATTTTCGCTGACTTATACATAGGGTGCGAGGAAAATGACGGTCAAAATATTAAATCGGCATTTGCAATTTTTCCGCAGTCTTCCGCATGGTTCTCACTATGCGCACTTGAAAGTTTTGTGAATTCTGCATAAAATGAAAAGATAAATAAAGTATTCATAAGTATTGGCCAAAATATTTTCAGCTTATAAAGTGTTCCGCCTACGCATTTTTTTGTCGAAATGACCAAAATTTCTTCGAAAATTTTCGAACATTTTATTTTTCAAAAAAAATTTATTTCAGAAAATAGCAAATTTTTTATGTGAGTACGATCCAGGATCGTCGATCCTTGCAAGAAGAAAACTAAAAAAATGAGCTGATTATGCTCAAAAACGAAATAACTGCTGAAAATGAGGGTTTTTGAAACTCACTTTCTGACCACTAGATGGCCCAAAAAAAACTTTCTTTGCTCGGAATCGTCTTTTTCAATGGCGATTACCCCCGATAGCAAATAAATGTTTATCAGGAGTTTTAGTTCAGTCTGTAGGGTTTCCGCTGCGCACCCTACTTATACAATATAGACTAAACTGGGATACAAATATGATTTGTTGAAGTCAGGTGGCTGAATATGGTCACCGCTGAGTCCGTGACTGTTTTGACTTTCTGAGCCCGCTCGTTAATATGAAATAATTTTCGAAAATCCTCCTTCGATTTTAAACGCCACTTGTTCCTTCAAAATCAACTTAAATTACCATTTCTTTAAATTCGACCTGAAACGCGTGGGGTTTCCAGGTTTTGAAATTGTTCTGCTGGCCAAAATAACACGAGATTTGCCAAGTTTTGTCCCAAAGTTCACAAGCGGTTACGTTCCTCAATTAGTTCCAGGAATAATTGGTAAAGTTTAACTCCTAGATGCCAAACGCTCAATTCTGAAACGAAATACTGCACATTGTGATTTTCCACAGTATTAAACTTGGAGTTCAAGCGATCATGATTCAAATTTAGGGGTAGGTGTATAAAGACTTATTCGCCAATTTTTTTCTTTTTTTTCTCTTGATTCTAAAATTTTAATGGCCTCTGAATTTTAGTTCACCATTTTGTATACAATGGAAAGTGAAAATTTTGACCTTTTATTATGTTATGGTTAACGATTTTTTAACTCTTTCAAGTCGGCTTTTGCAATTACCTTATTCATTTATTTCAATTTGTTTTTAACAGTTCTGAAGAGGAATATTTATTTACGGGCTACAATTCGAAAATATTTCAAGAAAATTTTACAAATTGAGTTATACCTTCCAAGTAAAATCTTCGAAATCCTCACATTGGTTAATTTTAATTAATTTTAATTTTTGAGCCTAAAACACAGTCAAAAAACTCACAAAAGGTTGTTATTTTCCAAGAGGTTAAATGTATTTATCATTATTTATTTTTGCCATCAGGTATGATGCAATCACCAATTTCAGTTTCTTTAATTTCAATTTTTTGAAAGTTTTTTTTTCTTGAAAAAAAAAGAATAGCGCGCTTCAAAGTCAAAACCTTTTTGAAGTAAAAACTAGGCAACTTTATTACGAAAAATTCTAATTTATTTTAGAAATAACCAGACAGTCAATTACCAAATTTAAAATTTATCTGATTTTTAATATTCTATCAAATACAATAAATATGTTATATTTAATATGACTCAAAAATGATGTGAGAAAACGATACTAAATCACTATAAATCTGATTAAGGGAGATTTCACAATTTGAAATTCAGTCTGTCTTAGTCAGAAAAAGTCAAAAATTTAACCGTCCGCAACCCTACCTATGTCCCATTATCACACTTTTGTTATTTTCTCGGCTACTTTCTACGGCTCAGCTGGACAAACAAGTTAAAAATTGCATATTTTTTGCTTGAAGTAGCTATAAGAAAATTGACGGCAAATTCAAAATTTACGTTCAGCCCTGGAAATTTAGAGTTAATCATTTATGACCATTTGTGAACTTTGTAAAAAAATTGGCTTATATTCTGTTCATATTAAAATTAATAGTTCTCAACAAATTGCTGTGTATGAACCTAGAATATAGTTATATATTTTAACTAAAGAAAAATATATATTATTTACTCCGGAAAACGCCGAATAGGCGTGTTCTCGGATCAACTAGATTTCAGTAGGAATTAAAAAAATTATGACGCAGCCTGTTATCAAATGCTGGAAATAACAACAAAAATATTTTTTCATATCTTGTGAGTCGCAAATGATTTGTTTGAAAAGTACTCCATTTCTCTTGCCAAGGAATTTGTAAAGTTGAATATTTGAACTAAAAAGTTTATTTTTTCAAAATCACTTCGACGCGGTTTATTCAATAGAATCAGGAATTTCAAACATCTTTCTCCGAGCATAATCTTGTCTCAATTCTGTCAGATGGTGGATTTAACGGTCAGTCAAACAATAAAAATAATTCAGCATCTAGTAAGAATAAAAACTGAATTGATAGTTCGTTTTTTCAGGTAGAAAATTGGAAAATAAGGATGTTTTTCAATTGAGTTGATAACGGAATTTGGAAAATATTCATACTGGTGAATCAGCGAATTTTAAGTAGTAAGGCCAGGATATTAACAAAAGTGTGATCAAGGGATATCATGCTGCAGATGCAGATGTGTGATTTATCAAAATTCATCGATAAAAAAAAGAGTATTTAATTCCAAAAATTTAATTTTTTAATTATTTCGCCATTAATGAGTGGAAATTATCTTGACTCTTGGAGGCTCCAACACCACTTAAGTGGTGCAACTATGAGAGCTTATTACGGGAAAAATAAAAGTGCTTGCAACGTTATGGTACCCCAGTCCTCGAGATTAAGGATTCATATTTTGACTTTATCAACCCTATTAAGAAAGTAATATTTACAAATTAAGCTTCAACATACGCAATTCTTTTGTGAGAAAATGGGGGACGTCACAACAAAAATTAATATTGGAAAAAATTAAGAATTAAATTTTCTTAAAAGTGACTAGTCAAGAAAAAACCTGCAATTATCGGTCTTCAATCTACAGGTGTCTTCCGAAAAAATAACCTTTCCTACACAATTTATTGAAATCACTTTTAAAAAACTAAAAATTTACTCAGAGCCGTCAGGACTAAAATTTAAAATGCAGAAGTTTCAGAAAAGTTTTTTTAAAAGTGAATCATACAGAAGCAACCTGCACTTTCTGGTCTTTAATCTACAGGTGTTTTTAAAAATAGTCCGGAGCCTCCAAGGGTTAACCTATATGTTTTTTTAAAGATATAATTAAATGTGGTACTCAAAAGTTTATTATATTTTCGACTTGAAAATCGACTTGATCTAACTGAGAAACAGTGGTTTCGGGAGTGTTCTTCTGAATCTACAGATTACGATAAACTATATTATAAATTTTTTGGCCTAAGCTGAACTAGAATAAATGTGTATTAGCTCATTAAAATAATTTTTAAGCTATTTTAGAAAAGATTTGAGTTCGAACTTACATTTTTCAATTCGTGAAACTTTCAAAAAAATTCGAAGCATTTTGAAAATACGGATTTTTCGTCTAAAATTTTTCTGGTTTTGTTTTTGAAATTTGTGAAAAATTTAGCAATTTTCACTTTTTGCATGCATGTCTATATCTTTTCTGACCACTGTTTGAAAAATTATAATATGTTTATCTGTCATTCTTTGTTGACTTTTATAAATATATTATAAAAATTTCCGCGGATCAAGTCCAAAATTTTTTATTAGTGTTTTTTATTAAATATCTATTTAAAATCAGCCCGAATAACATGTGGAATGTTCTGGTATCTAGTTGGTTTCCGTATTTCAACCGATGGAAGGGTCAAGCGAATATTGTTTCTGAACTACTGATGAAATTTTCAACACTTGCTTGTGACACCGGTTTGTGCCATTTTGCGAGCAATTTAATAAAATTTTCATTTTGTAAAAAAATCTCAATAAAATTTTGGGTGTTATAGGCGTCATTTAGTTCAAAAGTCAGTACATTTTTATATTTAAACGCAATTGAAGGTCAATTTTTAATCCTAAAAAGCTGTTTTTCGCTATTTTTCAGAGAAAACTCTCATATTAAGAAAAAATTTTCACGGCGATAATGATTCACCCACTTATAAGCGGATAACACCCGAAAATGTCTGAAGCTTATAACTATTGTCTGAAAACAAATTCTTACATTGGGTTAAGTTCGAAATGAAGTTTCAATGAAAAGTAGTTTGAATATTTTAACAGATAGTTATGTTAAAAAATTAAAAATATAAACATTTGCAAGAATGAACACTTTTATCGAAGAAAAAAAAATTTTTTACATTTTTTTCTTTCATATTGATAAAAAAGGCTCAGAGGACATCCACTGCCTCTTCAAAGATTTACGTTTTGCCTTCGAGAATCCATCGTAGCTTGGATGTCCTCTGAGCGTTCTTTATCAATATATCATTCCTCTGCGCGCCGCGCTTCTTACTAACAAATAATCAGAGAACACCCTCGGTGTAGTACCTATGTTAATGAATTGTGCTACGAGTTTTGTACTCGAGCTCCAACTGAACACCATCAAATTAAAACCTCAGGAATTAACATTTGGGAAACTTCATCTATAAATAAGAAGTAACTTCACTCAAAGTGATTTATGATAAATACCTCAAACGCCTTCGCAATTTCGGTGATATTGGCTTTATCGACCATATTCCTTTCGGAAGAAGGTTGTTATTTTTAGTTTTATCTAGTACATTCGTATAACTTAACGTATATAAATTCTATATATATATTTAATATTTACTATCTGCAACGTTTCGCTTACGCATCTTCAGGCTACAGTTTTTACAATTCAGAAGTTTCGAAACTGTAAAAATACAGAGTCTAGAGTTTACAAATTTGTGCAGAAATAGTGTGGGCTAGAGAATATTAAAATTTCTGGCCCTTATCAAAATAATGAAAAACTTCCGTGTTTCTTCTGCTCGTTTTAACAGGGTTTATGTATTCTGATGAAGAAGGCCTCTGCAGAAGTTTTTTTTAAGTATTTCAAAATGGTCCATAAAAAATTTATCTCTCAATTTGTTCTTGAAAGTTATAGTTGATTTAGGAGTACAGTGAAGATCTTCGAATTCTCGAAGTTTTTTGACATACACTGGGCATCTATTTATGTGATAGTAGGTTTTTTTAGCATATGAGAAAGTTCTGTGTTGTTCCGCGCGGACTTGAAGTTGGTTTTTTTGTTCTACCTGTATAAGAGCTACTGCAAGTACACGTGAATCTAAGCACAAAACACAGGATTTAAGTTAAGTACAGGCAGGTTTACTGTCGTTGATGAAAATTTGTTTCACTTTCATGCTTTTATAAGCATATCTTGCATGAAAAGTTGGTATAAATGTTTTGATTCGGTTTACTAAGGTGCGCAGGTAGTATTCTATTTTGGAACTAGTATAGTTCATACAAAATGTCATAGAGATCTCAGGCTGTGGCGGTTTTTCTGGTGAGCATAAGAAGATAGAAAACTTTTCACTATTGATTTTTTCGGGATAACCGTTACGTAAAAACATTTCTTTAATGTTTCGCAAATCTTCTAGAAAAAGTTCTTGGGTAGAGCTTGAGTAGAGAGAGTTATCTAAAGCAGTGAAAATTGCACTTTTTATGTACGATTTTGCCATCACTGATTTTTGACAATTACTAGTGATACTACGCAAACCTGACTTTCGGTAGGTTTTGAACTCGATTTTGCTATCACGCACAAATAATGTGCAGGATAGGAAATTTAGTTGGTTGTTTAGGAGTTTTTCTGTAGAATAAAATATTTGTTGATCCCATCGGTTGATTTCAAACAAGATTTTATCATGAGAGCCTAGCTTTATGATGGCTAGGTTATCATCAGCGAATCTTGTCCATGAGACCACATCNAATTTGCCCCAAAATCCGAAAAAAACAAAATTAAACCTTCTGCACGTTTTTGTTGCTTGTGACGGTATAAATTCTACGCATTTTGTATTCACTTTTATTAGAACTTATTCGTAACAATTCCTTTATAAATTCATCAATACCAAAATGTTTTACATATGATTCCATTTTGATGCCGACGCCGTTTTTCTTTATATTAACTCATAATTATTATTTCGCCATCTGGCCAGCTTAGTGCCATAATCGCACCGAAATTTCCGCATCATCGCCACAAATTTTTTAGCCACCCATAAATTTTCGCGATATTGCTTACCCCTTATATTTGTAAAGTTGTTTAACTCTTAATAAACGTTTCACAATATAACAGTAATTGATGAAGAGGTTTTGGGGTAAAAACAATACAAAAATGTTGAAATCAATGAAAAAAAAATAAAATCAACGAAATACTTGACCAAAATAATGCGGCCGGCAATTTGTGAGGATTTTTGGAAAATTCAAAAGGAGATTCTGAATGTTCTCTGATGCTTAAGATATATCATGATACTCATGACAAACTCAAATCATTAATAAAAAAATGTCATGTGTCCTCACATTTCTCGAATTATTGGCTCTTTATTAAACCCTGTTGCACGATCAGCGAAACTTTTAGTTGAAATCTTGAAAACTGCATAGATTTTCTAAACCAAGTTTATTTGAATGGTAGTTCAATTCAGTTTGATCAGGGCAACCTTGACGACCTACAGGTAAAAATTTTTGAACTTAAAAAAATTTGAAAGCCAAAAAAAGGAAACATAGGCCCATCTGATCTGTTGATTTCAAACCCAAATCGCAAGTCAGGCCTCGGATCAAGTTATTTAAGAAGCGCATCAAACATTCGATTTTTCCTTTTTAATTTGTTTACGTATTTGAGAAAAAAAAAACACAAAAACACTTTTATAGATATAAAGTGAATTAAAGGGGGGAAAGAAAAGGATGATTACTGGTTAATCATTGTGTTGCGATGCAAGTATTATAAATCCCAATTTTTGCTGCCTCAGGGTTTTCTTCGACCCAATTTTTATTAAAAAAAATTCCAATCCTGATACGATATAAAAGTATTTGTTGTTAATTGGGTTTTTGTCTTAAAATATGACAATTTCTTTTCTATATCATTGTTCGGTCTAAGCTCGCAATACAATTCTTGTATCAGTTCATTCAAAAAATTTTACAAAACTACAAAATTTCTCCTTTCGCGTTTGTTCCAACAATCGCACCACGGGCAGCTTTCCATTCCCCCCGCTGTTTTTTTCTATTTATACTTCGAAAACCGAACGTCGGATCTGGGCGCGTTTGGTCCGGGAATATAAGACTTCAAATCGAAAAATAATTTGAGGCAACAACGGTCTTATTGATGCGATAGAAAAAAAAAAAAAAAAAAATAAAAAAAAATGTGCTTTGGTTAAAATATTCTCCAGCGGGGGACTCATGGGTGTTTTTTTCATTGAGAGAACTTAAGTTTTTGAGGTTTGTAAAGCCCAATCTTGCGTGCCTCCATCCCGTGTCCAATTTCGGCCAATTATGTAAAAAAAAAATTATAAAAAAAAATATTGAAATTATATATATCTTGCCTAAGTGACTATCTTTTACAAAAAAAAATTTAAATTAATTCAAGCTTTTTAGTGAAATTGTTAGTTTATCCGTACTGAGGCTCCAAAGCGCCCATTATAGTGGTGGCACGGAAGCCTCATGCCGATAAATACTAATTTGAGACTTCCAAGGCGTTAAGATTAAAGTCACGAAAATTATTTTGCTCTATGATGTTGAAGTTCTAACCGATTATAACACTTGCAGTTCTTATTCTTTAACTTACCAAAATTAAGTTACTCGAAAAACTATATTGAATTTTCATAATATTCTATTTGCTCTTCGCAATAAATTCTAAGCAAGATTATCTGCCACTTCGAAAATAATTCAGAATCATTTATTTTCATAATATTTGAGCCAGAAATAGACACATTTTTGAATAAAAATATTTTGAGAAAAGTGTCACGTTTACCTTCACATGTTCAGTTAAATTGAGTTAAATGTATTCATAAGTTGTATAGATCTTTTGGATTTCAGCTTCGTAACGGTTAGTCAACATGCAGACGGTTCATTTTTGAAACAAAGCGTATTAAAAGCATCTGTTCTGTACGAGCTCGGCATTCATTATAGGGACAGTTAAGTACTTCACTCCACCAACCAACTATTAACCGCGTTGAAACACGATGTCTCCTTCACGCTTTTTTCAAAGAAAAAAGGATCCTAGAGCTTATTATCGAAAGTGTCTGAGTTGGTTGAGATACCGGAAATTTTTGAACTTTTAGTGAATAATGCTTTTTTTTCGCATTTTTGCTTAGGGTTGAGCAAATCTGGTCAATGTGCCAGAGAAATGAGGTCGTTATTCTGACTTTAGATAAAGGCTTTTATCTGTTGTAATATGCAAAAAACGTCATTTATCGGAATAGATAACAAGCTCAAGGTGTTAACATCGTAAATGAAATATTTTTCGACATTTGACCTGACCTGCTGTATATCGACAAAAAAACTCGCGAAAATTGACTAATTGTTGAATAGAAGGGAAATTAGAAAATTTAATGCCATCAAAAAATATTTTAGGTCTAGTTTTTGCTGACTGGCATTATCAACTATGATCTAATTTTGAACACGCGATTCAACATAAAAAAAAATACTCTTTTTCATCAAATTGATCTTTATCTCTAGCATCCGTTTCTTTTCAAATTCGACCAATGTTTCTTAATACTGTTTCCACGCACAGTACCTTGGGATCTTTTGATGCAAAACATTTTAATACACTTCGAATCGTCAAAATTGTCGATTACGCGCACTATTTTTGTCTTCCGAATTTTAAGCCAGAGTGGTCAAATTCAAGTACTTCCTATACTGGTTCAAGGGTAATCACCATCCTTTGGCTTGTTACATTCCAAAATCACTCTTTCTATGCATTACAAAGAAAAGCCTTTTATGAAAAACGTCGAAAACATCGTATTTCTGGCAATTCAACCAGGTTGCGACCTCAGAGGCATAAAATCGTAAAAACGCTCCTATTCACTAAAAGTATCAGACAGTTCTCCGGATTCTCACCGATCTTCAAAACTTCCAATAGCTCTAGACTCCAGATCTAGACTTATATCCCTGGGTATCCTTTTTTGTTGAAATGCTGTAGCACTATCCTTTTAAGCGTGATTTAACTTTGGCTACGATTCTAACCAAAATGATAATAGGATATCGGAAATTTTGGATTCTGGTGAATCCGGAAACTGTCTGAATTTAGTCCTGTATCCTTTTTTTTGAATAATAAGCTATGAGGACTCGTTAGTTAACCTGCGGTTAACAGGATGGTGGTGAAGGGTACTAAACTTCCAATTAAATCTACTTGTGAGATTCAAGATAGAATTCCTTATAATGTTCAAAAATGTCCCATCTACATTTTGTCTAAACCTACGAAGCCTCTGAATTTCCCAAAAATCCACTAACACCACCTCCCTAAACAATTTGTCTCACAATCCCGATTTAAAAATAAGATAAAAAAAATTAACAATTTTCCATCGATTATTTTGGAATAACTCATTCGAATCAAACTACATTAATGAGTTGTAAACGGGAACCGAATTAAAATATCATAACCCCCTTATACCTATACCGCACTAATTATGATCCACAATTTTAATTTTTATCGTGTGTAACTGAAAATTTAATTATTGATTGCAGCCACTTGCGCATATCGTAGGTAAAAGCACTAGTAAACATAACAAAGTCCAAGTGCGTGATAGCCCCAAGGCATTTTATTTTTTTTCACTTTTAGAATGCGCATTCTCAAATTTTTCACGCTGTTTTTTATCACGATGATGGTATTAATCCACTTTACTCAACTAGTAAATTTATTTTGAGGGGATCTCTCAAGACATGCAACTGTTTAAAAGCCTTAAATGATTCACTTGGTTATTCAACAATAACTTCCACTATGAAATCACGTATGGAATACAAAGTATTTCCACCAATTTATCACAGATTAACTAAAATGTCTTCATCCTATGTTTTTGTTAACCGGGAAAACATTAAACTCTCATAATATAAATATTTAATATCATAGTTCTTCGAAACAGAAATTCTTATTAAGAAGGGTTGTCAAAAGAGTTTCGTTTTAAGAATACCTTAACACTAATAATATACTTCACCCACATTACCTTTCTAATTCAAATAATAAAATGTTTATTCTTTTTTTTCAGTAGCGATTAATAACATAATCTTGTCTTATTGTCAATCACAAAATTAAAAATAGCTGATTTTTTATTTTTAATTTCATAAGTTGACTCTTCTGTTGATAGGGTTAACTTACATAAATATTATTTTGACCTTATATTTGAAAACTATTCACTCAACTTGGTGACCGTTGTTCTTTTCAACTGTGATGACTCTGCCAAGCACTCCCCAACGTAATTTTTTTCTTTTGAATCAACCTTTTAATCAAATTAACTTATGTTTATCTAAATATATCGATAATTATACCATTGGAGGTTTAACATTTCGCCGTTATGGGAAAGACTATAAAATTTCGTTCACAATTATAACAGTGCCTTCGGATTATAACGCTAATTAACATTTTTTTCAATTTTTAAGGGTTTCAAAAAATAGGATCAAAGTTTAATTACATACAGCACAAACCCTAGCCAAACAATACCAATAATTAATAATGGTTTAATTCTTTTGAAAATTGAACGTCATTGATATGCAATTCGATGTAATTGTAGTGAATCGCTGACACTACGGTCCCACCACTTTTAGTATTGATTTTTCGGGATTTTTCTGATAAACTGGAAATTTTACTGAAGTGTGGAATGCGAAATTTGTTTGCTATTTTGGTAAATTCCGGCAATTTCACCCGCGCCATAAATTATCTCCTGTAGAAACAATTTTAAAGGTACCGATGTGGCAGATGGCGTTCATTTTAACTACGAAAAATAATAGTTGGTTATTTTTTTGTTATTATCGTAAGCGCAGAATAAATGTGTATCAGCTCATTAAAAAATTTGATCTTTTAAGGAATGATTCAACTTTTAGTTTTGAATTCGTACAATTTGCAAATAAAAATCATACTAGTAGTTGAATTCACGCATTTTCACTCAAATTCTTTTGTTGTTTTTTTCTCTGGACTCTGGAAGAACACGGTAAAAATAGCCCTTTAACTTTTTATGCAGTTTACATATTTTCTGATGCTGTTTAAAAATTCATTAACATTTCATTGTTATTTTTTGTCGACTTCTTTTGAAATTATATAAAATTTTCGCAAATCATCCAAAAATTTTTACTATCATTTTTGAAGTTTCTTCTTGCAAATCAGCCGAATAATCATTGTGTATTTCTTATCTATTTATACGGTATTCAACCGAGGAAGGGTCAAATCGATATCGTTCTATCTACTTATACATTTCACCTCTTTACACCCGTTTTGCATTTGAGCACGCAATTATAGAATTATTATTTTAAAAAATCTCAATTAAATTCGGTAAAGCGCTACTTCTTTTTTCAATTCAGGAGTATTTTCAATATTTTAACGCATCGAATGTCAATTTTTTTCCTAATAAAGCTGGTTTTTCTCCTTTTCAAGGAAAAAACTTTCATATGAGAATTTTTTTTCATATGCGATAATTTCTTTACTAATAAGCGCCATACACCCGAACCTGGCCTGGAGATTTATTATATTCGCTTCAAAAAATTCTTTCGGTTCAATTGAAATGGATATAATTGAAAAGTAGGTTTTTCATATTTTACAGATCTTAGTATGTAAGAGTTTAAAAATGTAAAGTTTGCTAACATGAACACTTTTTATTGAAGTAAAAATTAAAAAAAAATTCCCTTATTTATATTTTTTAGAGATTGAGATCTAAGCCGCAAGCTTATATAAAGTTTTCGGTGATATTTATGATTTAATGTTTCAGGTCAATTAAAACCCTACATAGAACTAGGAGTTTATTGCAAATTAACGACGTTCATCAGTAACAAACTTTGTATACTGGGAGTTAGAAAATTTACCAACTCTAGCATAAACATAGTTTCTGATTTTGCTAATCAATTTAAAATAAAAAATTGTTCACCAAGGTCCTACAGATCTTTCTATAATGTCCGTCATATAAAACCTGTATACAATAGTACCCCTAAGTGCAAAGGACTGCGAACGCATAGATATGTATCCGTATGAAATGTCTTCCGCTCCTGGATCGATTGATTGAAGCAAAAAAACATTAATAATTAACTTAAAATTTACATTTTTCCTCACTGTTCATGATCAGGCTAATGATCGGTTAATCTCTTACGTTTGTAAAGATGATCTCACCTAATTACCATCCCTATCCCACAAAATTTCTCTCCCTATCTCAAAAAATCCTGAAACTTTTTTAAATATAACGGAATTTACATCTAAAAGGATAATGGGATGAGAGGATGAATTCGATATTAAAAGGGGTTAGAATTGCGGATGGCCATCCCCTCAGAATCCTTCCCTATCACACAAATTTGTAATTAAATCTATAATAAAAAAAAAACTGTTTTTCATGATTTTCGAACGTTTCGATATCCAATTATTTATTCAAACAAGTAATTCATAGAAAATGACGTAATTGATATTATTAAATAAAGAATTGAGCGATCAGAATGCGATTTTCAAATATTTTAATTTAGAAATTAAATTTATCTCAAAAGTTTTTTCAACAATATATCCTTTATTTCACAGCTTTGTACTTTTCCGTCCTGATTAGTCAAAAAAATTTATTTTTAATGGTTAAAACAGAAAGTAACCAAAGCTGGATTAAGGTCTCTTTTCATATTCTTTCTGTTAAAAGTCAACCTAACTCGTGTGTATAATTACCTTCACAGCGTAGCCCTCCCTATTCAACATCCTCAAATTATATATTATTCAACACGAATAAACACTTACGATAGTTGTATCTTCGACTTCAACAGATAGAATTTATACGAATGATCAAAATTCCAACTTTATTTAACATCAACAAAGTTGTATATACTAGTTTATATATTATTAATCTTAAAGTATGATTATATTCATAGTATATAACTAATTATATATAAATTATAGAGCAGATTTATTCTGCATTTTTCCAGAGTTTAAAACGGTCATCCCGACCGATTTTGCCATCTACATTTGTTCCTATCTTTTCTTAGCCACAACTAAGGGAAGCGCAAAACATCTTTAACAGCCTTATTGTCCCCGTTATTTATACCGATCGCATTAACTTTAATCCACCACAACAACTTTGCTTTGCTCCTTAAACTCTTGTATACTATGGCAACGAATTGGAAGAACTGGCAACTAGGACTTTTTATTTATAACATTTATCTGCGTCTTCGAAATGATAAATGCCAATCAAAGAGATTCAACTATCTCATACCTATGCATGATGTCCACTAACCGGTTCATGTTTATTTTCAAATTATCGATGTAGTTTTCAAAATTATTTCAAGTCTAAAAAATGAGGGCGATCTATGTGTTCTGTAGGCAGATTTTTTAGATATAGCTTTTTGTCCTTTAACGATACGAAATGAGATTTTGAAATCTTTTTTTTACTCTTTTTGTTCAGAAATTATAGGCACAAAATATTTAGATTTGTTTATTCATGGATTCACTAGATTTTTGCAAACAGTAGAAATAATAATAATAACATTTTGAATAAAAGTCAGGGTTTGTAGCACAAATTACTGTACACCTTATATTGTGAAAATTGTTGTCAACTTTCTCAGAATGATTTTGAATGTACTGATCAATTTACGATGAACAATAAATTGGAAAGTTTTTAATAAACTATTCTATAGCAAAATCATATTTATTTGTTCAAAGTCTTTTTTCGTACTTTTGAGTGTACATTCCTGATTTTCCAATCCAGTATTGAATTCCAATTGACGAAAGGTTAATTTGAATATTATCTCCAAAGCCAGTAAACCGATCGTATCGTATCACTATTCAGTTCAACAGTAAAAAATCCTGAAACACAAATCTTTCTAATCACCGTTAATCCCATAACCTTTCACCTTTATAAGTGTTAGACAAATCCAAAAATTGAAATAATCTGCTTTTTAGAACGTTCTAATAATTAATCAGTATTGAGCAGTGGCCCAGAATGACTTGATTTTGGGTTGAAAATCAAACCATGTTTCGGAATACAGTTACTATATCTTAGGTCCAGGTGGTAAACACTACAAAATTAAACTAAAAAATTTGATTTACATTTTTTATATAATTATACTATCCCATCCAAAAAATTGATCCAAGCAGAATTTTCAATTTCAAAAAATTCACTGAGCTGTAATTTTAGAGTGTTTAACGTTTATAAGCTATGAAGTGAACTTCAATCGGTTCGAAAAAATTGATTTTTGTAGCTTTATAACCAGATCATGAAAATTTATTAGAATTTGGTTTCGAATCAGAATATTCAGAGTTATCTCACGCCCGATTTTAATCATCTTCTTAAAGGAACCTAATGCTACTTTTTTTTAAATTTGTTCTGCTTTCTCATTTTTAGATTCGAAATTTTGATTAAATTTTGTATCAATGCACAACAAGTTTATTTTTTTTCTACTTAACGTTGTTCGATTTTTTGTAATATACGAAATCGTATATACAATTAGGAATTCAAAATTATTAATCATACGAATCGACCCAGTTTTTTATCCCCTATTCCACTTTTTGTTAATATCCCGGCCCTACTACTTAAAAACACACTATCGTCCTGATCAGTCCGGATATTAACATATGTTGATGAACTAGGATATAACCCACACTATCGATCGATATATTTTTACATCCTCTCTCTAGATCACAAAACGTACGAATCGTATCAAATTCTATTTGAATCAAAACCCGATCCGTGAGCTACTTGATTTTCGATTCAGAGTTGAAAGCAAAAATAACTCAATTATCTTCTTATATCATAACTTCAACTCTAATCAGATCTGATGCATAGATATTGCAATATTATTAAAAGCTGCCTTTTCAAACGTTTGTAATTAATTATATTGAGAAAAAACCACTAAAAAGTAGACATTATTATATGGGGTCAGTGTTTCTCCAAAACAACCTTCTGCTTCCAAATTTATAATTGAAGTTTGCAGAATGCATGATATCTGGTTTTAATTCTAGCGTTTAAATTACAATAATCAAATCATATAATACAAAAATTGAATGCGTTTACTTCTTATCTC
The DNA here is from genome assembly GCA_004367855.1 of Oikopleura vanhoeffeni. NCBI lineage: Eukaryota > Metazoa > Chordata > Appendicularia > Copelata > Oikopleuridae > Oikopleura > Oikopleura vanhoeffeni. The sequence continues at coordinate 128,809 of SCLH01001224.1, forward strand.
CACTTTTACACTCATTTTTATCAAGCTAGGCATTCCGTTGTCGTTATTGATCTAATAACGATTTTCTAAATTTTATTTTTATTCTTTTTGAAAATATAAACGCTAAAAGCATTTTCTTTAAATCGATCCATACAAAACAATAGACGGACATACACTCGTTCGAAATTATCTAATTTTGACGACTCATCAAAACAACCATTTATAGGGTTCTCATCACCATGTTTATTTCTCTCTATTACAAAGTATTAATCTCATAACAAAAGGGATAATATGTGCTGAAAGTTCGTGGCAAATAAACCGTTAAAAACAAAGTTACTTTCTGATCATATTTAAAGTAAGCGACTATCAAACGGCTTGTTGTTATTTCTCGCTTATTTTACAAAAAAAAATTTAAAAATAAATTTTATATGTATCCTATTATTCTCGATGATAATCTCATTTAAACGGAGGGGCCGGATGCAGTTACTTTCAGTCGCACTAATTTTATTAGGTCAAAGCATTGGTATTGTTTTATTTTTAAGCACTTTTTCTTGAAGGAAGGTATGATAAACCTCTATTTATATTTAAACTTTACATCTCCAAGTACTTACTTAAATAGAAAACATTTACGTTTAAATTTATGTTGATATATAGACAGAAAATTTTCACATTCTATTTAAATTTTTGATTTTATTAACTCCTCCTTCTCAGATAGAATTCAAATTCTTAAGGACAAAAAGTATAATTTTATTTATGCGTTTTAAACTGGGCTATAAAAACTGAAATAAGAAGATGAATCACCTAGATGACTTAATATGTTAAAATATGCCACTAATGTAGTATTTCTTGATTTGCTCCACCATTTGTCTCATTGCTGATAGATTTGAGTATAAGGTATTTGGGCTAAAATGATTGTGATGATAAGTGGCGACCAATATAAATTATTAACTCTAGATTATTTTCTGTAGAAAAAAATCCAATATAAATATATATGCTATTAATGTGCTTAGTAATCAGTTTGGTTAAATTTATAGGATCCATTTTTAAGACAATTAAAAAGCTTTCTTAAAAGTTACAAAAATGGATCATTTGAATTAAATTATGAGCTAAAAGAAGATAGCTTATTATCGCATTTATATTGGTTAGATGGCTATTTCAGGAAAGTAGTCTTTCTCTTTAATATTCTGACTAGCCCCTAGAGGGCGCACGCTGACGATAAACTTTCCACATTTACCTACCGCCTGAACTCCGATCTATTCTCGTTTAACTAGCGAATCAATCTATACATTTTCTCCTATCATTCGCCCTCTTTTTTTTAGACAGGTTTCTTTCGCACTACGCGGGATGTCGTAAAAATTCTCATGCTACGCTTAACCAAAAGTGATAGGGATATCTGTCAGTATACTTTCAGTCTTTTTTGAAGTAAATAGAAATAAGCCTTAACTAAGGATAACTTAAGGGTAATATTAAGAATACCCCAACTCATTTATTGATCAAAATTTATTTGAGCTGAATAAACTTGCTTGATTTCACGTTCTGACCCAGGAGAATTTTGTCTAATTTTCAAAAATAAGACGAACAAAGTTTTGTGATGAGACTACCGTGTAATTTACCGTCCGATAAGTCTATTTTCGACTCATCTACCAGTTCAATTTCATTTAGCGATTGTAATCAACATAATTTTCGATCTTTGCTTAGCATACCTAATTTGTATTAAAAAATTTTAATCGCTCAATATATTTTTTTATATTTGCCTCAATCACGGAAGTCCTCAAAATGGCGTTTTTTGTACCATGCGCTAGTTCAATTTCTTTGAGCACTATTAGCTTATTTTCGCGAAAAAAACAGCACTTTTAAAAATTTGCGAGGCTAATGATTTATTACGTCCATATTTTGCTATCTTTTTATAGTTATGTTTCTTGCGCCGTCAAAAGTTTTGCTTCTGTAAATACGTCGTTTTTTCAATCTTTTTAAGAAAAATTTCAGACATTTTTTTTTCTCCAAAATTCAAAATTTTATTTTTGAGATTAATTTCGAAGTAAATTTTCATTAGCAACAAAAATCAGCGTCAAGTATTTCAACTTTGAGTACAGACCTCGATAGGAAATGTATTTTAGACAAAAAATATAATTTGGAATTTTCTACAAATTTTTTACGGAAATTTTTTTTAATTCTTTTCGGATTATGAACCAGATAACAAAATTGAGGATTGAATTAAAATTATGCTTGTCTACCATGTCTAGAGCAAATATAACTCGTCGTCGTAGTTCCTTAGTAGTTGATATTAGATTTTCGACTAATCGAATCATAGCTTGGAAATGAATTTGATTGACAATTAATATTTTTTTCTTTTTTTTACGACAACTTGAGTTATTTCAATTTTTGTCTGAACAACGATAATCTCTGTTAAATTCCATAAAAGGTAAAATAATAGCTAAATTTAAAGATATACCCTTAATTAAGATAGTGAAACTAACTTATAAGCTTTTTGTCCATTTGAGTTTGGCTAAAGTCACTTTTTGCTTATATCTGCTGCAAAGAATGATTAGTAAAAAAACCAAATAAAATAATTATGTCGTGATAAGTTCATTTTCGGAATAGTTTATATTTCCTACTTTACTAGGGTGGCGAGAAAAACGGGGTCAAAATATAACTCGGCATTTGCAATTTTCCGCGTCTTCCGATGTCTACTATGCCACTTTTGAAAGTTTTGATCTGCAAAATGAAGAGTAAAATATAAGTATCTATAAGTATTGCCAAAATATTTTCAGTTATAAAGTGTTCCGCCTTACGCATTTTTGTCCACATGACAAAATTCTCAATATTTCATCGAACATTTATTTTTCAAAAAAATTATTTCAGAAAATGCAAATTTTTTATTGTACGATCCAGATCGTCATCCTGCGAAGAAGCTCAAAAATGAGATATATGCTCATATATACGACTATAATGCTGAAATATTGAGTTTTTGAAACTCACTTTCTACCACTGATGGCCCAAAAAAAAACTTTCTTCTCGAATCCGTCTTTTCAATGCGATTACCCTAGCAATAAATGTTTCAGGATTAGTTCATCCTATGTGTTTCCGCTGCCACCCTATCTTATACATATAGCATCTAAACTGGGAACAATATATTTGTTGAAGTCAGGTCGAATTATGGCACGCTGTCCTCCTGACTTTTGATTTTACCCGGGCTCGTTAATATGAAAACTAACTTTCAAATCCTTCCTTCGATTTAAACGCCACTTGATTCCTCAAAATCAACTTAAATACCATTCTTTTAAATTCGACCTGAAGCGGTGGGTTCCAATGTTGAAATCTTCTGCTGGCAAAATTAACACTGAATTCAAGTTTTGATCCCAAATTCACAATCGGTTACTGTTTCAAATTAGTTTCAGAATAATTGGTAAAGTTTAACTCTAATGCCAAACACGCTCATTCTCGAAACGAAATACTGCACATTGCTATTTGTCCACAGTATTAAAATTGGAGTCAACATCATGGATTTCAAATGTTTAGGAGAGGTATAAATATTGCCATATTTTTTCTTTTTCTCTTCATTTCTAGAATTTTAAGACTAATTTAGTTCACCTATTTGTATAACATGAAGGTGAAATTTAGACCATTTTATTGTATGGTTAAGATTTTTTTAACACCTTTCAACGGCGGGCTTTGCAATACCTTATTCATTTATTTCAATTTGTTTAACAGTCTGAAGAGGATATTTATTAACGGGCTACAATTCAAATCATTTCAGACAAAATTTTACAAATTGAGTTTGCCGACCTTCACAGTGATTACCTTCCAATAATCTCTTTCGAAATCCTTCAATTGTTATTTTCATCTATTTTAATTTTTAGCTAAAACACATTCAAAAACTCACAAAGGTTTATTTCAAGAGTAAATTCATTTATTCCATTATTTATTTTCCATCAGGTTTTATTGCAATCATCCAAATTTCCCCAGTTTCTTTTAATTATCAATTTTTTGAAAGTTTTTTTTTCTGGAAAAAAAAAGAATTAGCGCCTTTTCCCCAATCAAAACCCTTTGAAGAAAAAATAGGCAATGTTATACCGAAAATTCTATATATTTTAGGAACGTAACCGGACAGTCAATTACCAAATTTAAATTTTCTAGATTTTAATATTCTGATCAGAATCAGTAAATTATGTTATTTAACTATGACCTCCAAAAATGATAACGAATTGTGAAGGGAAAACGATACTAAATCACTATAATGCTGATTAAGGGAGGAGAATTTCCACATTTTGAATCCAGTCTGTCTTTAGTCAGATAAAAGTCAAAAATATAACTCCGCAACCCCTCACCTAAGTAGTTCCCATTTATCACATTATGTTATTTCTCGCTTACTTTTTCTACGGCTCAGCTGGACAATACAAGAGCGTTAAAAATTGCATAATTATTTTGCTCGAGTAGCTATAAGAAAATGACGGCAAAATTCACAACGTTACGTTCAGCCCATGAAATTACGAGTAATCATTTATGACATTTGCTGAATCTTTTGTAAAAAGAATTGGCTATATTCTGTGCATATTTAAAAATTAATAGTATCTCAACAAAATTGCTGTGTATAACCTAGAATATGTTATAATTTTAACTAAGAAATAATATATTATTAATAGTCACGGAAAACGCCGCGAATTAGGCGTGTTCTCGGATCAACTAGATAATTCGTAGAATTAAAAAAAATTATGACGCAGCTGTACACAATGCTGGAACATAATAACCAACAAAAATATTTATTCATATCTTGTGAGTCGCAAATGATTTGTTTGAAAAGTACTATTTCTCTTGCAAGGAAATTTTGTAAGTTGTAAATATTTGAACTAAAAAGTTTATTTTTTCAAAATCACTTCGATCGCGGTTTTTCAATTTAGAATCAGGAATTTCAAAAATCTGTTCGAGTCTTGAATCTTGTCTCAATTCTGTCAGATGGTTGGATTAATCGGGTTCAGTCAACAATAAAAATATTCAGCATCTCTAGTAAAATAAAACTGAATGATAGTTCGTTTTTTTCATGGTAGCAAAATTGGAAAATAAGATGTTTTTCAAATTGATTGATACGTGTATTTGAAAATATCATTACTGGACATCTGCGACATTTTAAAGTAGTAAGCCAATGTTATTAGACAAAAGACTGTGATCAAGAGGATATCATGCTGCAATGCAGATGTGTATTATCACAAATATTCATCGATAAAAAAAAGAGTATTTAATCCAAAAATTTAAATTTCTTTTAATTATTTCGCCATCTAATGGAGTGGAAATTATCTTGATCTCTTGGAGGCTCAACAGCACGTTTTAAGTGTGCAACTATTGAGAGCTTATTAAACGGGAAAAATAAAAGTGCTTGCAACGTCTTATGGTTACCCCAGTCCTCAAGATAGGATTCATATTTTGACTTTATCAACCTATTAAGAAAGTATATTTACAAATTAAGACTTCCAAACATACGCAAATTCTTTGGTGAAGGATAAAATGTGGGGCACTCACAACCCAAAATTAATATTGGAAAAAAATTAAGAATTAAATTTTCTTAAAAGTGGACTGTCAAGAAAAAAATCCTGCAATTATCGGTCTTCAATTCTACAGGTGTCTTCCGAAAAATATAACCTTTTCCTACACAGTATTTACTAAATCACTGTTTAAAAACACAAAATTACTCAGAGCGTCAGGACTAAAATTTTTAAAATGCAGTCAGAAGTTTCAGAAAATGTTTTTTTAAAAGTGAATCATACAGAAAGCAACCTGCACTTTCTGGTCTTTATCTACTAGTGTTTTTAAAAATAGGTCCGGAGCCTCAAGGGTTTTAACCTATTATGTTTTTAAAAGATTATAATAAATGTCGTAACTCAAATGTTTAATTATATTTTTCGATCCATTGAATAATCCGATAGATCTCACTGATGAAACAGTGGTTGTTCGGGATGTTTCTTCTGAAGTCTACAGATTACGATAAAATATATTATAATTTTTCTGGCCTAAGCTGAACTAGAATAAATTGTATTAGCTCTATTAAAATATTTTTAAGCCTATTTAGAAAGATTTTGAGTTCGAACTACATTTTTCAATCGTGAATTTTTCCAAAAAAAATTCGAAAGCATTTGAAAATTTGTATAATACGAGATTTTTTCGTCTAAAATTCTTTCTGCGTTTGTTTTGAAATTGTTGAAAAGTTTAGCAATTTTTCACTTTTGCTAATAGCATGGCTATATCTTTTCTGACCCACTGTTTGAAAATTAGAAATGGTTTATCGTCATTCTTTGTTGACTTTTATAAACTTAATTTAGTTAGTAAATTGCCGCGGATCAATCCAAAATTTTTTATTGTGTTTTTTTTATAAATATACTATTTAAAAAGTCACCCGAATAACATTGTGAATTTCTCTGGTATTCTAGTTGCGTTTCCGTATTCAACATTGGAAAGGTATCAAGCGAATATTGTTTCTGAACTACTGATGATAATTTTCAACACTTGCTTGTGAACCTGTTTGTGCCATCTTTTGCGAGCAATCTTAAATTAAAATTTTCATTTTGTAAAAAAATTTCTAATAATTTTGGGTGTTAATATGCGTCATTTAGTTCAAAAGTCAGTACATTTTTTATATTTAAACGCAATTGTAACGGTCAATTTTTATATCCTAAAAAGCTGTTTATCGCTTATTTTCGGAGAAAACTCTCATTATTTACAAAAAATTTTCTGCCACAGCGGCGCGATACATGATTCAGTCCTTCTACTTATAGCCGATAACACCGAAAATGTCTAAGCGCAAATTAAACTATTGTCTCGAAAAAAACACAATTCTTACATATGGAGTTAAGTTTCGTAAAATGAAGATTTCAATGAAAAGTAGTTGAATATTTTAACAACTATTTATGTTAAAAATTTAAAAATTAAACATTTTCAAGAATGAAACACTTTTATCAAAGAATAAAAAATTTTACATTTTTTCTTTGCATATTGATAAAAAAGGCTCAGAGACTCCACTGCCTACTTCAAAGATTTTACCGCTATTTCCTTGCGAAGTAATCCATCGTAGCTTGGGATCGTCCTCTGATGCGTTTTTATCATATATATCATTCCTCTGCGCGCCGCGCTTCTTACTAACAAATAATCAGAGGAAACTACCTCTCGTTTCTGTAGACCTTATTGTTATATAAATTGTGCTACGATTTTGTACTCGAGCTCAACTGAATCCACCATCAATATTTATAAACCTCAGAATTAACATTTGGGAAACTTCATTCTATATTAATAAGAAGTAACTTCATTCAAATTATTTATGAGTAAATACCCTCAAACGTCCTGTTCGCAATTTCGTGATATTGGCTTTATCGACCATATTCTTTCGAAATAAGGTGTTATTATTTAGGTTTTATCTAGGTAACATTCGTCATAAAGCTTAACGTTTATCTAACATTCTATAAGTATATATTTTTAAGTATTTAACTATCTGCAAGTTTCGCTTTACGCATCTTCAGCTTACAGTTTTTTACAATCAGAAGTTTTCGAAACGTTAAAAATACAGAGTCTAGAGTTTACCAAATTTGGGCAGAAATAGGGGCTAAGAATATTAAAATTTTCTGGCCCTTATCAAAAAATATGAAAAACTTCCGTGTTTCTTCTGCTCGTTTTAACAGGGGTTTATGTTATTCTTGATGAAAAGCCTCTGCAGAAGTTTTTGTTAAGTATTTCAAAGATGGTCCATAAAAATTTATCTCTCAATTGCTTTCTTGAAATCTTTGTAGGTGAGTTAACTTAGGAGAAATACATCTGGCAAGGCATCTTTCGAATTCTCGAGTTTTTTGAATACCAACAGGGCATTCTATTTAGGATAGTATTTTTTTAGCCATATTGAGAAGGTTCCTGTTTGCTTCCTGCGCGACTTGAAGTTGGTTTCTTATTGTTTCTATCCTGTTAAAGTCTAACTGATAAGTACACGTGAATCTAAGCACTAAAAACACAGTATTTAAGTTAAATGTACAGGCAGGTTTTACTGTCGTTTGTATGAAATTTGTTTCATTCTCATTGTTGTTAAAAGCTATCTTGCGAATGACAATAGTTCCTGGTTATAAATTATTTGATATTCGGATTTTTAACTAAGTGCCGCACGGGTCAGTGTATTCTATTGGACTATTATAGTTACTACAAAATGTCCATAGAGATCTCAGGCTGCTGTGGCGTTTTCTGGTGTGAGCATAAGAAGATATGAAACTTCTACTATTGATATTATTAGCGATAACCGTTTACGTAAAAACATTTCTTTAATGTTTTCGCAAACTCTTCTAGAGAAAAGTTCTTGTGGTAGAGCTGAGTAGAGCTAGATTATCTAAGCAGTGAAATTGCACTTCTTTGATTGTAGCGATTTGCCATCAACTGATTTTGACAATTACTAGTTGTACTACGCCAAACCTGACTTTGTCGTAGTTTTGAACTCCGACTTTGCTATCACGCAACAATAATATGCAGGATGAAATTTAGTGGTTGTTTCAGGAGTTTTTCTGTTAGAATAAATATTTGTTTTCCCTATCGGTTGATTTCAAACAAGATTTTATTCTATGAGAGCCTACTTATAGATGGCTAGTTATTCATCAGCGATTCTTGTCCATGAGACCAAATCTCACTCTTTTTAAGTTTTCGAAATCACACTCATCTTTTAGGACAACGCAGTTTTGAAATAACTGATCTTTCTAGACAAGCTATAAAAATGTTGGCTATTAATGGCGCTAGAGTGCTACCTATTTGTACTCCGTGGAGTTGTTTTAAAATGCCAATTTGGCTGTCGAAATAGTTATAATCTTTCAAAACTCCTAAGAGAAAATTTTTGAATTCAGTTTTTGTAGGGATGGGTAGTGTATAACCTTTAGAATCTCTTTCTTGTTTAAAATAACTGGTAGGGTCTCGAAATATTGTAGCAATCATATAACTAACTGTTTTGGTTACATTAATGTAAGAGTACATTGCTTTTATATCAAAAACACTAATTCATGGTCCTTAAGGAAAAATGGTCCTTAGATTAAAAATATTCTTGAGCCTCTCCTGAATAAATGTACTTATTTAGTTGACAGCCAAAAAACTTTTAAAAATAAATTTTAAACCGAAAAAAATAAATTTATTGTTAAAATTTAACATTTTCTATAAATTTTCAAGGAGGAGTAGGCTTTTGCGTGATGCTCTCAAATACGCTGTTTTGACCACTAGGGGCAAAATTTTCAAAATTTTTTACCGCTCGAAGATGCGCATTCGTATTTGGAAGTTAAATTGCTAATAACAAGAAAAAATGATGAGGAATGAATGAGTAGTAGGCTTTTTAGTGCTTTTAAGGACGCCTATTAAAAACCATTTTCTGAGCGTAGATTAAGGTATCAGATGCTCTGAATAGTACTGGCAACTTCCTTAAGAGTTATACTACGTATTTTCAAAATAATAATTATTTCTGAAGGTTTCTTCGAAACTTCATTTGAAAATGTGTAAAAAAGAGCCCAATTATCGTCGCCCAAATCCTTAAATATGATAAATTTAGGCGCTGAGTTTTACAGTTATGTCGTATACATGTGTGCAAATGTTATGTGGCAATTAATGCAAAATTAAAAATATGATGAATTGAAGAATCATAAATGTAGCTACTCGTGGTGGACAAATTTGAAAACCCGACGTTTCATCAAATGGTCAAAAATTGTTGGTGATACAGTCAAATATACAGATGAAGAGATTGAAGAAGAAAAATTTCGTATTTTATCGATAACTGCACCATATAAAGATGACCGAATATTCAATTTTGACTTGGTGTTTAGAAAATATTAACAGTGGATAACTCTAAAACATTTATAGATAAACACTGTTTGCGTGGAGATAAGCATTTCTCGTATTATGCAAAAAGCAACAATATGATTGGTTTATCGCCAAATTTTGATTTATTTCATACAAGCTCATTTTAAAATGGAGGCTTTAAATAAGCTGCAACTATTTCACTCATATGGATTAAGGGCCCTTGTACGACAGACCGTGACTATTTGAAAAATGCAAAATACGAATATTTGATTGGTTGTTCACCCCAAATCTGATCTATGAAATCGGCATATTCTGCAATCCAGAATTTTGATTGGCTGCTAGTATCCCGCGTTGTTTGAATTCAAATAGTTACGGTATGTCAACTGAAGGCTCCTAATCTTTATCCATAATGATGCCCGAGTAAAATAAATATCTTATTCCCTATTCTTTTAATAGGCAAATAAGATATCTATGTTACTCGGGCATCATAATGGATATATTTTGTTCAAATTTGCAAATCAGCACGCAACGGTTCTGTAATTAACCTGTAATTTAACATTTTAAACAACCTTTATCGATGATACATCTTTCTTTCCTTACTACAACGGAAAGAGAACTTATTCGACTGTGGAAATGCATAAAAATATTCCGAAAGGCGATGACAAAAAACGAATCACATAAGGAACATTTCTCAGCAAATCTGGAAAAACTTTTATGCCAACCTTTATTGTCAAACATTTCCCCAAGAAATGAAAAATTTTATCAAGCAAGATGACTTGTCACGTACCTATCGCGATTTCATCATCCCCGCAACCAAAAGGTTGGATGACAAAATTATCGATATAAGAAAGTTAGAGTTTGAACGGAGAAAATCTGAATTAAAAAAATTACAGTGGAATACTGCCCTTCAAAAAGAACTTACTGTATGATATATTGTAGTATGTGTACAGGTTATCTCATTAGCTTCGTTTTGTTCTTTCACAAAAATACTGGTCGGTGATTTGATCCTGAATAACTGCTTTTTATTGCTTCATTTTTGCGGAAGGAAAAAAGCCGTAGCAAACGAGAGTGTATTTTGCCTACGTAGGCCTAGTATCCCACCCTACACGCGTTTGTTTTTCTTCTTAAACTGGAACCTAATAGATTTATCCGGATTTTCCAAATTTGCAAATGCGTGTGTTTCAAGCCTCGAATGACCAAATTCCTCCAGCTAAAATGATTGAACCTTGTATCATTTTGTCGTATCTCTAAGATACCTTTATTTCATAAATGTGCTCAAAGGAAGGGTATTTTTCAGGGTGAGAGCCTATATGAGCCGCAGCTCAGACGGAAAGCAATGTCTATGTCGGAAACTGCGTAAACATGTTTTGACATGATATTTGCTCCGTCATAGTCACCCCCACCATGAACATGAAAACTTACAGTTAAAATAAAAACAAGTTGGTAAATAAAAGTGAATGAGAAAGAGAGTATACCCCACCTCTCCTCAAAAAAAATTGTTAGAGGCAGTAAGTTATTAACAACTAAAAACACATTTTTAACATGTTATTTGCCGAAAGAAAAAAGGATCAACTGTATTTTGATCTTTCAGCACACAAAAATGCTCACTGTAAAAAAATTGAGCAAAAAATTTGATCAAAAAAAAATTTATTGTTCTATCACTGTTTTAAAAAAAAATTTGAGCTTACTGTATGTTTAGTTTAAAAACGTTAACTGTATTTTGACCTTAAAACGTTAACTGTAAAAAAAATTGAGCAAAAATCTGAGCAAAAAAATGTTTGTTGTTTTCAAAAAATTATGAGCTTAAAAATTTAAACTAAAACATTTGTTTTAAGAAAAAAATTTGATGACGCTGGTCAAAAATTTAAGATTTGAGTATTTTATAATATTAATTCTATTTTCGGCAACTCTTTGAGAGTAGTTTTTTGGTGCCCAGAATTGTGTAACGACATACCCTTTTGCATGAAATTTTTCACATTGTTCGACAAACTCGGCAATGCCTCTGCCGGCTCGAAAAACCGCTTTTTTATAGATATTGAAAAATATTTGGTCATCCGAACATCTTAGAAAAATGTTTGGAAATTCTATTATGAGTGTCGTTACAAATTCATTAGTGCCCATAAATATCAATTCATTAATGGTTGCATTAATGATTTCAATTTC